>OX456527.1:27853577-27923779 GCA_949748255.1 Eustalomyia histrio
AAAAATTTTGCTCATATGGAGTTTGGAGTACATGAAAAGAAATAACTTTGTTAAATTGTTATTAACATAAAATTTTACATGAAATGTTCAGCAAGTAAAAATAAAGATGTAAAAATCGAAATATATATGAGCATACATGATCATACATGGGCCTGTATATGATCATACATGGGCATACATGGTCATATACGTCCATACATTGTCCATACATGATCTCATATATGATCATATATCTTCGGATCTGAAATTTGAGGGTATATGGACGTATATGATCATATACGAGCATACATGAATAATATATGAGCATGTATGATAATATATGCACATATATCACCATATACCCTCAAATTTCGGATCCGAAGATATATGGTCATATATGAGATCATGTATGGACGTATATGACCATGTATGCCCATGAATGATCATATACAGGCCCATGTATGATCATGTATGCTCATATATATTTCCATTTTTAGATGGGCGGTTCTAATATTTTGGATCTGGTGTGTATTTCTGCGATATTTTTGCAGTTTTGTATTATGTTAAATGCTTTCTTATCGATTGTGATATTTGTTTTTTCCAACAGCACTAAATATTGAATAATAAAAGCGTGGCCATCGAGATACTCATTAGTTGTTAGTAAGCAACATGTAATAAATACACCTTTGATGAATCGAGATCAAATTTTGTTGCCACCGACTAAACTCATCATTATGAAACAATTTATTAAGGCCGTTAACAAAGATTTGCTTACCTATAAAACAAATTTCCTAAGCTAAGTGTTAAAAGTGTGTATTTTCAATGGCCCACAGATTAGAATCCATGAATGTGCTTCAAAAGAGAACATGTAAATCATTTGCTTTTTAATCCAAAATTATCTTGGGAATAATAAATCAAAAACCTATTTACAATTCGTACAAAACATGTTGTGAAATTTAAGAGATCTTGGTTTTAACACGAGAATTAAAGTTCATTATTACATACACATTTGGATCGATTTTTTGGAAATCTTGGAGGCTATAGTGTGGAGCAGGATGAATGATTTTACCAGGATATATGCAACATGGAAGAACGATACTAAGGAATATGAGACACCCACATGATGGAAGGTTACCGCCGAAATTTTTGTCGTAATCTAAAGCAAGCAATTCATTCAAGAAAGTACTATATGAGATAATTTTTTACAGATTCACATTAACTATTTAAAATAAAGCGTGTATAATTTATACATTTTTGTGCGAATTTAAAACCTGTGCTAAATTTATAAACAAAAGCTGCTAGAGAAAAGCTAATATTGTTCTAATTTTACCAAAAACGATTGAATAAAATCTGTAAAATTTTTCACTAGTGTATTATTTGTGCTAACTCATTTTTTTTCTTACTACCTAGGTTACTCATCCTCCAATCCGAATGAAATTCGGATGTGTCATAGAGCAGAAGAAAATAAGAAAAAAATTTTTTTTCAGCCCAATCTCAGAGAAAACAAGTTAAAAAGTTAAAGTTGGGCATGACACCTATATGATAACCAACAACCACAGTCATATTTCGGGAAGAAATTTTTGGCTCAAATATTTTTGGTAGAAACAAACATCAGCAAAAAGTCATTATATGCTAAACCATATAAAAACACGTTTAAAAAGTTCAAATCCCGATTTCTTCAATATAGGCGCTAACCGCGGCTCCAGAATATATTCTGTCTGTAAGTAAAAATCGTAAAAAAATGGACAAACAAAGTTGCTCGGTTTAAAAACAAGAAGTTTGGTCAGTTCTCGTGTAATGGTTGTGATATGTTTTTAAGCGCCTACACTAGCGTCGAAATCTTACAATATACATAACGGACAGGTCCGTCAGATCATCCATATGACCAAAGATAGTAGCAGTCCTCTTCCAAACGCAGAACACTGGCACCACAGGCGGAGCAAAGTCATCTTGTCCTCTTCATTATCACTGCTATTTCAAAAGTCATTGTTAAGGAGTCCCATCACATGTAAAAAACGGCAATCTACCAGTGATACTGCACAGACTTCCGCTTGCTCACCGCGAGCGGTTGTGGTAAAATTCGCAAAGCAACACCCCACGCCCAGCTAGTTCATCAGCAACATTATTGCCACTACTGTCCCATGACCCGTGTCCCGGTACCCGTTAAGTGTCAATCTCGAATGTTTCGCCATCTTGTTAGAGACATAAGGTATTCATTGACCATTCCCAATGTGTTAAACACAATTTTCCGAAACCTAATGGCCGCTTGGCTATCGGTGAAAACAAAGATATCCTCTGAAGATATTTCTTGACACCCTATTCAAGTTATAGCCGGTTTAATGGTCACTTTTAGGACTGTTATATACGAGAACTTCATTGACTCGGCAGCCATTATGACCTATAAATACGACTCCCCCATTCCTTAACTTTTGGGCCATCCGTGTACACTTGAAATCAGGTCGAGTCCCTCTGACCACTTAGATCTGCCTGGTATTCAAGTCCTAAACTCTAAATAAAACAAGGATTGCGGATTGCGATAATCAATATGTACCGAGATGTCCCAATAGAGCTTCAGTATTCTGACATATCAGTTCATTCCCCGGTAGCCGCCATTTGCCTCCCCAGAACGTATATTTGTAACCAGTGCAGAATGATAAATATGACCCTAGTTGGGGTGATACGTCGACACGTCGTCCGCATTCGAGCGAGCAGTCGATTTTTGATAAAAAAAATAACTGTACACCACTCTAAGGAATGTACTGTTTTTGATTTTTTACAAAATGTTTAGAACATATTCGATCTCATTTTTAAAAGGGTTATCAAGCTATAAAGCTCATATGTTGTATTTGGACAACTAGACAAACAAGAATATTACAATAAGAAAACAAGTAAAAAAGGGCTAAATTCGGCTGTGCCGAATCTTTGAATACCCTCCACCAAAGGGGATGAAGATGATATACGTATATACTAAATTTTGCATGAACTGTAATATGAATATGTTTTGTCAATTTATGTAACGAACTTTTGTTATTTAGTTTTAGCAATGTTATTTACAGAGGTCTGCTCTGTTAGCGACTTTAACATTGTTAATTTTTACGTTAACTTAGTTATCATAGTATGTAAGACAATAAATGTAATCGAACAATAAGAAGACTTAATAACATTTCTACTTACTTAACAGAAAAAAAAAAAATAGATACAGAAAAATTTTACAAATTTGTATGGAAAATTTAGAGGTACCTTCACATTTTCACTCATAACTTTTGAACCGCTAAACCGATTTCGCTCATTTTGAATACCTGCTCGGGAGAATGTTCAATAATCTGGGTAAAAATAGGCACCCCCGGTTGCGTCTTCGCGTCGTGATCGTGATTTCAACAGACAGACAGACAGACGGACAGACAGACGGACATCGCTAAATCGACTTAAAATTGCATAAGGATCACGAATATATATACTTTATGGGGTCTTAGACCTATATTTCGACATATTACAAACGGAATGACAAACTGATATATACCCTCACCATATATGGTGGAGGTTATAAAAAGTACGCTGAGTACGACCAATATTAGAACGTCGGCGTCAGGCGTGTGTCAAATGGATAAAATTTTGTACTTTGACGCACGATTTTTTTTGTTTTGAAAGTAAGGTTTGGACAAAAATATATTTTTGTATTTTTTTTTTTTTTAATAAGGTTGATTTTTTTCTAAAGCGTTCTTTTTGGTGGATGACCTGAAGCCGATCTGAAATTTCATGTATATTTATTTTGTTTGCCTATTTGTATCAACCTACAACCTATGTCGAAAAAGTTTATTTGGACAAGTCACCATGATTAAACTACATTATGAATCTTAATTAGTTTGAATACTGAAAAAAAACTTAAATTATTCTTTAAGTGTATTTGAGTAACATGCTGATATTATGATTAGATTATTTATATATTTTCATTAGATTTTAAGTTTATTATTTTTTTTATTTATAGTATATTTTTGTTAAATAAAAATCTGATCTTTTTTTTAGTTATTAATGTATTTGTTTAATGTTACACCTGAGAGATTTATAATTAAAACAAAAATGTTTAAACTAAGAGTTTGTAATAGATTTTTGTCTGACTGGTAGGTGTTTTTTTTTTTCTAAATTTTGTTCATGTGGTTGCACAAAATCACTGATTAGATAAAATTTGTGTATGCAACGTAAAAGCAACTGTAATGAAAATTTGAATTAAAAAAAAAAAATGCAAAAAGAAAAATTGCAGTCAAATTTAAAATACAAAGTTAGTAGTGTAATTTGGTTAAGTTACCTTGAATTGTTTATAAAGTTTCTATTTTAAGCTTTGAGGTAACCGAATAGCGTATGCAAATCTTATAAAAACTAGATTACCATAGCGATGGTCACATGTTGATAACTCGTATATGTTAATTTTATACAACTGGAGAAGAGTAAGACAAAGGGATTTTTTTATAATATCAAAGTCTTTTCATATGGTGGTGAAACAATTGTCACTTAAGAGCCGTCAACTTATTACCCTCGAAATGCAACACTTTTTTTTTTTTGAAAAAAAACTAGAGTAGTTTATTTACGTGTTTTTGGGGTAAAACTCTAGTACACTATTGTTATTTATTTCCTAGTTTTACCTTTAAGTATACTCTAGTAGTGTTTTGATCTAATTTCCCAATTTTTATACAAACGTGTTACCTATAGAGTTGTTACCATAAAATAACATTAAACATAAACTAAACTTTTAAACTAGAACGTTAAAGATGAGCTAGCTAGCTGCTTAAACTACTATAAACAATAATCACCCAAAACATAGTTTTATGTTGAAAATTTCCAAATGTTTTTTTTTTTTTTACATTTTGCAAGGTGTTTTGTTTTAAATTAGGGTCAAAATACTTATTCATTCATACCTTTTTTCCAGTTCATTCATTTAGACGCCATAATAGCTTGCATAGCACTATTTTCATTCATTTAAAATTTATGTATTAAAATTTAAAAACGAAATTTTTAGCTTCTGTTTGGATCAACTACTTTAAGAAATATTGGTAGTATTATACAAGAAGTTTGATTGGTGACATGCCCAGCAAAATCTCAGTACTAATATCTAATATCACATTACTATATATCTAAATAATAAGCAGTATAAATAGGGTCTAATGCATATAATTTAGTGACATGGAAATTTTTGCAAATATATGTATATTAAGGTCGTTCAAATAAAAAAAAAACAAGTTAAAAAACGTGAGCTCCACAACCCTACAAAAATGCTATTATGGAAAAAAATATGGTCTGCCAAAAAAAATCTGAAAAAAAGGTTTTATTTAAAGGTAGTACATCACCATTGAAGTGTCTAAGTTGTATTTTCCAGGAAAAATGTAGTAATAGCAGCTCATTATTACTTATAACGTAAAAATAATGAGTTACTTATAATGTGTTATGCAGCCATTGCTATTCCATGTCAGCTCCTTGCATACTACAATACTTTCAATGTAAAAATAATGAGTTACTAATAATGTGTTTTATCTACTTATTTTTGGCAGTTCGAATATGTTTTTGGTTGTTTTTAATTTTTTTTTTTCAAATTGTTATCGAAAACCTATTCAAATAAAAACCAAAATTAATCAAATTAATGGAAAAAAATTTTAAACATAATAAAAAATATTTTTTATGTTAAATATTTCTGGTTTTTAATGATTTTAATTCAAATATCTTGTTAATTCCGAAAAAATTGGATTTTTTATTTTAATTGGGAAAAATACAAAAAACAAATAAATATAATAATTTCATATTTAGAAAATTCCCTGGAAAATCTCTATTACACTTGTAGATTTCTCATTTTAAAATGAGATTTTTTCAATACCATTTTGAATTGGAATTTTGAATGAATTTATCTGAGTTAATTTTTTTTTTTGTAAATTTAATAATATATAAAATAAGTTTTATAAAAAAGATATATAATATATTATTTCTTTATACACATATGTTGCTTTTAAGTTTTATATAATATAAAATATATTTTATAAAAAAATATATATTATATTATGTCTTTATACACCATTTCCAATTTAATATCAGAAATTTTTAATTATTTGCAGAAATTATCAATTTAGTTGTAGAAAATAACAATTTAAGAAATTTTCAATTTAATTTCAGATTCATCAGTTAATTTTAGAAGTTATAAATTTCATTTTAGATATATTTATTTAAGTAAATTTTGTACATTATTTGATCTATCTGTTTTAATTATATATTTATAATTTTTTATCAGGCTCAAGATCATAATTTCTAATGTTACTAACGAATAGTAAACACTATTTTATTTTATTAAATGAAAAAAAATTTTAAGGATCAGCGCTAGAGGGAGTGCACACTTTCGACCCGAACGACCAGGTCATCTTCAGCCTCCAGGTCATCTGTGCACTCCCTCTAGCGCTGATCCTTTCAATTTTTTTCCATTTAATAAAATAAATTAGTGTTTACTATTCGTTAGTAACATTAGAAATTATGATCTTGAGCCTGATAAAAAATTATAAATATATAATTAAAACAGATAGATCAAATAATGTACAAAATCTACATATAAAAAACATAGGGCACGATGTAATTTATAATCTAATATAACAAACAACACTTAAATATGTTGTGACGTGAAAAATATTAGTATGCCAGATTCCCAATTCGTTCCCAGAAATGGAAACATTAAAAATTGGAATGGCAACCCTGTCAATTAGTGCTTCGAGAATCGAGGATGGTTGCCAAAGGGTATTCTATAAATAGATGGGAAAAAAAGCTCATTTGTACGGGTAATCATTCACTAATGAAAAATTTAATTTCACATTGTCATTTTCCTTAGAGTGTGTGATATAAATGCCTGTTCAAAAACCATGAGTTATTTGTGTTGGGTGGTTCAGAAGGAGGCTGAAGATGACCTGGTCGTTCGGGTCGAAAGTGTGCACTCCCTCTAGCGCTGATCCTTACAATTTTTTCCATTTAATAAAATAAATTAGTGTTTACTATTCGTTAGTAACATTAGAAATTATGATCTTGAGCCTGATAAAAAATTATAAATATATAATATTTATTTAATTTCAGTTATTATTATATTAATTTCTTAATATCGGAAATAAAATAAATTGTTTCTGAAAATAGTTGGTACTTTCTGAAATTAAATTGGAAATAGTGTAGTTGTTCCGCTCCTTCCTTGTTATCAGTTTTGTAACGCCATATAAATTAATTATATGTAGCCACTCTTTCAGTACATATTAATAATGCCTTTTATAGACAAAAAGCATGGTTGCAATATGATCACTGCTACTATGGTGTACTTGCTGCAATCAGGTATTGTTGTCAGAACCAAGTTATTGGGTTTCTAACCATCAACATGGTCGCTACCATCATTACTTAGTAAATATATTACTATTTTATGATTGGTACCTTCTATTTTATATCATGATTGGCTGTAACCATATTGTGGTAACAAAATATCTGACTATGAAAAAAATATGATAATTATGTAACAATAAAATTCTGGCAATAATCAATTAATAATTATACATCAAATAAAACATGACTTTATCATTTACACTCATAATATTGTCTTGTTTTCATAAAAACCAAAATTTTATCAGTTCAGTTTGTTTTTACTACAAAATGTCTTTAAAAAACAATCATATATTGTTTACTAAAACTGGACAAATATCAGATGGATAGAATTTACCCTCTACATATCATTAAAACATTTCATCAATTGGCCCATTAAAATCCAGTTTATTTTTTTTTTAGCTTTGGAAGATCTTTTTTAAAATGGCTTTTCGAAAATTCCTTATACATATTAAATTATTTACACTAATCAATTCATTGTCAAAAAGTTTGTATTGAAAGATTTTATATTTTTTAATTATTTTCAATTAAAACAATAAGATTTTTTTTCTTTAAATATTTTTATTGATTAATTTCTTGTAAAAAGTTCTCAAAATATTAATAAAATATTTTTTCTAATAAAAAATCTGTAGAACCCATGATTTTTTTTTTGTTTTGTACGAAAAGGTTTCTTACACAAAATAATATGTGTATATTTATAAATTTATCTGATAAAAACATTTTTAGATTCTATGGACTTTTCATTAAACTAAAATTCTCAGATTCTCCAAACTGTTTCTTAAAAAGAAAAATTCATAGATTCTGAAGACTTTTCGTCATGAAAAATACTTAGATTACAAAGACTTTTTCTAGTAGAAATATTCTTAAATTCTAAAGACTTTTTCTTAAAGAAAAATTTCTAAAAACTCTCTAAAAAAATCTTCAAAATGTCTAACAAAAAAGTTTTAACTATTTTTCTTCAAAAAGTCCTTAATAACAATTAAAAAAAAACGTTTCTAAAGGAAATATTCTTAAATTTAAAGAGCTTTTTCATACTTTCTAAGAACTTTTCCTATAAAAAATTTTCTTAGATTATGGATCATATAATGATAATCCAGGAATCATAATATAGTTATGAGGAACCATAATATAATAAAATTTTGATCATACTATTTTTACGTGCGACCATATTATGATAAATTCAATATAACATATTTATTAAGGACCATAATATTGTAATTTTCGAATCATAATATAACTGTAGGGACCATTTTATGGTGAAAATATGGTTATTTTATTATCATAATATGATAACTCTATTATAGTACGACCATTGTTGGCGCAACCATAAAGCCAACAATATATGATGCTCTTCGAATATAATTGCCCCAACTATGTTTTTTCTTTGCGTGAATCCACCAGTTTTTATTATATGAATTGCAACCAGTTATTTCTGCGTTACCTATAACAAGTTATTTTAACCTTACCATTAACTAGTTGTTTTACTCCCTACTCGTAAGGTTGTAGGTAACTAAATACCTCCAATGAAATCCCTATGTTAAAATAATGAGCTTAGCAGGCAAACTTCAACCAGTTACTGCTCGTTTTGAAACCCATTATTTGGCAAGGTTGTTTTTTGCTGGGTTGTTCTAATATTTTAAATTAATTAAAATTTGAGAATAAATAAATATAATTATTACGATCGTGACTCAACTATTTTTGGGTGTACATTACAAGAAGTTGGATTTTTCGATGACAACGTTTTTATATAGAAACGTTTTTAAATAGAACACATTTGGTCTTTAAATTTAAGTAACGTCATTGTGCCTGTTAGGAAAAGCTCTTAAAAAACGAGTGATTAAACATGTTATATCTATTCAAAGAAAAAACAGATTAATCGTGACAACCGAATTGCTTGCCAACTAAATATTTTGGCTGCAGCATAGGAATTATTTAGTTGTCCCAACCAAATATTTTCCTGATACAATTGAAATATTTGATTTCAACAGAAATTCTGTTGCATTAATCAAAATTCGGTTGCGACAAACAAAAATATTGGTGGCACCAAACAAACCATTCGGTTTTTTCTGTGTGTAAATATATTATGTTTGATCTTCAAGTTTGCCAACTGATTTTTAATTTTTAACTTTGGTAATCTAATTAGGAATTAATAGAATAGAAAATTTCACAAAAAACAAAATAATTTATATGTGGTCTTGAATTTTATAGTCAAGTTACCCTTAAGGCATTTAAGTCATAAAGAGTTTGTAATAATTTAAATATTTTTCAACTGATTTTTAATTTTTATACATTTTTGTAAATATAATTACAATAATTATTTGGTAAAAAACAAATTTTTTTCCAATAACCACCAAATATTTAATCAGCCAAAACTCTTAAAATTCATTTTAAAAATTTTCCATACATACCCAGCAAAATAAAATGGATGTTATTCTTTACGAATCTCTTTTTCAGAACATCCAAAGAAGTTAATAGTGCAATTTTTTTGATTTATAAGAAGTCATTTTAAACAACTTCCAAAACTAACCCCTCCTAGTAAAAAAAAACAATTATTTAGTTGGTCCTTAAATGGTTAATTCCTGCAGTCATTAAATGCCATATTGAAAACATATTTTGCATACCAGTGATATTCACTTTGTCCCGGTCGGAATAATAATTCTTGGCGTGTTCAAAACAAATTTTTAACTTTAAAAAAGCCACTCCCTATATTTATTTTGTAGTCCCTATATTTAACAACTTCCGTAAGCTAATGAAAAAGTCCATCTGCTCATCGATTTTTCATAGCACCGAAACACACTACTTCCTCTCAATGACACGCCAATGTTAAAATCATTAATGATTCACCGAAATTTTCACAACTTCGTGTTCAGTAGATGTAGTGTTTAACTACTTCTCCCTCAGCTCTTATTTTGCTGGGTAGCTGATCACCTTAAATAAGTAGTTTTCAAAAATACTGGTTCTTTAAAATAGGATCATAATTAAAAAACATACAAGACTTGACAATTTGTTTATGCCAGAAGATTGCTTAAGAAAGTGTCTATTGTCACAGTGGGCCTCTGTGCGTCTGTAGCATCCGTCACAAAAGCTTTAGTGCAAAGAAGTTTGACCTACAAATGTTAGAAATATCATTGCAATGTTTAAATTATTTTCCCCACTGTGCGATACAAAATTGCTTTATCTTATTTCTAGCATTTGCTTTTTCTACAAGAAAATTTCAAATCCGCTTAAAATTAATTTAAAACAATATGGTTATCATTTAATTAATACCCTGTAATTTAGATTTCTTTTTTAAATAATCAAATATTTTTTTCATCTAATATTTTCTGTAAAATTAATTATAGTTGCGCCCACCTATAAATTATGTAGTGTTTCATGTTGGTCGTTGTTGACCCAATATAAATTTTTTGTAGCTCTTTCTGTTATATTTTATAGATATCAGATAGTTTATTTACAGTTTTCATATTTTGCAATATCTTTTTACATTTGTTTTGTTCTTGTTAACTGAAACTTGTTATCAAGTTGTCTTGTTGTTAAACACTTTGTGGGTTTTTATGTTGTAATTATTATAGTTTTATTTGTTTTTTTTTTGTTTTGTCTTTTTTATGTATGTTAATGGTTGTTCTATTTCAATTTGTCATGGGTAATTTTCAATTTTCAGGTTTAAGTGTGAATGGGTCAGTTGGGAGTGGCATTAATATGTTTTTTTTCCTTTGTATTTTTGCTTAAATGAACAACAGTTTATTTATAGAATTTGTTACAAATTTCTATAAAAAAAGGAATATGGTGTAACTTTTAAATGACAATGGGAAATCTATAAAAGTTTTTGTAACATTTCCTCAAATACATAAAGAGGAAGTAATGGGGATATGTGGTATTATAGAATTTATTTACAAATTGCTATTATGAGAATATGTATGAAGTAACGTTTAAATTACAATGGATAATCTTACATTATTTTCCTAACACTTCCTCACATATAAGAGGAAGTATAAGTGATTCCTATGAATGTCAAATGTATAATTTTTACAATACCTATTAACCTTATTGTATAATATTGAATATATTTTTGTCTTCTGATAGTCCTCTTATTTCAACTATTTATAACAAAATTGAAAAACGCAATAAAAAAGATTATGCATTTAAAAGAAATATTAGATGAATTCTTTTTTACAAATAGAAGAAATTATTGACCAAAATAGCCCATGAGGAAACATCTTAGAAATCGAATTCCATTTATATTTTTTTATTTATTTAGCAATTCTATAACACAATTTCAAGTACCATTTGTTTCTTCATATTTGCGTTTAGCATGCCGAAACTAATAAAAAAATAATGCTAGAACATAATATATAATAAAACAAATTATTTGTTCGAAAAATTCCAAGTTTTAATCTGGACGTGCCGTTGGGTCCAAAAAGGACCTATCCCAGGACACGAAACATGACCGGTTCATTGTGATAGGGGGTCACGGTACCGGTTATTTTATATAAAAAGGACCAGTCACTTGTCCTAGGAAGGGGTCAGTTGCCCTTTGGGTCATGTCATAGGACTGGTCACACAATGAACCCCAAAGAACATATCACATGCCGATCCGGTTTTCACCTATCACAGGACTGGTACTTCCCGACCCATAACGTGATATAAGCTTTTAAAGCGTTCACGTGTTAGTTACTTTAGGAACCGGTCCTCTTTGCAGCTATCTCGTGATATATATTTTAAGAACCGGTGCTGTTTTCACCTATCACGGAACAGGTGCCAATTCCAAACAGACCCCTTTTTTCCGCCGGGAGGTCTTTTAATAGTACGAAGTTATTTTTACTAACTTAGAAGGCTTTTTTTATGCCTCCGTTTTAAATTTTCGCATTGAAGCAAAATTTCAATCTGATCGGAATAAGCCCTCTGGTGCTCTTTCTTTAGGTAGTGCTAATATTTATAAACTTATTATGGCAAAAATATTTAAATTTTGATTTATCGCTTTATTTAGGCACAGTAAAGGTTGAGGACGAATCAAGAAATCCAGTAATCAAATAGTTTCAAAATTTGCTATACATAAAACTATCAGCAAAATAAAATTCCATACCGAAAATTGTTGATGATGTGTTATTATTTTAGAAGTTACAGCGATTTTCGCTTTTTGGAAAAAGCGAAATTTAGCGAAATAGACACCAATACTACAAAGTCTAAGTACTTAGAGCTTAATTTCATAAAAAAAT
This sequence comes from Eustalomyia histrio, assembly GCA_949748255.1. Lineage (NCBI taxonomy): Eukaryota > Metazoa > Arthropoda > Insecta > Diptera > Anthomyiidae > Eustalomyia > Eustalomyia histrio. The sequence continues at coordinate 27,866,150 of OX456527.1, forward strand.
TCCTTAACTGCATTTTAATTAAGAGGGATGTTCGCAAAACATATCCTGACGGTATAATAATGTATGGCAGAGCGTAAATATATTTTTGTTTTCAAAATCGTTTTCTGAACATAATACCTTTTTTATGTAAGGCAGAAAAAATAGTAAATTAAGTTTTCTATCGATATCAAATGCTTTAATGAAAAATTATTATTTAGGCAAAAACTACTTAATATCTGACAAGCTCTTTTGGCAGTCTTGGGCATTAGAGAGTTAAGTTTAATTTTTACCGTCATTTTAAATTTTTATCTTTAGACGGGATTTTTGCGCCTATGATCCACAATGTTGTTTTTATCCTCCAGAGTAGTTTGGTATTGCACATGAGCAAAATCCATCCAGTATTTAAGTACAATTTAATTTTAGCGTCTGGTGAATAAAACATTTTATCATATTTTTCCACAAGACGCCTAGAGGAAAATAATAATTTATATTCTCAAAAAAAAAAAATGTTTTTCCTCCCCTTAAAAATTTTTTTAACACAAAAATTTGTTACATTTCGATAATGTTTTCTTAATTTAAATTTTTTTATTTTATTTCTAACAAAACTACTGTGGAGGATATGAAAAAAATTCGATAAAGCCGAATTTAAGGTTTTAGTGTAGTTTTATACAAAATATATTTATAAAATTGGATTCGAATTCAAAATTTGGTTATATTGACAAGATAAGCTATTTTTTACTTAGTGGTTGATTCTACTTAAACCGAGATTAACCACCTTGAGTGTGCTTACAATTAGTGTGATTATAGTAATAAAGATAAACACTTTCAAACAATATTTAAAAACAAAGTAGAAAAAAAAGAAAACTTACTTTGTTTTAAACATTAAAATGAGGGACTCCAATGCAGAAAAAGCAGCAACATTTTGTTTAATTTTTACGGAAATTGCATCGGGTGGAATATGAAAATTTTCACTTCATGCTAATTTGTGCAGATAATTTTCTGTTGCTTTTTTGTTGATGTTGTAGTTATTGTTACAATAGTATTTAGCTTAGAATTTTTAGTTTTTAGACGACGATAATGATGATGATGATAATGATGTGTGTTCAACAAACTCGTAAGAGGTGTAACTTTTGTTCACTATTTTATTTTTATTTTTTTTTCACAAAAACAAAAAATAAAAAAAGAAACAATTGCCCTTTTATTAGCAGCTGTAAAAAACAATAAAGCTTGAGGAGCGTTTGTGTGTGTTTTTGTAAAGTACTTGCAATAGACACGCAAACACGCTATCGCATATTTTTGTTGTCTGTGTTTAACTACATTTGATATGCAACATCCACCAGAAGATCCACCACTAGAGGAGCCAAGTGTTATGGTGTGGATTGGAACTAACGAAGAAGAAATTGTAAATAGTTTTTGTTATATTTTTTTTTATTTTATTTTTTATCTCAAATGCGGAAACATAACACACAGTTATGATTATCAGGCAATAATCATACATATGAATATTTTATTTATTTTTTTTCTTTTGTACTTTTTTGTTGTTTTTTTTTTTTTTTTTGGTTTCAGATTCTTAATTTTTTTAATTATTTTTTATTGGTTTTTTTCATTTGTTGTTTCTATTGTAAATATTTTAATTTATAATTGAGATTTAAAAAAATAATATATTTATTTTTTAAAGTGATATTTAATATTTTTTCCAGATAAGCGTTTGTTGATTTATTATGTAACTTGTTACAAGAGTTTAAGTGTTATTAATTTTTTTTTGATTTTTTCCAAAAACTAATAAATAAAAAGTTAAAGCATTAAATTCGTCTCGAACTTTTTTTTATACCCTAATTACTATTTTCATTACAAATAAAATAAAAAAATTTAATGGTGAAAACATTGGCGGGGTAAAAAAAGTTTTTGTAGTAAAATATGTTTTTGGATATGAAAATAAAAATATTTGTAAGGTGAAAAAATTTGTTGTGGTGAAAAAAATATTTTTGAGGTGAAAAGCAATTATTGAGGTAAAAGAAATTTGAGGTGTAAATTTTGTGAAAACATTGGCGAGGTAAAAAATTGTTTGCAGTAAAATATGTTTTTGGATGTAAAAATAAAAATATTTGTAAGGTGAAAAAATTTTTTGTGGTAAAAAAAAATATTTTTTAGGTGAAAAAAAATTATTGAGGTAAAAGCGATTTGAGGTAAAAGCGATTTGAGGTAAAAGCAATTTGAGGTGAAAAGAAGTAAAAGCATTAAATTTATGTTTACCTAAGTTTTTTTATACACTCCACAGTGTTTTTGTAACAGATAAAATAAAAAATCTCAAATTAAGAAAAAACTAGTAAGTTAAAAACATTAGTTTTCGTGCTAAAAAACATTATTAGATGTAAGAACAATTTTTGCGATGATATATAATTTTTAGGAATAAACAATAATATTCACCTTTAGGCGTGTGGTTAAGAAATATGAAAAAATATTTTATTCGACGGACGCTAATATAAAACAGTACTAAAATACACAAACTGATATAGTAAATTTAGAAGTGCCTTTACATTTTCATTCATAATTTTACCGCTGGACCAATTATACTCATTTTCAATAACAAACTGATCAGAAGAATAACCAGGGGTCTTCACGTACAAGAAAATGATGCCAAGAAATTGCCAAATCGACTACAGAGACTAGTAATAAGTAGTAAACTATGAGACTAGTAGAGGCTCAATACAACTTTAAAATCGCAAAAAATCATTTAACCAAAATTTGTAATTTCAGGTTGACAACCGAAAGGAATAACGGTATGGATTTTTTATTTGTGGCGATATTGGTATGCTACACTATTTTATTCGTATCGGTATCGGCATAACCGAACCGTGCCGCAATACGAATTTTTATTGACAAAAATCGATCAAATTAGAGAAGACCCGGGAATACTCATTTCGTTATTATTCGATTAACCAACTGTGTTAAAGATAAACACATAAGAAAATTATAACATACACAGCACAATACTGCAGGCGAGTATGTTTTAAAGTAGTTTTTTTTTAAATTCAGATAAATATGTAGTGCAAAGATACACAGAGACTGCATCTGCTCTTTAAAAGTTGTGAATTTTTTTAATATTGGTTATTGATTTGACGCCGTCCCACCTTTTCTTTCAAAAATAACTTTTCTGCACTTCGTCGTCTATATGCACATTTCAAAGTGTTTCCAAATTATGTCCATAATTATCATTCTCTTGTAAATAACAATTAACCGATTTTTATTAAAAACTAATAAATTGTTTCCTGTGTAGGGCCGTTTTACGTGGAATTACCCTATAATGGTATGATCTAAAATCCTACTCAATATTATTCATTTACCAAAATACATACATATAAACTTTATTGGAAAAAATGTTTACTATTTTTTTCACAACTGAAAGAAAAGGTATTTTAAATTGAAAATTTTTAAAATCTAAAATATAAAGAAAAAGTCAAGGGATATTCAAAATAAATTAGATTTTAAAAACTGAATATACTACTTCCCAGCAAAAAAAAAAGTAACAAAAGAAGAGAGAAAGAAGCAGTGATTTTGATTCCGGTGTTGTGAAAATTTCGATTGGAACCAATGATTTTTACATAGGGGCGTAAATTTTCATTTATGATCAATTTTTATTGCATCTAAATCAGTTCTAAGGGTTAAGTGAGATATGAGATCTTTTGGTGGTCCCAAATAAAATTTTAATTTTTATTTAAAATTTAAACGGTACATTTAGTATTCAGATATTAGCTTTAATATCCATGCCAGGGAATTTAACTGACACATTTGTTGTTATTTCTCGTATGAAATTTAAGTTTGACTGCTGGTTAAATTATATCGGGACATTCAGAGCCTTATTTATTAAATTACTTTATTCCAAATACACAGTTAAAAATTGATACAAATCACTAAAACCTGATAGTTTCTTTCAAAAAGACCAAAATTATGTACTTAATAATAGTTATGAATATCAAATTTATATAAAAATATCTGTGGTTAACATATAACTTAGATTGTTTTCAAAAAAAGTTAACCGTCATAGCTTTAAAAAGAGCTAAATATCATTCAAAATCACACTTTTTAGAAGAGGAAAATCACAACTAAATGATACTTTGGAATCAATGAAAAATTTAATCCATTCCATTTATTTTTGCTGGGCTTTTTTGTTAAAAATTTTCTGATTTTATTAAATCGATTACCTATAAAAGTTTAAAAAATTTTCGAAATTTTAATAATGTTTACTAATTTTTTCTACTTCTTTCATTTTACTTAAATTAGCTAAACGATCTGCTGGTCCAAAATTATTTAACTTTTGTATAACCATTACTGATTTTTGTGTAAATTTTAGAAACTGTTTTAGTTGAGTGTAGTTAAAACGATGTCCCTTAGAGGTATCCTCGTAGGATTCTGTAGATCCTGAAATGACATTTTTAATTTTATCTTGTGTTCATTATTATTTATGCAGTAATATTTAATATTTTTGTTATTTGAATTAAAATATTTTTTTAATATAAAAAAAAAATAATTTTTACTGCGATTTCTACACAAAAGATTATTTCAATAAAAATTTTTTTTATTTCGTTTTTTAACTTAACTTATACAAATCGTTCGATATATTCTTGGTTAAGTTTTCAAATCCTGTCTATATGGGGATATGGTTCAACCGAATTGTACCCTCTTATTTCTTACCACAAAATTATTTTGGTTTACACCAAATATTTGTTACAAAAATTTTCAAAAAAATATACAGTACTGTTCAAAACATATGGAACTGAGACCGTATTTGAGCTTTTAATTGATAAACTTTTTTTAAATGACTCTTGGTTACTAACTATTTATTATTTTTTTACATTTATTTATTGCTTTTGTTAAACAATTAAGAAAAAAACAGATTCCGTTAAATTACAACAACAAAAAATATATATTTTAAGAGATTGTCGAAATTTAAGAGTTCAAAACATTTGCAACTGCAATTTCTTCTACTCTTAGCGAATTAATTAACACTAAAAAATGCTTGTAAATAACGGTAATTGCATTCTTTTTAAATTATTTATATTCTTGTCTTTACATTTTTACAAAAAAAAAATTTAAAACTATTGCGCTTCAGTAGTTTTCATTACATGGTGAAAAAAGGGTAATATTCATTATAATAATTTTGTGAAAAATGGCTGGAAACAAATATAATTCAGTTTTTAAGACCAAAATTTTAAAAGATTATCAAAATGGACTTTCTCAAAAAGAAATGTCAATAAAATATTCTGTACCCAAGTCAACGATATGTCGAATAGTTAAAAGTGGCAATATGAATACAATCCATAAAGGAGGAAGACTCCGTATTAAAACTAAAAGAGAAGATAGATAGCAATCCCTAGAGAAGCAAAAACGGAAATTCCGATAGATGCCAGTCTTTCCACTATCAAACGAAGAGCCGTAGAATGTGGTCTTAGAAGCTTTAGATGCACAAAAAAAACATATGTATCAGAAAAAAACAGAAAAGCTCGACTTTAATTTGCTCGCGCCCACCTAAATTGGACTCCACATCAATGGAAAAACATTTTATGGTCGGATGAGTCTAAATTTAACCTCCGGGGGTCGGATGGAAGAACCTACGTTCGACGACCTCAAGGTGAAAAGTTTAATCCCAGGTACACAACAGCACAGTAAAGCACGGAGGTGGAAATATTATGGTATGGGGGTGTTTTTCTGGGAATGGAATTGGTCCTATTCACCGCATAACAGATACAATGACAGCCCCAATCTATAGAGACCTACTTAGCTCAGTTATGCTTCCGTATGCTGAATGGGATATGCCACTTTCGTGGACATTCCAGCATGATAACAACCCTAAACACACGGCAAGGATAGTTAAAGCTTCTAACCAAGGAAAATAAAATTAATGTCATGTCGTGGCCCCCTCAATCTCCCGATCTCAACCCGATTGAGAACATGTGGATGATTGTTAAACGCAACATCGGCAATAAAGTATTCCGAAATGGTGATGAACTTTTCGTCGAATTGGAAATGCAGTGGAATACAATTTCTAACGAATATATAGATAAGCTCATAGCCTCCATGCCTAAGAGATGCTCTGAAGTTATAAAGCATCGTGGATATGCAACAAAATACTAAACATTTTGAGTTTTTTTTTATTTTTATTTTTAATTTCGTTAAGAGTTGCAAATGTTTTGAACACCTGAATTTCGACAAATTTTGCTAAAAGTTATTTTTTTTTATTGTTGTAAGTTAATAAATATATTTTTTTGTTTTTGTAAGATAATATACTATAATTGAATTAAATAAAACAAAATAAGAAACTAAGTGTAGAAGTGTTTTTATTATAAAAAAAACAGTATTTACTTTAAATGGGATTTCAGTTGCAAATGTTTTGACCAGCACTGTATATTATCACCTCTCTAAAATGTATATAACAATTGCAATTATGTCCTTATATGTAGGTATTTTTATAAACACTTTACCTAAAAATTTTGAAGTAATGCTTTCTTCTCGACATCGACATCGACTTTGAATTCGTTTTTTTGTATTATTTTTTAATTATAAGTACCAGCCTCAATTAAAATCGACTTTACTTTTAATATACTATTATTGAAATCTTTGGAAAATTCATTATCCTTTTTAAAGTTAACCCATAAAATTTTTAATTATTTTTTATATTTCTTAGAAACATTTTTTTTTCATCCTACATTAAAGGTCCTTTTAATCCTTTTCCACAATTCTTAAATATTCATATGTTGTTATCCTTGCTGTTTATTCATTACTTTTTATTATCCAATAAAACTGCTTAACAATTAATTTCACTTTTTTTTGGATTTGTTGTTTTTATTTATGATTTTTTTTTTTTAATTTTTTTTAATTTTTTTATATATTTTTATTTTTTTAAATAGTCATCCACCTTTTATAATTTCTTTTAATTTTCTTTTCTATTTAAATTGTTTTGTTTTTCTGTTTTTATTACACGCGCTTTGTATGACCATCAAGGTCGCCGTTAGTAAACTGAATGCTCAACAACCATGCAGGTTACTTCTTCATTGGTCTATCTTTCAAATTGCCACCAATAAGAGACTCTTCTTGTAAAGCAACACACACACACACACATACTAACTTAGGCTAATGTGCTGTAGAAGAAACGCAATATTTACTCGACTTACCGTAAACAACAAGAAAAAAATCTAATGTTTTGTCTGAGTCGTCTATTCACACAACTACCGATTTGCAACGAAGCTTAAGTTAAGTTTGAAAAAAGTAACGTTATTCAAACGAAGCTGCATATTAGTAGAATTTTGTTAAATTAACTAACTCTTGTCTGTTGTTGTTTAAACAGGTGCTATTTTATTTGTTATTGCTTTTCTTTCGTTGCTTATTTTCTTAAAAAAAAAGCTTCTCTTTAAGAAGAGAAAGTTTTCGAGTCGTAGACAAAATTACATCACTATGAGTAAACTTTTTTAAGGTGTTAAAGTTTTATTTTGAAAGAGTATTACTGTAGATAATAAGAGTATTAGATTACTAAATGTTAAGTTAACATAGCTATGTTAAGCTTTAACATTTAATGCTATAAAATAAAAATTTCTTTTATATTTTTAGAAACCAAAATGATTAATGATGTGTTGAATTTTTTTTAAGAAAAAATTTCAGTTTCTAAATCAATTTAGTTAAATTAGTCTACATTAAAGTTAAAATTAATTAAATCTTAAAAATGTTTAGAAAAATTTAAATATAAACACAATTGCAAATAAACTTAAAGCAGGTTACAAGGAAAACAAAAGTAATATTTCAAAATATTTACAAAACTACTATTAACTATTATAAATGTAAGCTCATTTTTAAAAGCTCTTTTTAGTTTGAAAAACTCAACTCAACAATTTTTTTTGAACATATACTTTGATTTTTGATTTGATCAAACAAGTTCTCTCAAGTCGCATTTTTTTTTTATCCTGATCCAAGGAAAAATAATTTAGGGCTTAATATTGGGCAGAAGTAGTTTAAAATCTATTATTAAATAAAATTACCTTTTTTTAAGAATAATCATGTCGGAAAAAGTTAAATGGAATTTTAAGAATCTAAAAAGGATCTAATAAAAAAAATAATCTGACACAAATTTGTTCATATTTGCTACAAGAAATTAGACACATTAAATCCATATTCATATTAGTCACATCAACGAATAATACTTGGAGGGGCAACCTTTGCAAATCCAATTAGTAAATCTAGAAATATTTGAAAAATTTTAAACCATTGGTTACAAACATACAAATTTTAATGTATTTTTTTGTCAACTTTTTTTATCAAAACTATTAAATTTAACATTCAAAACCAGTTAAACAGTAATACCACAACATGTCAAAATTTTGCTTTTTCCTACATTATATGTTAAACCAATAAATCCAAATAATTTTAATCATAATAAAAATAAGTACGAGGAGCAAATGACGGTATTTTATGATATTTCCCGATACTTTTGTCTATTGAGTTAAATGCAGCTGGTTACATCGGGTGATTTTTTAGCAAATTTTTTTTTGACAACACTGTTTTTGGCAGCTCGGCTATTTTCGTGTAACATCTTATTATTAAACATTTTCAGTTTGGTCTATAATTAAACCATGAATCGACTTACAAAAGAACAACGCTTGCAAATAATTGACATATATTATCAAAATTGGTGCTGTGTGAGAAATGTGTTTCTATCTAAAAATTGTCTTCAGTGACAAAGCTAATTTTTCACTTAATGGGTACGTGAACAAACAAAATTGCCGTATTTTTTGTGAAGAGCAGCCAGAAGCATTGCAAGAACTGCCAATGTATACCGAAAAATGCACTGTTTGGTTTGAATTATGTGCCGGTGGCATCATTGAACCGTATTTTTCAAAGACGACGAAGGCATGAACGTGAATAGCCATCTGCTCAAAATGGAAAAGCTAGTCTTGGCTGACATGTGGTTTCAACAAGACGGTTCCACATGCCACACAGCACGCCAAACAATGACCCAATTGAGAGCTGAGTTCGGGAACAGTTTATTTCACGTTAGGGGCCGGTCAATTGGCCGCCTAGATCGTTCGATTTAACGCCTTTAGATTATTTTTTGTGGAGCTATTATAAGGCTTATGTCTTTAGGGACAAGCCCGCAACGGTTGATGCACTGAAAGCCAATATTAAAAAATGTATTCGTGAGATACCGGCCGATATGTTGGAGAGAGTATGCCTAAACTGGACCCACTGTATGAACCATTTGAGGCGCAGGTTCGGTCAATATTCACATGAAATCATCATTAAATATTGAATTATATAGACCGTTCTATTGGCTCAAATAAAGATTTCATACATTTCTCTAAATTTTATGTGTTTTTAAATTTTAAATTTTAAATTTTAAATTTTAAATTTTAAATTTTAAATTTTAAATTTTAAATTTTAAATTTTAAATTTTGCCTTCCCCCATCCCTGAATCAAAACAAAGAGAGTTTGGCCCAAATATTGGGATTTTCGGACATTTTCTAAACTACTGTAGGTATTCTTTAATTAGCCATTTAAACTAACTGCAGATTGGACACAAGCAGCCGTATTCCTAATGAAAATTTTGCCACAGTGTATACATCGTAAACAACGATCTGCTTCCTAGCATACCGATTAGGCTAAGCAGAGAGTTACCATATAATTTATTTATATTGATTTTTTAGGTTTTTCCTCCAATCTGTAAAATGCTTCGTAAAGAAAGTACTCAAAAACAAAAAAAGAAATTATTAAAAGATCTGCAATGATCAAGAAAATTATCAAGAGTTTCCATACTCCCCATCTACGTATATAAGCAATACAAATCTTAGCAATAAGTAAAATGCTTCGGCAAAATAACGGCACAAAATTTGCTAATTGACGATCTTATGGTGTTAATGTGTCCTTAAAATGCCAGTATGATGATACTTAGACATAAAATAATTTCATCAATAATTCAAATCCGTAAAATCAGCAAAGGATTTTAAGCTACTTCTCCCCAATATTCAGCCATAATGTATTTGTAACCATAAGTACTTATTTTTCCATCGGTAAAAAGAAGAAGGCACATTTTTACGAAATGCAATTCGATGGCACTTATTTGACTTTAGATTCTTGTTTAGAATGCCAAAATACTTTAAAAAAGTTTAAGTAGAAATTTGTGCAAAATCCTTGAACGAGAAGTGTAATTAGTATAGTGCATCATTTGTTTGATTTTTAAGTTCTATTACAGATATTCTACTTACCGTTTGTAGTCAATTTGTTAAAGAAAACAATTACACCTACTCGATATCGTTGTAAATATTTAACAATCTCAATGATATTGTCAACAGACATTTCGTAATCAAATAATCTTAAGTTAAGCATTTATAAATACTATAAAACGAAAGACTTAAGACACAAACACAAGGATGTAGGTAAACTAAATGTGCCACTTCTTTAAAAATAGTTTGAGTTTTTGCAAAAATTATATTAAATATTACATATTGAAATATATCAGAAAAGGCTAACCTTTGGCCCCCCATACCGTTGGTTTTAAGTTTAGGGAGCCAAAGGATAAAGTTGTTGTTAGAACTTGTTGTTGGTTCATTAGGTTATTTATATAAAATTATAGATTTGAAAATATCTGAGAAGTAAAATTTTGGCTGTTGTCCTTTTTGCTTTATAATATAAAATATGCAGTTAGTTTAGCAAAATTAAATGGATGTTATTTTTTACGAATCTCTTTTTCAGAACATCCAAAGAAGTTAATAGTGAAAATTTTTCAATTTGTAAAAAGCCATTTTAAACAACTTCCAAAATGTTGATATTAACCCCTACTAGTAAAAAACAATTATTCAGGTGGTCAATAAATGGTTAATTCCTGCAGTCATTAAATGCCTTATTGAAACATATTTTGCATACAAGTGATATTCACATTGTCCTGGTCGGAATAATAATCCTTGGCGTGTTCAAAATCACATTTTTAACTTAAAAAAGCCACTCCCTATATTTATTTTTTAGTCCCTTTTTTTAACAACTTCCGTAAACTAATGAAAAAGTCCATCTACTCATAGATTTTTCATAGCACCGAAACAAACTACTTCCTCCCAATGACACGCCAATGTTAAAATCATTAATGATTCACCGAAATTTTCACAACTTCGTGTTTAGTAGATGTAGTGTTTAATTACTTTTTCCTCAGCTCTTATTTTGCTGGGTGTTTGATTAAATAAAACTATTTATTGGGAAATTCTATAAAAGTCCAACATAGGCCCCCGAAATTTTTTTTATGATTCACCAGGGTCAAGGGTTGATTTATGTGTTAAATCTGCCTTTATTTATGTGATTAAATAATATTTTAAATTGGAAAAGCGCAACATGTTGTCCTCCTAGTTTTTTGCTACTACCATACTTTTACCAGCCATAACAATAAAAAGTGTAGGGGCCAAAGGTTACAATTTACTATTTAACTACACTCACAATATATTTTCCGTTACCGACTGTAGTTTATTTAAAAAAGAATACGTACAGTTTGTTTTAAAAAGAAGAATCAATTGAATTTCATAGAAATATATTTTTTAACTATTTGAATCAGTCATTCAAAAAACAAACTTAAAAAATTTACAGGCATTCAGTAGCAGTTGATATTTTCTGTTAAATGTAAAATTTTATGTTTTCTGTTTTTAAAAATTGAAATTATATAATTCTTTTTTGTTTTTTTACCAAAATAGTTTGTATATATAAGAAATTATTTCAATAAAAATTACAAGAAATTATTCAAATATAGATACACACATGAAAATAAAAAAAATATTCATTCTGTGTGTGTTGTGTTTTGTAAAATTACATATTTGAAAAACAAACTAAAAAATTGTTTTTTTCTACTTTTTGTCAGTTAAAAATTGATGGTTATTTAAACAACTTTCTATTGTTTTTACTACTTTTGTCGATTATTAAAGAATGATTGAAAATAAACAACAAAATGGGCTGAATATAATGAAAAATCAGTAGTCCTCTTTTTGATTACATTTTCGATTAAGTTAATATGTATTTTAGATGTTTTTAACGAAATAATATTGTGAGTGTAGTAACGAAAGCAAAATTCAATCGTTTTGGTAGAAATCATTACATAAATACCACATTTAATTGTTGTATGTCGCAAAAGTATACTAATTTTGTTTAACATATTGATTTATTTTTTATCAATTTCCAGATATGATAAATGGATTTGCGAGGTTGGTACCTCTAAATATTCATTAAAATATCTAGTATGAACACGGTTTTAATTTATCCATATTTTTGAGCAAAGTTTAACGTTTTAAGGCCAATGAGATGCTTAAAATAAAATGAATTGAAAGGTAAATTTATCTAGAATTCAACTGCGTTAAAATAACAAGGGATTTTGTATTACCCAAAATTTAATTTAATTTTTTCAGTCTATAGATTACATAAAAATCCTTACAAACTAATCGCAAAAATAAAAAAATATATATGGTATGAGTATACAAATATAAGATTTCAAAAATTACTAAACAGCAACATTTTAAATGTATCTTTAGAATGACTAAAATCTAACATATAATTTTTAGAGAATATGTCAATAATTAATTGAAGTCTCATTTAAAGCATAATTTGCTATGTGCATATCTGTTACAAAATACTTATGGTATCTTAATAACCTATAAGAAACATTAACTCAATAGCAATTGAGGACTATTTATGTTACAGTTAACAATATCATATAGAAACATTATTGATTGGATTGATCTCCTTTCTTAAAGAGTTTTTAAGCCAAAAAGGGCGCATTTTGTTACATAAGAAGGCGAAGGGTCAATGGTGTGGAGAGAAAAAGAGAAAAGTGAAAATTTTATAAATCTTTTCTGAATCTTCTCTAAACGATCTATATACACCTTAACGCCTTAAAATTTCCCATGTTTCGTATTTAGTTGCACAATATCCTTGAAAAAGGTTTTGTTAGAAGTATGTGCAAAAAAATCGAAACTTGTTGAGTAGTGTAATTTTCATTTATATGAAATCCAAAATGCCAAACATTTTTATTTTCCAGAAAATGATTTTTAACTGAGACCCTATCAAGAATCGCAACTGAAACGAATATCGGTTACGGTTCTCTTCTCGGCTACGGTTGTATTGGAAAAATAATACTTATGATATTTCGATTGATTGTAGGTTTCAATTTGAATCGGTTTTTTATAGCGATTACGATTTATGGGTTATAATTGTAGTACTGGTATAATTTTTTAGCGGTTACGGTATTCCAAATGGTTGCAGTATTAAGGTTGAAATAACATTTGAACGGTTATGGTTATTAATTTCGGTGTTTGAGCGGTTACGAGTTTTTAGTCTTTTTTTATAACAGCAATTCCTTTAAATCTGTTAGTTTAGTTAAAAAAATTATATGAATTAAACAAAATTTTCCGGCCAAAAATTTAGCACTTAGCTTAATTTTTACAATGTCTTGTTAGCTACTAACTAGAGCTTTAACAAACACATTTGTTGTTTCCTAAACTCACAATAATCCATTCATAAATATAGGAAATTATTTGACAAAAATATAAAAACTGTAGTAAAATAAATAAAAATTTACTATTTTAACATTTTTTCGTATTGTTTTATCTATGCATAATAGATAAGAATTAAATAGATTAAAAGATAGATTCAAAACCATTTTTTTTTAATTTCTAATTGATTTTATTATATTATTTTAATCATTGTGAATCAATTTGAATATTTTATTCATGTACTATAATTAAAAGATTCAATCTTGTTGTACTGAAAAACTAATTAAATAATTTAAATTAAATATTATCGGGGAATCTAGTTAAAATAATAAAAAAAAAACAAAAAAGAAAGTTTTAAATCAATAAAAAATTATAAAATCAAAATAATCCAAATGGAAAGTACGGTCCAAAAACGGCATTTGGACAATTTTTGATAATTGAAAATATTTGAAATATATTTTTATAATTGCAACATTTTTGTAGAAGCGATTTAAGGGCGAAGTCTATTTGAAAACAGTTTTAAATGGATAATTAAAAATATTAAAAATATTGAATATTTCACTTTCATATTTTAAATTGCTGTTTTTACTATTCCGGGATTCCCTTAAAAAATTTCGGGAATAACGGGATATATTACTTATTTATTTTGTAAGTTACAATAGACAGAAAGATATTTGAAAGGATTTAATTAAAAATTACCGATCTGTTTTACTAAAACCTCAACGATTTCATTAATTCGGCGAAACCACTTAAATAGACTAAAGTTATTTTTGGCAGGAAGTTATTTTCAACAGACACTTTTTCCATGAACTTTTTAAGAGATAATTTTTTAAGACATCACATAATATTAGCTTCCCAAGACTTCTAAAATTACAAACCAAAAGTTTATATTCTAAAAAAACAGTCAATTGAAATATAAGCTTTTTAATAGTTTTTTTGTTTAAGTTCTGCCTTCTTTTAGAGCCTCTAAATTGGTTAAAACTTCGAGTTTAGCCTAATAATGGTTTATCCGCTTTGGTTTTGTAAATACTCGAAGATTGAATTAAAAAAATATTTCAAAAGAAAATCTTCAAATAGTCTTAATTTTTTTCGGGGTCTACAGAATTTTTTTTTATGAAAACCTTTAAAATAATTTGTTATCATAAATTTAAGTTGTTAGAGCAAAATAATTTTCTAGCTAGAATCACCAATATTTTTTCACAAAAATTAGGTTTTATATAAAAACAAGTAAGAGCGGCTAAATTCGGCTATGCCGAATCTTATATACCCTTCACCATGGATGGGAATAAACTGAAGTTTATATATGGACATATATGGAATGGACAGATTTATATACGGACGTCTTTAAGAGGAAATTAGCCATTTAGTTTGATGATAAACCTTGGATTTGGGAAGATTTATGGTTCCCGAAAATAGGTATTTAAAAAAAATGTATGTTTTGGTCATAACTTTTTTGTATCTGAGTTTTTCAGCAAATATGTTATACTGAAGATTTTCGATCTTTTGCTATATAGCCCATTTATGGATTTTTTAATTACGGTTTTACCATTCTTAAGATATAAAGTAATCTATTTTGTGTCACGCCCATTTTACGGATCCAACCCACATTCAGTCAGATGCTTGTACCTTATTTGGAAGCTTTTCCTCTTTCCGTTCTCCAAATATACTTAAAAACTGACCGACATCGTTAAGTCAACTGTGCTGTACGTATTTGTTATGTTAAAAAAAACAAAAAAAGTCTTAAGTAAATGTAAAAAAATTGTACAAAAAAAGTTTAATAGACGAGGATCGATCGCGCGACTAAAACAAAAACAACTATTTATGAGAAAACGCTTAGACCACTTGAAGGACATACGCAAACATCGTTAACAGAAGTAAATAAACAGTTTTCATTTAAAACAAATTTGTTTTTAAATGGTAAATCTTTGTATGTGTTTGTTGTTTGTGTATAAAACGTGAAGAGGTGAAAGAAAAGAAGTTTAACAAATGGATCTTATTATAGATCAACAATATGTGCGATTGTTTCATTTACTTTTTGAATTTGAATTAAAGGGTTAAAAATCCGTTCAATTCCAATTTACCACTAGATATGTTTAATTAAAAATTAGATTTTATTTAATTATTTTTTTTTAAAGATTTCAAATCATATAATCTTTCATAAAGTTAAACAGATAGAATATGCTTAAATTATTTCGACTACAAATGCGGCTTAATTATTTTAGGTGTTAGCTAAAAGTCGTTTTACTGCATTTTGCATATAAATTTTGTATCATAATAAATATAAAAATTTCTAATAAAAATAATTCATTAAAAGAAAGCAAATATTATATTAAATTAGAACAATTTCAAATAGACAGGTATCAAATGATCATATAAAAATCCACATGTCACGTGAATAATCATTTAAACCGTTATTAAGTAGAGTTAACAAATCATTTTGCTTTTAATTCCATAAATGTATAGGGAAACAACAACTAAATAATTGACTTAAATGTGAAATTATGAGCAACCATTAAAAAAATAAAAAAACAGATCTACAATATTAAATTGAAAAACAATTGTCGTTTGATTTAATGAAATGACAGCACAAGAACAATAAAAACAGTTTACACTTTTAACAGTTAATAACCGTTGTTGTTGTTATTATTATTGTCCAAACAATAAATTCCACTACACAGAGATGGTTCGAATGGATGGACGCACAAAAACGAATGGTATTATATGTAATAGAATAGATGCAATGGAGGCAGCATGCGATACGATTTAAGTCACCAAACAAATAAAACAGGCAACAGTTTAGACAAACACACAGGCTAAAAACTACGTAAAAATCTGTTTGAATGGCAAAAGTAAGCGCAAAAACGAAAATACAAAGAAGATTGATCTGATAATAGGTAAAGACAACAGAAGCATCACTTGAAAACATCAACAACAACTGCAGCAGCAACAACAATATAATACAATATTATCTTCATCGACAATCATCGTCATCATCATCATCCCCATCTCTTGCAACAATTCGTATGAAATGCTAAGCAACAACTTTTTATTTTTTCTTTTTTTTTTTCAAAAACAAAATGTTAACCTGACTGCCTGGCTAACATCATTGACGGACTGACTGGTTAAAACAACGGAATTTTCGCATAAATTAGAACAAAAAATCGTTTGTACCATTTAAACTGGTACATACTGTTAGAAAAATAAAATCAATGCAACAACGACAAGTATAATATCAATAACATGCAACATTTAATAGAAAATGCATACATATATAATGCATTTATTATGTGCTTAGTTGCACAGTGCATTGGAAAAAATATTATGTTTATGAAGCATTTAATAAACATTATAAGTCCTTTAATTGAAGACGACTTGAAATACACTTTAGTTATTTTTAATATTTTGTTTATACTTAATCCGCAAAATATATATCCCAAGACGTATAATTAATATTAAATATAATATCACGTATACGCTTAGGTGATGTTTACATAATTACTCTATTAAACAAAGACTGAATCTGAATCTAAAAATATTCCACCGCCAGTGGTGTGCCAAGAGAGTTACTGTGAGTATCCTGAAAACATCCTTAAAGTACTTTTAAAAATAATAGTTATGATTTCAGCAAGGGAGTGTGTCGTGCCAGGTCGTATGCTTTAAAAGACCTGAAGGTATAAATATTCTTGAAGATGACTTCACGGGTATCCTTAGAAATTGTGATGCACCAGGAAATATTCTTGAAGATGACTTCAATGGCATTCTTAAATGCGATTTTAAAAAGAAATTGTGATGTACCAGGTTATATTCTTTTAGGAAAAGTTTACAAAAACAATAAAGTTTTTAAGTTTTTCATTCAAATTTAGTAATGATTTAACAGGGCGTATGATTGATATTTAATTAAAATTAATATTACTTATACGTCTGCAAATACATTCATAGTATTGCCCAGCAAAAACAGGATTTCGACTACTTACCAGGCTATTTACTCGCTTAATTACTTTTGTTCGCGATGTCCCAAAAGTAATGAGTAGTCATTATCTTCTACCTTACAAAAACCACAAAGTAATGGGTGGTCATAAAAAATAAATAGCACTCATTACTTTTTTGACATTCCGAACAAATGTAATTAAGCGAGTAAATAGGCTGGTAAGTAGATGAAACCCTGGGTCTTCTGGGTGAGGCTTAATTTAAAAAATAAGGGAATTCATAAAAGACAGTACAGAGTATAAAAATATAATTTTTAAAATATTCCCCGGAGGATTTAAAAATTATTTACACTTTAAATGAGCGTTAACCCTCTAATGACCAAGACCGTAAGTATGAAGGAGTTTTTGGTGAAAATATTAATTTTTTATTAAAACAATCACCGGGTATCGTTGGAAAATATAATTTACTACTTGTTTTGCCTATAAACTTTTTTTGTTTAACAAACGATTTTCAAACAAAAAGGATGTAAAGCCGAAATTTCGTAAATTTAAAAAAAAAATAATAATTTTTAAAACAGAAAAAAAATATTTAAAAAATCGCCAAAAATATATTTATTGCCAAGGCATTGATAGTAACCAAGGAAGTTAAGTGTCTCTACTTGCAAAATCAGTTATTTTTTTTTTGCTCCAGGACACCTTTTACGAACATCCCTCTAACTCAAAAATCAGTTAACCGTACGATTCATAACCAGCAAAACTCCTTTAATTTCATAACCAGGTACCCGGGTACCCGAAGTAGGTTGTTTTGCGTTTATTGAAATAAAATAATATTTTCCTGTAAATATTTTTGTTGTTGATTATATTTTGCGTTCTCAACTGTACAAATTTGATATTTGGAAAAAAAACTGGTTTCTGTTCGTATATAAGTACCTAAAGCGACACAAGTAGGCAGAAACTGGTTTTATGTAAGGGTTGTTTATTTGCTTATTTTGCTTATTTTCGGTACCTACTTGCTTAATTGCTTTTGAATTAGATAGCAGATGTTCATTTGTGTCGTAAAATTGAAATATTTCATTTGCTTCGCCAGTCTGTGTTGAATATTTGAACAGTGAAGTTGGTGAAAAATGAGCCGCAACAACCGATATTTGTCTACAAGGGAATACTGGAATTTGAGTGATGAAGCAAGAAGCACATATATTCAACGTTTATTTGAGGAAGCGACTCAAGATGAGGACCTTGAAGTGGACCCTGTGGAAGACCAAAATGAAGGAAATGTGTCCTATACTGGCGAAGTTTCGGAATCAGAGAATGAAGATTTGAATGTTGACAACGCAAACGAAATTGCAGCTGCTATTGACGCACCAGAGGAAATTTTCTTTGATGATGAAAGTGAAGATGATGATATGCAAGAAGATGCACCAACAACAAACCCAGCAGACTACATGACTGCACGTGACGGCACACAATGGCAGCGAACACCACGTAGTTTGCCAACAAGTGAGAAGCCACAATATATTCAGAGACCGCTGTGGTCCAGCGCGGATTACTGAAAATATGACGCCTTTGCAGTGTTTCAAATCATACCTCACAGTGGAAATGGTGGATATAATAGTGCGCCACACAAATAGAAAAGCGCATGCCACATATAATGCGTACAATGAAGCGAATTCCAATAGACGTCAGTTGAAGTGGAAAGACACGACAATCAACGAAATTTATGCGTTCATTGGAATGATTTTGATGGCTGGCACAAATCATTCTAATGACGAAAACGCAAGAGATTTGTGGACGTCACAGGCTCACCCAATATTCCGCGCCACCATGGGAATAAACAGGTTTTTCGATTTGCTGCGTTTTTTGCGGTTTGATGACCCCAGAACACGGGTAGAGCGGCAGCGTCAAGACAAAGCGGCGCCAATTCGCGATATTTGGATAGTGCTCAATGCAAATCTTGCCAGATATTATGTGCCATCAGAATATTTGACCATTGATGAACAATTATATCCACACCGTGGTAGAACCAAATTCACCCAATATATACCCTCGAAGCCAGCAAAATATGGCATAAAAGTATGGTGGATTTGCGATGCCAAAAACTCATATCCACTTCATGGCCAAATATATATTGGCAAACAAGAAACTGGTCGTGAAGTTGGTGTTGGCGAAAGAGTGGTGAGAGATTTAGTTGGGCCATACTACGGTAGCGGACAAAATATAACAATGGATAATTTTTTTACGACGCTGCCGTTGGCTAGGCAACTAAAAGTAGAAAAGCTCAGCATTGTGGGTACACTCCGCCGCAACAAAGCTTACATCCCTGCGGAGATGAAAGAAGACAAAAAAAAAGACGTTGGTTCAAGTTTATTTGGCTTCTACGACAACGTAACACTGCTCGCATATAAGCAGCGGAAGTCCAAATCGGTCATCCTTCTTTCTAGTATGCATGATGATGCACAAATTGACGAGAATGGGAAACCAGAAATTATAAATTTTTATAACCAAACAAAAGGTGGGGACCAAACGCTCCAAGAATACACGACCCAGCGACAAACAAGAAGATGGCCGATGGCATTTTTCTATAACATCATTGATGTGAGCGCATTTGCATCACACATCATATATTATGGAAATAATCCAACTGCACGATACACCACGACGCGCAGGAAGAATTTCCTGCGTCAACTGGCAGAAAACCTGTGCATTCCTGTTATAGAAAATAGAATTTCAAATGTGCAAAGCGTGCGCCAATTTTCAACAAAAAATGCAATTGAAAGCATCATCGGAAGGCCGTTGGAGAGTGTGCTTTGTGCTGCAGGTCCGTCAACATCTCCGTCAGCACGACAAAGGGGCAGAAAAGTACATACGGGCGTGTGCTACATGTGCAACCTTCTTCCAAATAAGCGCAGAAGAAAAACTAGAAAAAATTCCAGCATATGTAGCACGCCGATATGCGATGAGCACGCCATAACAATTACTAAATGCTACAATTGCCACAATAACAACGATAGTGATTCGGATGAATTATAATATAATATATATAAAATATGATAAAATAAATAAAAAATACATTTATTTCCAATAAAAACAACACAAAAAAACGTTTTTTCATTTACATGTCAGGCATTTACATAGGAATTGCATTAGGGTACCCGGGGACCCGGTTGTGTGTTTATGGGGGTAAAACATTTAAAATCATTTTTTAAAGAAAATATTGAAAATATTTTGAATTTTTTCGTATTTAAATCTTAGTTTAGCCAAAATCTCTCATGATTCGGAGTTTTATGTCCATATCTCAAAAATTATAGGCACAGCAGCACTTTAAAGTCAAAAAAGGTACACGCGTACCCGGTTATGAATCGTAGGGTTAATAGATGTTTTTATTATTTTTTTTTTTTTTTTGAAATCAAGCACATCTAGCACACTGGGACTTTGTAGAAAGCGCAATCAATTTGGGTAAAATTTAATCATGTTTAGTGTTAACTTCGCTAAATTTCGCAATTTTCAAAAATCAAAAATTACTTCTAAAATAATTACACCAGATCAAAAATTTTTAGAATGTACTTTTATTACTGATAGTATTATTTATAGTAAAACTCAAAATTATTTGATTACTGGATTTTTTTATACGTCTTTAACTTTTAAATAAAGCGATAAATCAAAATTTTAATATATTTGTCATAGTAAGTTGTCAATGCTCACCAAAAAAAGTCTGTAATGGCAACTGAAAATTTTGCGGGAAATTTTGCTAATTTGAGCCCAGCAACACATGTCTGCTGACGTGTAGTACAATAAAATTAGTAGAAAAATTAGTAGCCGCTACTAAATTTTAATATACTTTTGGTGAAGTAAAATTTAAAATCTGTTTGTTAAAATTAGCAAAAAAAAAAAAATTACTAAATATTATTAATATTAGTACAAAATTTTAAACTTATTTTTTTATCGAGCATCAAATTTTTTTATTTTATTTACTTTTTTCAAAAAATATTTTATACAAAATTAAAAAAAAATCAAAGGCTTAAAAATCTTAAGATTTGTTAAAACATAAACGAATTAATCAGTTTGTTTTAATTTGGTAATTTCTGTTTTGAAAAATGTTTTAGTCATTTTTTTTTACTTTTAAGGTAAAATTTTAATTGTTTTTAGGGCTGATTTTTAGAACTAAAAAAACTTTTTAGTGCTATTTTAAGTGGATATCCTATTTTTACACATGAGTCGGTATATTCACTTCGAATTCCTTTTTATTCTATGTATTCTTGTAGGTGTAAGTTTTAATTAGAAATAACATTTCCTTCAATGTCCACTTTTTTAAAAATTAGTATTTTTTTTTTGCTAATTTTAGCAAATCGGGTTTCAAAAATTTGTAAAATGATTTCTGAAATTAGCAACAAAAAGTTGTAAATATTCTGTAAAAACTCTGTAATTTGCAAAAGGTAAACAGCAAAAAGATTTGCTAAATAATAATTTTTTTTACTAATTATCAGTACAAAAATAGTAAAGTGGAATTGAAAACCGTTTACGAATTTTTCAACTAACTTTTTTTTCTGAGTGTAAATATATAGTATAAATATTATCGATATCTGAAGAAAGAGCATTAAAGGGTTAAATTTGTATCTGCAAAATATTTAAATGCCTTCTACAATGTTACTATAAAAATACAAGCATAGAAATTATAAAGTTGAATAAAATTTTTAATTAAAGAATTTTTAGTAAAAAAATATTCAAGATTAGGTCTTTAAAAAACTTTACATTTTTACTCATAAATTTTGATCTCATGGTTAGATTTTCTTCGTGTTCAGTAACAAAATTATTTGCAGACACCGCAAAAGGAAATATGTTTGAGGACTCGTATATCGTGAACAGTAGACACTGCAGGTTGGTTGAAAAGTTCCTGCGCTCGATATGAAAGAATACTGTTTTTGTTACGAAATACATTTTTTTATTCAATATAATCTCCTAGAAGCTCAATACACTTGTTCCAATGATCTTCCAATAATTTTATCCCATCCTTATAATGGTTTTCCGGAAGCTCTGCAAAATAACCATCTACGGCTGCTATGGCCTCTTCATTCGACGAAAAATGCTTTCCACGAAGGAATTTTTTGAGATTTCTGAAGAGATAGTAGTCACTGGGAGCCAAATCTGGTGAATACGGTGGATGTTCAAGCAATTCGTACTTTAATTCTTTGCCATCGCCAAAACACTTTTGTGAGCAGGTGCATTGTCTTGATGAAAAATGATTTTTTTTTTCTTCTTTAAACCAGGTCTTTTCTCACGATTTTTTTATCCAGTTGATCCAAAAGGCTGCAATAATATTCAGCGTTGATTGTTTTACCTTTTTGAAGACAATCAATCAATAAAATTCACTTCTTTGCTGATCGTTGTGACTTCACCTGCTTTGGAGCTGAGCAACCAGCTTCAGTCCACTGTAAACGTTATTGTTTCCATTTAGGATCATGGTGGTAGATCCAAGTCTCATCCATAGTTATAAGACGACGCAAGAAGTCGGTTTTATTCGGCTTAAAACGCTCCAAATTACGCTGAGAAATTTGTTTTCGATCCAGTTTTTGTTGAATTGTTAATAAGTGCGACACTAACTTTCCAAACAGTTTTTTCATACGTAATTCTTCATGTAAAATATGGAGTACTCGTTCGTCTGAGATGCCTATGGCATAAGCAATTTCACGCTAAGTCAAACTTGGATCTTCACTAACCATATTATGTACCTGCTCAATGATTTCGGCTGTGGTTGCAGTTTTTGGTCGTCTTTCGCGTGGATCGTCTTTAAGGCTGGTACAACCACGTTTAAATTCACCAGCCCAAAATTCAACGGTGCGTTTTGAGGGTGAGGACTCCTTGTACACTTCTAACAATTGTTCATAAATTTCCTTTGCTTTTAAACCCTTCAAAACTATGAATCTAATGACTGCACGATATTAAATTTTTTTCATATTAAAAAAAAATCGATGACATGTCAACTTTAAATGGCTTGTAAACAAAGGAAGAATTGACAGAATGACTTGCAACTTTGCATGTATTCTCAGGACAGTTATACCAACTTGAGAAAAAAAAGTTTGGAGCAAGCAGTGCCATCTCTTGGTGAGTGCAGGAACTTTTCAACCAACCTGTATATTCGAGATTTACGTTAATCTCCTCCTATCAAAAATATTTCAACACACCTGGAAATTTTCTTCTACATTTTTTTGTTTTTTTTTTTTTTTTTTTGTATTTTTACTTCATTATCAAATATGATTATTTTGTATATTCTATTTTACAATAATAGCAATATTTTCATTAATCCCATCATTAACTATTTCAGAGTAACATATTTCATTAATTTGATAGTTTTGTTTGAATAAATAAAATCTTTCATAAAATTCCATGGACATCTTAATTATGTTAATAAAAAGATTTATAATTTTTTCCATGAAAAATTATAAAACATATTTCTTTTATTTTTCATTTGAAATAAAAACCGATTGACTCATTACACTGTGCTTTCCATGCTGAATACATGCAACATTTGTCCCGCTAAAAGTGGTAATGTGTTTCTATGTTTGCTTAAATGTTTTACATGTTTATAATACAACTTTTCAATAGTATTTTAAATACTAATAAAAACAATATTAATACATTAATATCTGCAGCTACATATGTTCTTTCAACGAAACAAATACATCCAAATATATAAAAGTATATCGATCGAAATGCAGCACATGCCGTTTTAAACAGGATCAAAAATAATTTGATTGCACTTCCATAGTAGAGATAAAAGTAGAAAGGAAAAGATAAATGCAATTATATATATTGCAATATTTTCTTTTTTGATGTGTTCATACTTGTATAACTACTTATATGACAGAATAGATATTAATTGATATGTTTTCATGTTACCTGTCATATGAATAAATTATATACAATATAAATTTTTTTATAAATGTAGCAGAAGTTTTTTTTAAAAAAATCTCAAATATTTAGGTTTAAATTAATGGTAAAATGTAAAACAGTAGACACATAATAATAACATAAAATGTAAAATTGTAGCAATTAAAAAAACCAGTAAAGAGATAAGAGTCGGGCACACCGAATATATAATATCCTTTATCAAGTATAATTTTTTGAGTGAGCCGAAAAATATTGGAAATAAATTTAAACGAAAATGCAGAAAAAGTTAATTTTAGCAAACTAGTTTAAATATGGCCAAAATAAAATCTGATATTTTTCGTATTTAAAAACTTTAGCGCAAACCTATTAACCACGTAGTGACGTAGGATATAAAAATGGTGCAGTTTAAAGAAACATTTATAAATTACATCCGCCTATAATAATGATGCCCGTCAACAATATTTAACCCTCATTGGCAAACAAAATCATCTTAATATGAATAGATAGTGTTACATAAATATCGACAAAAAAAGATTTTCGTTATATACAAAAAAAAATATCCAGAAAATTTTAGAGAGTGTCAAATTATATAAGTAAAAAAAAATATATATATATATTACAAAAAGCACATAAAGTTAAAAAACATTCTCTAAAGAAATTATATTTCCAAGAAAAAATAGCGCCTTACCCAGAAAAAATTATTGCTAAAAAATTTTCAAACTAATTTTTTGATTTTTTGTTTATTTCAATTTAAAGTTTATTCATAACAACTAAATTTTTGACTAAACTTGTTGTTAAAATTATTCTAGTTTACAATAAACATTATCGACAACATATAAAAGTCATATTATTTTGATTTATATCTTAAAGTTTGTTTAAATTTCAAAACTGCATCTCGAAAAACATGTTTTTTAAAAATATTTTTAATATTTCGCGTATTAATCAGGGACCGTAAATAATGATTATTGTTCGTTTTTGTAAATCAAAAAATCAATCACTTAGAACAGACATAAAAAAAATTTATTGCACCATTATTATTATTTTTTGACAATCTTTGCATATCCGTCATGATTTTTAAATTTTTGATTTTTAAAGTTTTCTTCAATGGTAATGATTATTTTTGAGTAATAATAAAAAAAATCAGCCATAATCATTATTTTTGAGCAAAAGAAATAAAACTCAAAAATAATCATTATTTATGATTTTTATTTTTTTCGCTCAAAATAAAACTCAACTTTCAATTTACGACTGTATATATGATGTCCTTACATATTTTTATGCATATGTATATATATTTACACCTACATGAATACCCATAATATAATTTACTTAATAATTTTGTTACTAAGTGCTTGTTTTGAATCATTTGTTATAATTGGATTTGTTTTGATATATATTAATTTTGTTACTAACAGTCCCTTTGAACTTACATACGTATGTACGTATACGCATATAAATAACTATAGCCATATAAATTTTTAAATTTTTTTTGAAAATATCATAATTGGCATACCAATTGGCAATATCACGCACCATCAGTAATATTTGTACAGAACGTGCAATAAAAACTGAACAGGATATATACACGTACTTTAAACTTAAAATTTTTAACCCTTAATAATATAACCATTGTATATGAAGTTAAACAACTTGTTATGATAAAATAACTTGTTAAAAAAAATGTTTGGAATTGACTTAGAAAATGATGTAGGTGTGTGAAGTTTTTTCTGCAAATAAACCTGAGATAATGTTTTTCGTTAATAAAACATCATTGCCCAAGTCGTGGTACTATGCCAAAAATTTGGTTATAGGCCTAACATGCATGTATACTGGGCATGAACGAGTGATCATTCGTATCGCATTTTGAAATGGGTCGCAAGCGGAATTTCACTCTGCGCAATTTTTTTAACTTCAACGTGGAAAAAAATGTTTCTGAATGCAAAATTTGCAAATTAACTTTAACGGGCAGATATGTGTGCAATTAGAAACGTCATTTGGAAGCCAAGCACAAAAGTGAATGTGAACGCGAATTGGCCGAAAACACAGATGACCAAGTGAGTGAAAAAAAAAATCAAGTTTTCTGTGACAATGGGACAAAACGAAGCCAAAAATGCGTACATCGATCTGGTGACTGCCGAAAAACTTCCATTGGCTGTCTTAGATTCAAAAGGTTTTAAGACGCTAACAGCACAAATATTTAGTGGTTTAGATATGCCGGCTGTAACGTCTAGAAATATAATGAGCTTGGTAGAGGAAAAGTACAATAACATTAAAGCTGAAATTGTAGCCACACTCAAAAACAGAATGCTCTGCCTGAAAATGGATGCTGCCACAAGATGCAATCGCGGAATCCTCGGCATAAATATTCAATTTATTGAAAGCGGTACGATTTGTGTAAAGACTTTGGGCCTTATAGAACTGAAGAAATCGCATACACCCCAAAATCTTCGTGTTGAAATTGAGTCGATATTAAATGATTTCAACATAAGTAAAAATCAAATTTATACCATCACCACTGACAATGGTAGGAATATGATTAAAGCAGTAGAGCTATTAAATGAATGCGAAGCTGGTGATGACTGTGAAATAGTAGCTAAAGAAGATTTGGATGATGAAGAGCTGGTTAAGAATATAAAAATTAATTCAATCACCTCCATCAAATGTGCAGCACACACACTGCAACTTGCTGTAAAAGACTTTTTTCAACGCTTGGAATCAGATAATTTCATTGAAAAAGCGCCAACAATTGTGAAAGTTTTAAGAACGCCAGAGCACAGCTTAAGCAGGTGTTACTACAAATAATAAATTTGAAAGAAATCGTAAGTAAATTTATCTTAGAAATAACGCAAACAGAAATTTTTATATATGTTTCAGATTAATCCAATACATGAGAAGTAGATTTCCAAGTATTTTATATTTATTGTTATTATACATATGTTTCCAGGCAAATATTGTAATGTTTGTATTTTCCCACCTAAATAAACATATATTTGCAATTGTAATTTTATCATTATTATAATTGTGGGATGCAAACATAATCATTGCTCATCGACATCATTCGACGCAGCGAGTGCATTGCTTTCACAGAATTCGAACACCTGCTCCCTCTTGAACGAGTATCTTAATACAATTGAGGTAGCTTCCGATGAGGAAACAGAAGACGGTTGGCACAGTGAGGAGTTACACAAAGGCTATTGTGAAATTGACAACTATTGTCCAAAGCCAGTTTGTACAAACAAAAATATTATGGAGTACTGGGAGGAAAACAAATTTTTATACCCCTATCTGTACCAGCTGGCCAAAGTGGTGCACTCTGTTCCTGCCACACACGGGAGTGTTGAAAGATCCTTTTCTGCATTAAAAACAATGCTAACGGATCAAAGATGCAACCTATCAGACGAGTCTTTGGCGAAATTACTTTTTGTAAAATTAAATAATAAATAAGTAAAAACAAATAAAATTGATTAAAAAAATACTTATCAAATCATTTTTAATAATTTTTTTTCGAATTGGTTGGTACCTCTGGATTTGTTTTATGAGGATATGCAACTATGTTGGTAAAAAAAACCTCACAAAAAAGTCATAAATTTAAAGTGAGTTTTATTTTGAGCGAAAAAAAATAAAAATCATAAATAATGATTATTTTTGAGTTTTATTTCTTTTGCTCAAAAATAATGATTATGGCTGATTTTTTTATTACTACTCAAAAATAATCATTACCATTGAAGAAAATCCTTAAAACTCATAATATAATCATTATTGTGTAACTTTTATTATAAAACTCATAATGATTACGGTCCCTGATATTAATAAAAGCGTCATAACTAAATTATTTCAAGAAATAGAACCACACTCATTGTTTCTATTTACAAAAATAACATAGTCACTGTAGCGTTTGTATGCATCGAGTGTATACACAGTGCTGCCAGATAAAGGGATTTGGATTCAGATTTGAAAAATTTTTGATAAAAAAAAATTTAATTTGTATAGATTTTTCAGATCGATAATCGAAAGCTATTTCTGCTTAATTAATGACGTATTGGTTTTCACGCAGAGCTCCATAATTCATTTAATTTTATATTATTAATTTTATGAATCTATGAGGAAATTATAATCAGTTCATATCAATGATTCAATTTTGACTTGATTGAATAATTTGTATTGTGATTCTGTTCGCGAACGATTTTTGGTTATTTGATTTTAAAATTTAATAATTTTTTTTTGATTCTATAAAAGTATCAACAAAAATCAACGAATAAAGGGGATCAGATTTAAAAATTAAATCAAGAAATAATATTAAAGGTCTCTTTTAAAATTTAAAAAATTGTTAAAATTTAAATTTGTTAAAATCTAAATTCTTTTATGAGCCCATTCTTTATCCTAGAATACATATATATATTTTTTTTAGTTTTTAACGAAACAAATCTTCGAAAAATCATTTTAGAAAGAATTAAAATTTGATTATTTAACAATTTGTTAAGGATTTTTGGGTATTCCAACTTTGAACATGAGAACAAACTTTTTTGGCAACACTGCGGATAGGCATGCTCCAGTTATATTACACACAAACATATGTATATTTGTAAAAAAAATTATTGAAAATTTTATTAATTGAATCTCATTTGAATCTGAAATTTTATTAAAATTTTAATTGATTTGATGCTGGAAATTTCAATTAAAAATTTTAATAAAATTTTTATTGATTTTTGGTTAGAACTTTAACTAATGATATGATTTAAAAAATAATTACAAATTTCAATTAATTTTAACAAAAAAAAAATTAATTGATATAAAAATTTCTTTTGCTTGTCCAAGTTCAATTAAATTTTTATTTGTATTTGAAAATATTTTAATTGAAACTCGATTTTATTTTTTTCTATGTAGGTTTTGTTCTTTATCCAAAATGTCATAATCCATCTCCTAAAAATATAATTAAAAAATAACAAGAACCAAGTAAAATCACTTATAAGACGTTAATACTGTACCCCAAATTACGTATATTCGTTTTTTTTTTCTTCAAGTTTACGACTTTCAAATTGTATAAAAAATTTTTTTAATCGAAACCTTGAAGAAACCGCAAATACGTACTTTGGGCTTTCGTATGAACGTGTTTTAAAATGAAATCTTAGTTGTACAAAAACTGTTTTTATAGTTGTTTGCATCTTTTCCATCCCAAAAGTTATTGAATATCCATTTATATCCAAAGTTATCGAATATCCATTTATATCCATCCCAGTACCCAGCAAAAATGAAGCTGCCAAAGGAGCAATAAAAGCATCACTACCATGGCTTTGATGAAAATTTAATTCATAAGAATGCAGAAAAATAAGTTTAAAGAAGTGAACTTTATGCATTGATGTACAACTTTTCTTTATTAAAACAAATAAATAATTCTGCATTAGTGAAAAAGCATTTTTGAAACATTTTTCAAAAATATTAATGAATTTTTAGACAAATTTTAAAATATTTTTGGATAATTTAAAAACTGTTTGTACAATTTGGAAACATCTTTAGACAATTTTAAAATATTTTTGAACAATTTAAAATAATTTGCGCACAATTTTAAAACATTTTTGAGCAATTTGAAATAATTTTTACACAATTTTAAAATTATTTTGATAAATTCTGAATTAAAACTGGAAATGGTGTAGTGTTAAATAATAAACAGAATACAAAAATGCACAGATTGGGTCGTCATAAATGTTTAAAGCTGAAAAAATGCAAATGACAGGCCAGCTAGTTTCAATTAAAGGTAAAAAAAAATTTGTTTTTCTTGATTTTCCAAAACTTTTATAAAAATTGCAAAACTGCATAAATTCTAACCCTCATGAAATCTTAAACTAAAATATAAAAAATGATTTCATAAAAAAATGAAAAAAGTTCATTAGAACTATTTTCTCAATTTGAACAAATGCTTTATATTCAAAAATATATGCGATATACTATAACTTATGCTTTAGAAGTAATGAAGAGTGATTTTTTAAGATATGCATCGGGTTTATAATCAGATCACTGCATTTGAAATATGAAAACATGAATTCTTTTGGAAGTGCCTAAGAATAACACCAAAAAACCATAAAAGAAGAAGTTATAGTCACAGAATGACTACCAATTTTTTTGCTGGGTAGTTATGACTATTCAAACAAAAGACTTAAACGACAAACTTTGTTTTCTAATAATAATATGAAATTTGAAATTTGTTTAAGTTTCTAAATAATAAAAAAAGAAAATGTTTTAGCAATAACATAAAACAATCAATGTACTTTTTAAAGAAAACTTCTCATTATTTATTTTTCCTGCAAAATACTTGTAATATTTTTGTATTCTCAAATATAGAATATACAAAATATCCAATTATCCATTATCATCTATCTTGTATTGACAAAACAAAAAATGGTTTTGAACTAGTTAAGTAAAACTACAAAAAAAACATGTTCACAAATCATATATGGGACTTATTGATGGAATGGACTAATTAATTGACAATTTCATTAGCACTGCATTAATATTATTTTTATTAAAAAGAAAATTGAATTTTGTACCATTTTTGTAATTTATGATAATGATTTTACTGGACTGATTTTATTATACAATTAAAAACTTATATCAAAATTAAAGTCATATTGACCGAAATTAATATAAAAAATTAGTAAGTGCTACTAAATTTTAGTAAATTGCTGTAAACTCAATGAATTTTAAAATATAGCAAAATTTTAATTTATAAAAAAAAAAATTATCAAAATGCACAAATTAAATCAATTATTTTTAGATACACTTGTTACACTTTAACCAAGGACCCTATAAACCAGGATGAACAAACTACCAAATTTTTAGCCACTCATGATGCCATGATGCCAAATGGTGCAACTACAAAAAAATTCTTTGACGAGACTACGAAATTCTTTGCCGATTTACAAGAACATTAAGCCGCTAGCAAGGGTTTGTAGCGCAAGTACAGTGATTGTGATGTGAATGTATACATGTTTGAATTGGTACAACCCTTGCTAGAGGCTAAGTGTTTCTGGAAATCGGCTAAGAATTTTGTGGTCTCGGCTAAGAATTTTTTTGTAGTCGCATCATTTGGCATCATGTCAGCATGGCAGTATGGCATCATGGGTGGCTAAAAATTGTTTGGAAGTTTGTTCATCCTGGTTTAACCCTTTCGACCCGGTTGGTACATATGTGTTCCACTTTAAGTTTAAACGTTTCTAAAAGTTTTAAATTAAATGTTGCTGTGTTCTGAAATATACCACATTATTTTCAAACTTCTGTGAATTTTTTTAAACACTAATTCCTTTCTAGCCTAATTTTTTGGCAACAAGCTGAAGCAGAAAATACGCAAAATGGTACTAAGTAATTGTTAGGACCCAACATTAACAACTGGTACAAAAACATTTAAAACAGGAGAAAAGATTGAAGTCCCATATCCGAACTAAATTAAATTTTATAGCGAGATCATGGGAGGCGTTGACTTGGCTGATCAAATGTCTGGCCTTTACGAATATGATCCAAAATCGAATATGTGGTAGAAGAAAACTTTTTATATTTTATAATAATGACAGCCGTGAATCATTATATCATTATAAATGACCCAGGAACATTTATAATGATTTCAATAGAAAAAGTTACGTTAGCAGAGACATTGATTCAGGAAGGCTTTAAAATTACAGCCGTACGTCGATCAATAAAACCAGGCCCTAAACCTTCCAATCGCAAGCCAATGCATCTTCCAGTTGAAGGAACTTCCCGACGTCGTTGTACGAGCTGCAGTGCTCAAAAGTAATAGACACGCAGTAAGACAATCTGCAAGGAATGCCAAGTGGCACTTTGCAATATGTTCTTTGCACCATATCTTACATAAATTTTATGTAAAAACAATTTTTTATAACATTTTTATACTTTTCGTTTTCAATACATTAAAAATCAATAAAATATGATATATTATTTGCTACACTTCTTTTTGATTTAGTTTGTTTCAACGGACGGTTGGTACTTATTTGTACCACTTAGCATCCCAAGTAGTACAAT
Organism: Eustalomyia histrio; assembly: GCA_949748255.1. Lineage (NCBI taxonomy): Eukaryota > Metazoa > Arthropoda > Insecta > Diptera > Anthomyiidae > Eustalomyia > Eustalomyia histrio. The sequence continues at coordinate 27,898,467 of OX456527.1, forward strand.
AGTTTACGAAGGAGTCTTCAGCCCCCCAATTATTGTTTTTCATATTCCATTCGCCGATAACTTATTTATTACTTAAATAACCTACTGCCACCAAAAATTTTGTTACAGCATTGCCAACCGAATGTCGGGTCGAAAGGGTTAAAGCAACTAATTTCTTTCGAAATTGCCTTACGAATTCGTAAATATAAATTTGTATTGTTTTAATCGTACAAAATTTTTTTATATATATTTTTTTAAAACAAACGAATTTTAATTTTTTTGTATTTTAAAGTCATATTTTTTCAGCCCTTAAGTGCTGATTTTTAGAACTAAAAAAGTTTTTAGTGCTATTTTAAGTGGATGTCCTATTTTGGGACATGAGTCCGTTGTGAAAAGTGTCTTTACTTCCGATCCCATTTTTCAACTTATGTAGTGTTTTAATGCAATTTAAGTTTGTATGTATAAGTTTTAATTATTAGAAATAACATTTCCTTCAATATTCACTTTTTTAAAATAAGTATTTTTTTTTTTCAAAAAATTGTAAAATTATTTCGATAAATATTGGTAAAATATTTCGAAATTACTAGAAATGATGTATTGATAAAATCGATAAATATTAATTAAAAATATATAATTTTTATTTTTTTGTATATCGTCGAAATCAAATAATATTGACTAAAACTCTAAAATGGATTGATCTCGTTTGAGTAGACAGAGAAAACAGATTCATTGTGACAACCGAATTTCTTACCAACTGAATAGTTTGGTTGCTGCAACGAGTTGTCGCCGCCACTGCCTTATGTATTATAAATTACCACTATTATACTCCTTTATTTTTATTTCCCTTAACTCTCTTAATAGAACACATATATATCAATTCCATCTTTATAATATTGTTATATATATTACATACGTATGTATATTATTGCTTAATAGCGGTACATTGTAATGGCATGTGAAGGTAAATGACTACAGTAAGTCAAATGAAACTTGCTAAAATTCAATCTGTCAGACCGATCACGCGTCAATACAAATTTTTTTAAAGCTAACTAATAAATTTAATACTTTTATGACCTTTATAAATTTTGAATTTAATTAAAAAAGAGAAAAGTTTGCTCTTAAAAGTTGTATTCAATTTAGATAAGATTCGGATTCAAATCGCAAAACGTTGCTAAACGTTTAATCGAAACACGAGTTATTCGGTTGTCCCAACCAAATGTATTTCTAATTCAATGGTTTCAAATTATTTTGTAGTAACCGAATATCCGTTGCTACAAACAAATATATCGGTGGCTATAACCAAAACATTTGGTTGGCAAGAAATTCGGTTGTCACAATGAATCTGTTTTCTCTGTGGTGTAAATATTGATCGAATCGGGAAATATCGAGAAAATGGAGAAAATTCAATAAAATCGAAAAATGTCTATTAAATCTATTATGATATACAGGTTGGTTGAAAAGTTCCTGCGCTCACCAAGAGATGGCACTGCTAGCTCCAAACTTTTTGTTCTCAAGTTGGTATAACTGTTCTGAGAACACATGCAAAGTTGCAAGTCATTCTGTCAATTCTTTCTTTGTTTACAAGCCATTTGAAGTTGACGTGTCATTGATTTTTTTTAATATGGAAAGAATTGAATTGAAAAACTGCAACCACAGCAGAAATCATTGAGCAGGTACATAATATGGTTAGTGAAGATCCAAGTTTGACTAAGCGTGAAATTGCTAATGCCATAGGCATTAGTGCCGCACACATTAACAATTTAACAAAAACTGGATCGAAAACAAATTTCTCAGCGTAATTTGGAGCGTTTTAAGCCGAATAAAACCGACTTCTTGCGTCGTTTTATAACTATGGATGAGACTTGGATCTTATACCATGATCCTAAATTGAAACAACAACGTTTACAGTGGACTGAAGCTGGTTGTTCAGCTCCAAAGCAGGTGAAGTCACAACGATCAGCATAGAAGGTTATGGCATCAGTTTTTTGGGATGCAAAAGGAATTTTGTTGATTGATTATCTTCAGAAAGGTAAGACAATCAACTCTGAATATTATTGCAGCCTTTTGCATCAGCTGGATGAAAAAATCGTGAGAAAAGACCTGGTTTAAAGAAGAAAAAAATCATTTTTCATCAAGACAATGCACCAGCTCACAAAAGTGTTTGGCTAAATTCAAAGAATTTAAGTACGAATTGCTTAAACATCCACCGTATTCACCAGATTTGGCTCTCTTCAGAAATCTCAAACAATTCCTTCGGGGAAAGCATTTTTCGTCGAATGAAGAGGCCATAGCAGCCGTAGACGGTTTTTTTGCAGAGCTTCCGGAAAACCATTATAAGGATGGGATAAAATTATTCGAAGTTCATTGGAACAAGTGTATTGAGCTTCTAGGAGATTATATTGAATAAAAAAATATATTTCGTATCAAAAACAGTATTCTTTCATTTCGAGCGCAGGAACTTTTCAACCAACCTGTATTTAGTTCAAACCCGCCGTCTGTTTACATTTTTAGATAAAGTTACACTCTCTCTAGATTGAGATTTTTTATTTTTTATTCCTTTTTACCTTCTAATCCCATTTTGAAAATTTTGTAAATTTTTTCACATTTCCTTGTAACAAAATTTTTCTAAACAATTCTTAAAATAAGGTATTAAAATCTTAATTTTATTTAAAATATATTATTACCATCAAGTGGTAATATAACACAGTGCAGCATTTTTAAGGTCATCGTGTGGTTCCTCCTTCATACCCGTTTTTTTTTGAAGTATATATCGAAACTAAAAAAAACCTGCAAAGGACTTGGCCAGATTACATCGAATTTTTTTTTATGGACACCCTAAGTTTTTGTACCCAAACACGATTTTTTTAAAAAAGGAAAATTTTTATGGAATCCATATATCATAAACCGTTCGGAATTTTGTTTTTATGTCTTTGGCAAAGTTGTAGATCCAAATACAAATGCAAAACATGTGTATTATAATACATAAAAACAAAATTCCGAACGGTTTATGATATATGGATTCCATAAAAATTTTCCTTTTTTAAAAAAATCATGTTTGGGTGCAAAAACTTAGGGTGTCCATAAAAAAAAATTTCGATGTAATCTGGCCAAGTCCGTTGCGGATTTTTTTTAGTTTCGATATACACTTCAAAAAAAACCGGGTGCGAAAGAGGAACCAATTTATGTGTTGCACTGTGTAATTTTATGACATTTCCATTTGTTCCAAATAATGGTAGTAATAGTGAACTTTAAATGTTAATGAAATATTCCCAACTATGTAACACATACATATATAGTGTTTTATTTTTTTAATTAACCGCATACATGAGACAAATATAAATGAATCTTTTACAAATAATGATGTCGTCTGCAGTTATTTTCACAGCAACTATTTATACAATTTTTTCACATTTGCAAACTTTTTCTGCAAACAAGTTCAATGATGACAAGTAAAAAATTAAATTTTTAAACTTGCTATATACCATGTTAATCAATTTCAATCAAGAAGCTAATGAAAATATGGACAGTGGCAAAAAACTTTTTGTTCATTTAATTGAAATATTATTAAAAAATGTTCACAGTTGCTTGCATTTTCTTTGGCAATAAATTCAAATTTCTTAAAAGTTGTTCTTTGTAAACCACTTGTCAATGGTTAGTTGCAATTAATGGTTATCAATCAAAATGTTTTATAGAAAATATTGTCTGAAAGTAGAATTTTTTTTTTCAAATTTTTATGTCATGATTTTGTTGTGATTCATGATGGTAGTGGCTGGCTGTTAATGGTTAGTTTGAATTTGTTTACTTGTGATGTCGAAAATTGTTTTGAGAAGCATGTTACAATCAGCACCTACAACGAAGTTGTTTTTACTGTAAAAAATTTATGCATGGGAATTTAAAAAAAAAAGCAAAAAAAAAATAAAGAGGGAGGACCTCTTAGCTGCAAAAAGCTAAGATTGAATAGTAACATACTCAAAAGAAAATATTAGATATAATTAAATACACAGTAGTTCCTGATTTATTCGGTGACACTTTACAAAAACATAGATGGCAATTTTTTCAGAAAATTCTCTTTATTATTTTCCTTTTTATTTGTATTTAAGCTAATATTTCTACTGTATTCAATTTTAATATTTCCTTGTTAGAAATTAAAATTTTCGAGTGTATGTGTACAAAACAAAAACTAGGTATTACTTGATTGCTTGGACAGGATGTTAAAGGCAACATTTATCATTATTAAAACATGTTTTCTTTCACAAACAAACAAATAAAATGTACAAAAACCAAAGATGAACACTAAACATTCATATATCCATGAAACCTCTAATATAAGCAGCAATTTTCATGTTTACTGTTAGATGGACACGTGTAAAAAAAAAACAAACAAAACATGATGTGAAGTAAAAGATTACGAATTTTGGTAACAATTTAAAAGTGGTAAAGAACATTTTGATGTAAAGTTTGTGTAAAGAAAAAAACTTGCTTTCAAATGTAGTTAATAAAATAAATAAAAAACTACTGGTTTTAATTACAACATATGTATTTTCTTCAACAGGATTATCATAAAACAAGTAAGTCAATAGTTATGACAATTATAATTGGTGAAAGGAAACTTTGAGGTATCCCTACACCATTTTTATGTTCATGGTATATTTATTCAAATGGTTCAATTATGTTCTACAATTATTATATGTTTGAATAGGTTAATAGCCCGATACTTTGTTAACGTAATTAATATGGGAATATACACCCAGAGAAAAGATTGCTTGCAATTCGATCAAAACCATTAACATTTATATGTAAGGATTTAATTTTATTTGAAATAATCTAAAATAAAGCAAAAATGTTGTATTGGGAATTAAACAAAAAAGGGAAAAGAAACTAAAAATCAATCATATTATTCAATAATTGGTATTTTCAATGAACTTTAAAAATAAAATTCGTTTAGTATTTCTGTAAGGAAATTTGGTTAATCTAACAAATTTATTAAAAAAATTTCGATATTTAAAAGTGATAACTACATGTACGGTTTTTCTGATCAAATATATTATTTAATTAGGGTTTCAGTAGAAGCAACCGAATTGTGGACGTCCCTAATGATTGGCAAACAAATTTAATATTAACATATATTTGTTTTCCTAACAAATTGTTTAAACTCAATATTAGCCATCAAAATTTATAAGTGTTTTTGGTGCAGTGGGTAGAGACGTAGCTCAGTACTCAGAATTTCCCGGAAAGATAAACATTTAGAAAATAATTTTTTAATTAAAATAAAATATTCAAATCTTTAAATAGCAAATATATCAAAGAAAATTAAAATAAGTTGTGGTGCAGTAAGCAAGAGTGTGAACTATGAATCTGAATGCCCAAGATACATACGGAAAAAATCTAAAAATAATTATTTTTTTTTTAAATTAAATTTTGTGCAACGTTATAATATATCTGTGAAATATAAATATTAAATTGTACAACTGAATATTGGCTTTCACAACTATAAATATAATTTAATATGAAGACAGTTGCCGTAACCGCCAGTATTCGATTGGCAACAAATTCGATAGCCACAACTGATACTGGGTGTAGTTTCTTTTTTCATTTGTGATTTTTTAATATTTTTTCCCACGTAGATGCCCAAAAGTTGAAAATCCTAGAAGCCCAAACGTTAAATCAACTTGCTAAAGTGGGATTGAGTAATTTGTTTCACTGATATTTTTCTTTTAATAAATTTGTTTAAATTTTTGGTAGAGAATGTTTCAATTTTCAGTTATAATTTTTAGCTTAAAGAGTTTGCACAAGTCATTAATAGGGAATATATTTGTAGTTGATGTCTACCCTATCAGATTTAAATTGGAAATAACAAAAACTATGCCTCAGTAAATTAGTCCATACCCCAGAAAACACATATTTTAACAGTAATATTTCTATAAGGTAGGGGTCGATTTTTCCCTTTTTTGTCATTTTCCGTAAAAATTTCCAAAAATCACATCTTACAGAACGTCTTCTGCTGAGGAGACACTTAGATGTCAAATTTTAAGCTAGGTGATTTAAGAGACATTTTGGATCCAATTTTAACACTTTTTTAATAGTTTTTCCAAAAAAAATCTTTTGTATTGGAACATGGGAGATTTCCAAGTTCCTTTAAATATAATTTTTTCACGTTCTTTTTGGGTATTAGAAATGTTAGATTCTCAGTAAGGGAGTGGTCCACCCCAGGAAACCCCTACTTTAAATTTTTGATTTTTGGCAGAATGGGTTTCGGCAGTACGTTAACTCAGAGGGTTTATATCCTTCTTCAGCTCTCTAATTTTATTTGTTCATAAAATCGGGTAGAAGAAAGTGAAAAAAATTTAATTACAACGATATTCGACGGTAGCGTTTTAAGAGTTAAAACGCTCCACCAGACCACTAGAAGTCAAAATTTTAATTAAACTACGAACTTTTTCAATTAGTTTTAAGTTTTTTTTTTTCACCTCATAACAAAATCACAGCATTCTTTTGATTGAGCTAATTTTTGCGTGAGTTTGCTTGTTCAAGTTTAAAAAACATACAAGGAAGTTGTAGACAGTGTAGATATTCTATTAAAGTTAGTAGTCCCTGGCTAATTGGAGGGATTCCCCTTTTGCCGCTCCCCGTTAAACCCAGGACCCTATAAACCAGGATGAACAAAATACCAAATTTTTAGCCACCCATGATGCCATGATGCCAAATGGTGCGACTACAAAAAAATTCTTAGCCGGGACCACGAAATTCTTAGCCAATTTACAGAAACATTAAGCCGCTAGCAAGGGTTATAGCGCAAGTACAGTGATTGTGATGTGAATGTATACATTAGACCGTACCACCTTACAGGCAAAAAAAAAAAGTTCACCGTACACCCTCAAATATAAAGTATTTTAACAAGAAAATTTTGAAAATATTTTTTTTTTTTTTGGCCGAACGTAGGGGTCGACATTTTATATTTTTCGTTATATCTTCGCCATTTACCGTCGGATCTTAAAGTGTTGTATATCAATGTTTTTTGTCTCGGGGAGACCGATGTTTTCCTCGAAGGAGCCATTGACCTCAAGTAACCCGTTCTAGTATTAACCCACCAGATCTCAGTTGCTACCACCTTAATGAACTACCCTAATATTTTAAAATGAAAGCTCGCAAAAAAGCAATAAACTTTTGCTAGGAAAGTATTCCAATAATTCCAGCGGAACTATTATTTTATTTTTTTTTTTAATTTTTTTTGTTGCCGAATGTAAGGCATTTTTAATTTTTTTGTCATATCTTCTGTATTTACAGTCGGATCTTAAAGGGTTATATATCAAAGTTTTTGTCGCAATGATACCAATTTGTTACATCGAAAATCATTGACCTCAAGCACCCTTTTATACTACTTAAGGGGTAAAACCTACGTAAAAAACCTATATATAAAAACTTCCTTTTTTTATTTTTTTATTTACGGAGATGTGTTAACAAAGATTGGTTTTCACAAAATTTATGAAGGAGTACAAAAAAATATTTGTTTTACACAAAGTTTTACAAAATGATAGTATATTTACAAAAGAGGTCCACGGCAGGCAGCATTACTTAATCAATTTTTGATGGATTTCTCTGAAATTTATAATGCATATGGAAAACTAAATTATCTATGGATGCGCGTAGGAGTTTTTGATAGGTCAAATACTTTTTGACTTAGAGCTGTTTCTTTACGAGTATAAAAAATAGATATTTTGACTTTAACACTTCGCTGTTTTGTCAGAAATTAATATAGCCAAAAACTCATACGCTTTTCTTTAGATAATTTGGTTAAATTTTCGAAATTTTCTTGTTAAAATACTTTATATTTGAGGGTGTACGGTGAACTTTTTTTTTGAGGTACGGTCTAGTATACATGTTTGAATTGGTACAACCCTTGCTAAAGGCTAAGTTTTTCTGCAAATAGGCTAAGAATTTCGTGGTCTCAACTAAGAATTTTTTTGTAGTCGCATCATTTGGCATCATGGCATCATGGGTGGCTAAAAATTTGATTAAACTTTCAAAACCTCCGTCCACAAGAAAGTATCAGCATAAATGCCAATTTTTAGGTTTGATCTGGGTTGTTAAGGGACACAAAGGTGGCTTATATGTTAAACCCATTCAAACCATGCTATTATTGGCAATTCGAATTCGAATCATTTCCAAATTTCTAAAAACTAAGTTATTACATTACATTTAATAAACATTTTCTAAGTGGTTTTGACAGGACGTTAAAGAAGAGACTTTCCCCATTTTAACTTTTTAAAAAATGCCATCTACGTCGGGTAAGAAACTTTTGTGAGAAAATTTTCTAGACCCAAAAGTGATGTGAGTAAATCAGCCAGTAAAGATATCTTTTATATGTAGAAATAACATCATGTAGGGTAATAAAATGCAGGAAATATTTACTGTTAAACAAAATATGTTATTGCGTAAAAATAAAACTGTAGGAAAACAACATAAAATATGTAAATTGACCATGAAAACTAGTTCAAATTACAAACGGCTATTATGCGATATCGATTTTAATACATTGATCGATGATGGTATTAAACCAAGTCTTGAACATACATATTTCTTTTTATATTTTAAACATAACAACTGCAAAATAACATAAACAACTCAACACAAAACAAGGCACTTAGATGCATACGATACACCACATAGTTTCCTATTATAACTATCGGCATCTTGGAATATATTTATATTTATATTTTTTTTGCATCTTATGCTCGCATTATATGCAAATGATGATGACGACATGGACAACAACGCTTAGTATAACGTCAACTTATAAACATAATTTTGTTGTAAATATGTGGTTGAGACGGCACACGTTAAACGAACGTTTTATGCCACGCGCTGATCATTCATTCTTTCATTCATTCTTTGTTGTCGAAAACAACAAATTTATTACAATCAATACTGTAATTTGTGTTCTTCTAACTTCCATGGTTGGTATATGTTATGCACTTTATTTAGGTCAACATTGTGTGGTTGATTGTTTTGTAGTTAAATTGCTTAAGCCAGTGGTTATAATAGTGATCACTGTCCACTTTAAATGTGGTGGCATGTAGGCAGAAAAAATGTTATTTCTTATCATACTTATTAAAGTCAATGAACATGAAAAATATAGTAATTTATATTCTTAGACAGTTTTGTGATGAGAAATTAACATGTTAAAAAATAAGTTATTTAAATTCATACGTAACATAGTTGCAGTTATTTTAAAGATGATATAACTGACTTAATATTTAAATATAGAAAGAACAAAATTTAAGTTAGGTTAAGTTGAAAAAAAGGAATAGGAAGAGAAGATACTTTTCACATACGACTCATGTCTAAGCACTTAAGCTCAAACGTAGGCTTGTTAGGCGTTATTATGTAGTTTCGAATTTTTTTAAGACGCTTGCCACTTTTCCGGGCTTGTGATCTGCTAAACAAGACAAGTTTCAGAAAACATTTGGTTGGTATCAAGCAAATATCAAATCAGGTAGATTAAAGTTTGAGTAAAAATCGTAGCTAAAAGCGATTATTTTTTCTAAAGATTTCTTATAAATGGTATCTTTTATACAGGGTGTCCGCCGGGAAGGTATACTACTTTGTTTTGCTGCCATTTTGGTAAACATTAGTCTTGATAGTTAATATTTGGTAGTCATGAAGTAGACACGTAGCAAATTTATTATGGAAAAATATTCGATAAACAAACGTGTTTTAATCGTTAAATTAGCTCGCCCATGACAACCTCGATTTTCATGAAAAAATAATAATGAGTGAAGAGGCACATTTTCATTTGAATGGATATCTGAATAAATAGAATATTCGGTTCTGGGCAGTCACCTTTGCATCCAATAAAAGTGACAATCTGTTGTGCAATTTGGTCAGGAGGAATCATTAGACCTTACTTCTTTGAAAATGAAAACGGCGTAGTGGTAACTGTGAATAGGGAGCGATATCTTGATATGATTGAAAACTTTTTAACACCACAACTGCATGCTTGATTAACATGTGGTATTAACAAGACGATGCCACATCGCATACAGCCAGGATTACAATAGAATTACTGAGAGACCTTTTTCCACAAAAAAGTTATTTCAAGGAATGGTCGCCTGATTTGACTGCTCCAGACTTCTTTTTGTGGAGATATCTGAAAAGCAAAGGTTTATGCAAACAAACCAGAAACGCTTGAGCAACTCAAAGAAAATATTAGTGATAAAATTAATGAAATATCGCGTGAAATGTGTGTGAATGTAGTGAAAAATGTGCTTAAAAGGGCTCGCATTTGTGAGGCTAACAGTGGCGGACATTTACACTCACCAAAAAAAGTCTGTAATGGCAACTGAAAATTTTGCTGTTATTACGGGAAATTCTGCTAATTTGAGCCCAGCGGTATTTTTTGCTAATCTTAGCAACACATGTCTGCTAAGGTGTAGTACAATGAAATTAGTAGAAAAATTAGTAGCCGCTACTAAATTTTAGTAGACTTTTTGTAAAGTGGAATTTAAAATCTGTTTGCTAAAATCAGCAAAAAAAAAATACTAAATATTATTAATATTAGTAAAAAGCTTTGATTTTTTTTTTCTTATCGAGCATCAAAAATTTTGATTATATTTTTTAAAAAACGAATTAATCATTTTGTTTTAATTTGGTAATTTCTGTTTAGAAAAATATTTTGGTCAATTTTTTTTTTTTACTTTTAAGGTTAAATTTGAATTGTTTTTAGGGCGGATTTTTAGAACTAAAAAACCTTTTTAGTGCTATTTTAAATGGATGTCCTCTTTTTAGACATGAGTCGGTATCTTCACTTCCGATCCCTTTTTTAATATATGTAACATTTTAAGGAAATTTAAGTTTGTAGGTGTAAGTTTTAATTAGAAATAACATTTCCTTCAATATCCACTTTTTTAAAATTAGTAATATTTTTTGCTTATTTTAGCAAATCGGTTTTCAAAAATTTGTAAAATGATTTCTGAAATTAGCAACAAAAATTTGTAAATATTCTGTAATTTGTAAAATGTAAATAGCAAAAAGATTTGCTAAATAATATTTTTTTACTAAAAATCAGTACAAAAATAGTAGAGTGCGATTGAAAACCGTTTACAAATTTTTCTACTAACTTTTTTTTCTGAGTGTATCTGATATTGTATTCCATACATAATTACCGACATTAACTAAAACATTTATCAATATAAGATCCATTCCTTTCATTTAATCAAAAATTATAAACAAAGTAGTATACCTTTCCGGCGGACACCCTGTATATAGCGAACTTTTTTTTACCTTCAAAAAGTCTTGTAACATTTGCAATTGATCTAAACTATTACATGTTTTTTTTTTTTCATTTTCTATATCACTACATGAATTTATGAATTTTCAATATTTTTTCAATAAATTTCCTCAAGTGATGTCAAAAACTGTCCTATATATTTAATCCTATAATTGATGGCTTATTAAACAAAAATTAACAATAAACATAGCTACCATCATCATTACACTTTAAATGATAATTTTGTTTCATTGAACTTGATTTTTACAAGAAGAGTGTCTTTTAAGTATTTTTTTTTTTGTTTTAATAACAATATTTATTACTTGTACCCTACAGCATCATTAATCAGTTAATCAGTGGTAAAGTGCTCATAAAAAGTGTTCATAAGAAGAACGAGAAGTAACACAAAGAAATACAAATAAACAGTTGAGAATAAGTGGGAAAATGTAGCCAGCCATGAGATCGTTGCTGAAGCATAATAAACACAGGTGTTAAAATGCTCATTGCTAACTTGAGTTAATTTTTATTTGCTTAGTTTTATCTTCTTATTTTTTTTTGACATGAAGCTCTGGAAGTGGGTGTTTAAAAGACAACTCATTTTAGTGATGTCAATAAATTATCAACAATTGTAGTAGATTATACACTTAAAAAAGTTTGTAAGATAACTGAAAATATTCTTTAAAAGAAATGATATTTCATTTAAAAACCGGTCTACTTAATTTTCATTTAAATTAAATGCCATTTGTTATTTATTTTTAAATGTTGATTAATCAACTGACACATTCGTAAGAAACAAATGATATAATCAGTTAAAATAAATATCAAAATTTTACGCACCAATCCTTAAAAAATAACTGTTTTTTTTCATTTATTTTAAATTATTTCCGTTTTTGTATTTTTTATTTTTTTTTTAATATACTCGTATAATACAAAATGTATGTATGCATATGAAGCTATAAACACTTTTTGTGTGAATGTTTTTGTGTATGTATGTGTGTTTATGAAGTTCTTGTAATTTGTATTGAAAAATTTTGTATGTATACAACCAATTTAAATAAAAAACAAATTGAAATTTTTTGAATATTTTTTTTTTTTTGAAACAGACAGCAAACAAAATTTAAATTTGTAATAACTGTTACGGACACAAATAAACCACAAGTTTCCGTTTTGTGGGTAAATTTTTATTAAATTTCAAACAAATGAAAAAAATAAATGAAACTGAAAAAAATGGTAAATGATAGTAAATTATTTCGAATAAATGTATAAAAAAGTTAATATAGATATTTCTTTGAAAAATAAATGTATGTTCCTTTATTTTTAAATGAAACGGAAAACTTTTTTATTAAACTACAAACAGTTAACTACATAATATTCTGAGTGTATTAGTAGTATACGTTGCAGGAGCTAAAATAAAAGACTTAAGCAACAAACTTATAAAAAAAATGAGGGAATAAAATAAAAGACTTACAAGGAGGGTAACCCAAACTAAAAACTGCGATTTTGAATAAATTTAAATATGTGATAGGAAAAAGTTTGTTCTATTTTGGCTTTTGGACCACCCCGGAATTTTAAAGCGTTTAAAAGGTGTTTAAAAATGTGTACACTCAAAATATATTTTCCGCTATCAACTGTAGTTTATTTAAAAAATTAAACGTAGAGTTCATTTTTAAATAAAGATTCAATTGAAATTTATAGAAATATATTGTTAACTACCTCAATCAGTCATTCAAATAAAAAAAAAAAAAAACTACAAAAAAGTACAGACTTTCAGTAGAAGTTGATATTTTCTGTTAAATGTAAAATTTTATGTTTTTTGTTTCTAAAAATAGAAATTTTAATGTTTCCTTTCTGTTTTTTAAAAAAATGGTTTGCTTAAATACAAAATTATTTAAATACAAATTACAATAATTTTTTTACATATACAAACTTAGGAAAGAAAAATATGAACGTATGTGTGTTTTGCGATTTCATACAAATAAAACAAAAGCTTTCAATTTTTAAAACAAACTACAATAACCGTTTTTTTAGTTTTATCAGTTAAAAAAATTATGATTATTTATCGATTGTTTTTACCACTTTTTTCGATTATTAAACAATGATTTAAAATAAACAACAAAACGGTCAGAATATAATAAAAATTCAGTATTCCTATTTTGATTAAATCTTCGATTAATTTAATTTTTATTTTAGATTGTTTTTATTTAGTGTATTTTTTATTGTGAGTGTATTTTTAATTAATTTTGATTACTATCTAACACCCAGGGTACGTAATACAGTGCATTGGGTTGTGTGAAGCAGTGTATATTTCAGCGGGGGTATTTCTCAGCTGTCCAGATTTGCCAAAGGTCTGCGAACACACGATAACCCAACCCTTTACAACGATGGGCCGACAATACGACACGTATATATAGGGAAACCACTGTGCGAGTTTTGATCGTATATGATCGGCACTACCCGAATAAACGGGGTAAACAGTGGTTCCCGTACTTGAATAATACGGCTTACTACAAACGAGAATAAACACCAATTCTCGTGTTCAAAAATATGGAGAACGATGAGAATAAACGGCGGTTCTCATGTTCAAATAACAAGACTAGCTAATAATGAAAATAAACAACGGTTCTCGTGTTCCAATAATACGACTAACTAAAAACGAGAAAAAACAACGGTTCTCGTGTTGAAGTAATACGGCTAGCTAATAACGAGAATAAACAACGGTTCTCATTTAGGGAGGAGTCGGTAGAGAAATCAGGTAATACCCCGTTCCCGGGTCGAAGTATTACCCGATCCGTCCCTCGGTTCTGGCTCGCCTTAATTTAATGAGAATTATGTAGGTGTTGCTATAAGTATAATATTTGGTAAGGGTAAAAAAATTAATACTAGGTATGAGAATAAGTAAGTTCGTAACGGCACGTTACAGTTGATAATAGGGGTCCTCCTTTCCATAACCTACAGAGTGGAGCAAAAACCATCATCTGATTTTTATTCGCTATAACTTTTGTTTAAAGTGAAAACTCATTTGATTTTTAACTTATTGTGTTTATACGCTTTTATAAATATAGCTTCAATTTATTGTAGAATAATATGTCCGATAAATGGCCGACATTGGCGTTGATACAACTTTGGGTTTTTTGATTACATTTTTCATAACTCTGAAGCTGAGCAAGCCAAGCCACCGCCACAGGTATACTTGAAAGCCCCTGTCCATATTCCCTTTTTGGTCAGATATTGGTGGTATAAATAGTAAGAAGATCAGACAAAAACACTTGAATATATCTTTGGACACTTAAACACTTTGCATCCCCATACCTAGAATATCAAGAATTACAGATTTCCCAATATTGACCCCACCCATGTAAACATGTCAATTAATAATTGATCATACTTTATAAGAGTTGGGATAGAGGAACTAGCATTATCTCTTACTTCTTTAACAAATGACCAAAAGGTCATATTACCACGAGGAGCAGCAAAAATTTTAGAACGTGTATATTTTTTCAATTCTTAGTACTTTGACCAATACAATTTTCTTCTTTTTGCGTAGTAGGTCAGTATTGTAGTTGGTAATCACAAGCCACGTGCATTTATGCGTGTCTGGCTAAACCGAAACGTATCTTGAGGGAATAAAAAAAAATAATTTTACGAAAAATCACATGTTATAACATTTTTGCTTTAACATTATCTTGCAAGAAACATAGCTTCCAAACGAATTGACCATAAAAATCTTTGAGTTCAACCCAATTTCACTGGACACGTATCTAATCTTTTTTTTTAATTTGCTCATTTTGGATTGTAACGTATTTTCGTCAAAGCTCTTTTTTGGAACTTTTTAAAAAAAACCTTGGCAACCCTATACTAAAACATTGGCATTATATGTATCAAACTTCCTCTTTTCCCTGATCGAAAAAAAATTAAACAGATTGTTTTTAAATTTATTTTTTCTATCACTTTAAAAATTTTCTCAAATCGGAGTGTTTTTATTGGAGTTCTTTTCGTGTGAAGTAATAATGTTTTCTGTATGTGTTTAAATTCTTATTCCAATATAGTGTCATGAAGTTATGAACCATCCAAGTCTGCTTAAGTGTTTTCGAATAATTGGTTACTTTCCATTTGTTCTGACAATTAAATTATTTTATATTATGTTTGCTTCTTTAGTTGATTTTCAATGTGTTCACGAGTATGTTTAAGACCATGTTGAACATGTTTTTTTTTTTAATGTATATATCTTTTAGTTAATCTCGCAAGTTTTATTAAAGTTAAATGACTTGTATTTAACGGTAATCATTTACCGCTTATATGGTATTATATAAATATTTACAAAAAGAAAAATAGTCAACAACATTTTAACTCAAGACCAATAAATTATCTTATGCTCCGATTTTAATGTAAAAGTAAAAATTTTAAATGCAAAAAATTCTATGAGAATTTTTATTGATTTTTAATTAGAAAGTATTTAGCAATAAACTATAAGTTATATATTTTTTTACTTTTATCGTATAAACATTGCAAAACTTAAACTTTAGTCCAACTAGAGCGCATTACAAGGTAAAAAAAAAAATACAAATTTCCAATGGAATTAGTTAAAATTTCCAAAATGGGTTAAACCACTTCACCTTAAATACTTCAGTGACATCCTTCTTACAATCCAGTTTAAAATCCTGATTCGCCACCTTGAATCAATCATCAAAAAAGTTAATGACCAACTCAACTATTACACATACATATATCAGCACACATATAAATATATACATGTTATATTAATTAGCGTGGGCCAAAAACTTTGAAAAATAGCAAATCTGAAAATGGTGCAATGCAAATTATTAAAATCGCTACCACAACATGGTAAAAAATTTTGATTTTTGGAAAATTCTGAGAATTTCTAATACACAGAGAAAATTTTAATGGGACGAAAAATAAAAACTTTTGGTAAACTAATGAAACTTTGCTTCGCAGAATAAACGAAAAAATTTTTTAAAATTAAAGCAATGACTTTATACCTTTTGAAACTAACTTACAAGGAAAGTCTGCGAGAATTGAAAGATATTGGGTTATAATATACAGGAGGCAAAATTAATGAAATCGTATTTTTTATCTGTCCAATGTTATATTTAGTTTAAAAAAAAATTAATTTTATAAATTTCAAATATGTCATAATTTGGGCAATGGGGGTATTATACAAAAAAAAATAATTTAAAAAAAATGTTATTATATTTATATGTATTTAAAATATAAAAAAGAAGTTAATAGAACTCATATTAACATTTTTTTTTATTGAAAAGATTTGAAATTTTTAAATCATTTTTTGTTTCTATTTTACCTTAAAGCACACGTAAAAATAATAATTTGAATAACCGCATTCTACAAATTATTGATGTAGAGTTGCCACCATCATACATGTGACTACGAAATTTAGTTTGGCAACAAATTCACATTTCGCAAAGAATCTGTACTGTGTGTATTATTAAATCTGGGAAAATCTTTTCTTAGTTTAGCAAAAAGTCGTATAAAGCTGCTAAGGACTTCAGGCTAATCAGACTCTCGTCTTTTCTTCTTCAAACACTGGGAAGACTCATCGGTGCATACAAAAAACTACAAGCTGAGAGACCGCCAACAACTCTCTAACAGGTTACAAGCGTTTTTCAGGGGCCGCTCAACGAAAACTCCACATCACGAGGTTGTGAGGATAGTGGAGAGATCCTTGGAATATATCAACATACCTCGTATATTCCTAGCATGACCATCGCTCTGGATACTCCCAGCAACTGGACCACAGGTTGCGGTCTGGGAGTGAATCCGAGTAAAACAGAACTGGTGCTTTTGACCATTAGGGCCAAATCGAGATTCAAACTACTTCAAGGCTGCAAACTACTTCAAGGCTGCAAGCTACTTCAAGGCTGCAAGCTTTCTAAACATTCTGTATATTATTATCTTAGACTCGAAACTATCGAAGTATTAGGAAGGCGACGGCTAATTTCTACTTATACAGAAAGATGTGTGATTCAAAATAGAGTTTGAGACCAAAAATTATCGACACCGCCAATGCACATACTCACTGACGGATTTATTGTTTGAAGGACGGTAAATACTAAGCAGGTGGCTACAAAGCAACTGTACAGGGTTCATAACTCGGCCCGTATTGAAGTTTCATGTGAGATAAGGACTTGACCCTCTGAAAATCTCAATGCTATGATTTTGTTAACAGTGGAGCTTACTTGCTATATCGGGTTCTTAAAAGGTCAAAACCTACAGATATTTTAGACTTCTGAAACAGCTACCTTCGCAGCTCAGACTACAATCTGACTAATCTACTCATAGGATTGACTTCGATAGACTTTTTTGGCTCAACTTTTCCTCAAGGACAGTAGGGATTTATTAGCTGAATTTAACATAAGGGTATAGACCGACTGTACAAAGATGAGTTGTGGGGTAGGCTCTGGTGTCTTCTCTGGTGATTGCGACAACCAAGGCTTCTTCGTCCTGTTTTAGGAACTTTTAAGGTGATGATTATGCCTTACATGTGTCCACAGCGATGACATCTGCTACATCGCTGGATCTTTGAGCAGGACCTGCGAAAGGCGAGGGTCAAATGGTATGTACTGGACTAGCTGTCTATACCATTGAAGGATCGCTAAACTTACGTGATCTTCCGCGATCTGTGATGTCCTAAATATATTCTAAGTACGAGTAGAAGAGATATTTCAAGACTGCCGGCCATGTTGACTGGTTACTGACTGATACCCAGACACGACAACAGACTCTTAGCTGTGGATTACCGGGCGAAGAGGAGAAGGTAGGTGATCTTTACTGTGATTGACCGGCACTGCAAGGCATCTAACATACAAATTTGAGCGATCATACACCCAGAAAACAGTATCAGTTGTGGCCACCAAATTTGTTGCCAATCGAATTCTGGCGGTTACGACAACTTTCTTCATGTTTAATTATATGTTTAGTTGTGAAAGAAAATATTCAGTTGTCTAATTTAATATTTACGTTCCACAAAATTTTATTTAAAAATTTTTTTCCGGTATCGAACCTGGGCATTCAGGTTCATAATTCACACCCTTGCTTACTGCACCACAATTTAATTCAATTTTCTTTGATATATTTGTTATTTAAACATTTGAAGGAGCGCCTCGGTAGGCTAGTTGGTAGCGTGCTAGCTTATCAGTGCGGGGGTCGTGGGTTCAATTCCCACCAGAGGCTCTGGTCTGTTTTCGCTAGAACGAGCCGATAGCCTTTGTTGCTAGTGCTCTGTTAGGGAATTAGGATATAATTTGAATTATAGCACAAATATAAATAAAATAAAAAATAAATAAAAAACAAACATTTGAATATTTTATTTTTATTAAAAACATTTTTTTTAATGTTTGCCTTTACCGGGATTTGGAATCGGAAATTAGGAGTACTAGGCTAGCTCTCTACCTACTACACCACAAGCACTTATATATTTTAATGACTACTTTTGAATTTAAATAATTTTTTAGGAAAATAAATATAGCAGAAAATTCATTTACAAAAGCCTCTTGTATAATCAATAGAATCCACAATTCGGTTGGTTCATATGAAATCCTAATTAAATGATATATTAGATCAGGATACCCGTATTTGTAGTTACCACTTTCGAATATCAACAATTTATTAATAAATTGATAGATTTTTTTAATTTTCCAGTACATTTACTAAATAAATGGTTTCTTCTACTGTATACAATTTCTAAACGAAAGTTGATTGGTAATACTAATAATTGGATGAATACTATTTTCAGTTCTTGTTCCTTTTTTTAATTGCCATTACATATTTTTGCTATAATAATGGATTATATGTTATTCCAAATTAAATAAAATTCTAACAAATAAATGTTTATGGTTTTGATAGAATTCCAACCAATATTTTCTCTGGATGTATACTGGACAGATGGTGTGGTCTTTCAGAACTTAGTCGCTTTTTGGCTCTACTTTATGCCTATGAGGGCGTGAGTTGCCATTTGAACTAACTCACCATTCAAAGATATAGCCAGTTGGCACCTAAAGGAGACAAATTAAATTTCAAATACACTCAGAATAATATGTAGTTAACTGTTTGTAGTTTAATAAAAAAGTATTCCGTTCCATTTAAAAATAAAGGAATATACATTTATTTTTCGAAGACTTTTTTATACATTTATTCGAAATTATTTACTACCATTTACCGATTTTTTTCAGTTTCGTTTATTTTTCATTTGTTTTAAATTTAATAAAAATTTACCCACAAAACAGAAATTTGTGGTTTATTTGTGTCCGTAAAAGTTATTACATATTTAAATTTTGTTTGCTGTCTGTTTCACAAAAAAAATATTAAAAAAATTTAAATTTGTTTTTTTATTTAAATTGGTTGTATATATACAAAATTTTTCAATTAAAATTACAAGAACTTCATAAACACACAGACATACATAAGCACATTCACACAAAAAGTGTCTATAGCTATGCATACATACATTTTGTATTGTAGATAAAAAAAACAAATATACAAAAAGGGAAACAATTTCAAATAAATGATAAAAACTTTTATTTTTTAAGGAATAATAATAATAATTTGTTTCTTTCGGATATGTCAGTTGATTAATCAACATTTAAAAATAAATAACATTTAAAAATAAATAATTTAAATGAAAATTAAGTAGACCGGGTTTTAAATTAAATATCATTTCGGAAACAATGTCGACAGTATAAAAAAATCACAATACAATAACATCACATTGACAAAAACATTATTTTATAAATATATTATAATAACTTACACTTTCGTTTATCATAATATGTAGTTCGAATAGCCGAAATATTTATCTAATTCAGATAAAATTTGTTATATGTTTGGTATATGTTTTATTTAATAATCACCCTACATAAATTATATTGTATGATATATCTGTTATAGTGAAGATGTATCTGTTGCTGAAGAGAATTTAGAAGAGCATTTTCTTACTTTTGTCTTACTTTTGCATAACTTTTCGCATAAGGCCATTTTAGCAATCCAAACTTTGCTTAAGTTCCGATCAACTCTACTGCATGTAATACATAATAATAGAGACTGCATTTGAATGAAGTAAAATAAAACAGGAATTTAAATAACATATCTTGTGTGGTGGCTTGTAAAGCCTGTCACAAAATCTTGACTTTTCTTACAAAAACAAAAACGACATTTGTATAAAGCTTTACTTGGCACATAAATACAATTTTAACATAAACATGATTGTCTGTAAAACAAAATGTATATATAAATTATTTTTGTTAGGCTTGAGGCCTCATAGAAGGAGGCGAAGAAGAAGAAGAAGATTTATATTGACCTTTATTTCTACAATAAGAAAAATTCTAATAACTAATATTGTAATAAAACAAAAGTAAATCATAGAGTAACATCTTTAAGCCTTTGGCGTGAAAATATAGCCATTGTTGTATTGTGATTGTAAAAAAGAAAAATCTTCTTCCTACACTTAAATATTGTAGGTCTTTGTATTGAATAGTTTTTAATTCAGGTAAAGCATTGTTTGTCAAATATGTCCAAAGGGGGCTGCTGATTTTGTATCTTAAAACAAAGCTCAAAGGTTTAGGCTAATAAAATATTATTTGACCTAATAAAGTATTAATTTTAAAATAAACTTAATAATCTACACATACTATGTTGCCAGCTATATAATTGACTACTTTATTTTTGTTTTATAAAATCAACATTAAATGTTAAAAATCAATTTAACTGTTTTTTTTTAGACTTTGCATCAATAACATTAACTAATTTTTTTGCGTATTAATGTAAAAAGAAAAACCTCTTAGAGCTTGATTTTAAATTACAGTTTATGTTTTCAAAAGTGCTTTACGCCCAAAAGCCACAATTGATCATTGTTGATTTGTTACAAACAATTGAGTATGGAAAAAAAGCTAATCATATGATTAACAACAAATATGGTTTTATACTCTTGTAAGATTATGATTTTCTTTATATTTGTATGCCTTTGGAAGTTTTGACGCTAGAATGAAGGAATTTTGAAAAATTATAAATGGTGCAGAATCTTTTGGTTTGATTTACTGTTTTTGCTATTGAATATTAAAATAAAACCAGCTTGAAAATATAAACATTTACAACAAAGTATAACTTTAAATTTGTATATATGAGAAAAATGTGCTTAAGATTAGACTGTATTATTTTTTTGTGATCTCTAGGACTTAAGGTTTAAAAACGAAGCACACAAAGGGGTCTTGTTTTACTAACTTATAGGTAGCATTATAAAGGGTGTCCCAAGAAGAACGCAATTTTTAAATCTGGCAACATTCGAAGTGTCATTGTTTGACATTTGAACAATTGTTATTGTTTGCTAGTAGAAGGTACGAGGTTAGTAAAAATGGAGCGCTACACGAATGAACAACGCATTCTCATTGTGAAATTGTTTTACCAAAATGGTGAAAGTTTTGCGGCTACAGTTCGCAAATTGCGATCAATTTGGGGTCACAATAATGCTCCAAAAGAGTCAACTGTAAAGAGATTAATGGATAAATTTGCCAAAACTGGGTCTGTTAGTGATGTAAAGACAACAACGCGCCATCGACCAGGTCGATCGACCGAAAATGATGATGTCGCTCAAACTCCATCCACCTCAATTCGACACCGAGCTCAGCAAATTGGTGTCTCCAAATCCACTTTGCAGCGAATTTTGACGAAAGATTTGCATCTTCATGCATACAAAGTTCAATTGACTCAGGAACTGAAGCCAGCTGACCATGGACAGCGAGGGGAGTTCGTTAATTGGGTATTGGAGATACAACATGAAAATGCTGATTTTGCCGATAAAATCATCTTCAGTGACGAGGCCCATTTTCATCTTGATGGCTTCGTCAATAGGCAGAATTGTCGCATTTGGGGTGAGGAAAATCCTCGAGTGATTCACGAGAAGCAAATGCATCCTCAACGTGTCACTGTGTGGTGTGGTTTTTGGGCTGGAGGAATCATTGGACCTTTTTTTATGAAAATGAGGCAGGTCAAGCGCAAACAGTCAATGGTGTTCGGTATCGTGAAATGATAACCAGTTTTTTCTTGCCTAGAATTGAAGAAATGAATGTGGAGGGCATGTGGTTCCAACAAGACGGCGCCACATGTCATACAGCCAGAGAAACAATTCAATTGCTGCATCAGTCATTTCCCGGTCGTGTTATTTCGCGTTTTGGAGATCAGAATTGGCCGCATAGATCGTGCGATTTAACACCATTAGATTTTTTTCTTTGGGGTTTTTTGAAGTCGATGGTTTACGCGAATAAGCCGACGACGACTCAAGCCTTAAAAGAGGAAATTGGACGCTGCATTAATGAAATACCGCAGCATTCATGCAAAACGGTCATTGAAAATTTCATTAAAAGATCGCGTGCATGCCAGCAAAGCCGCGGCGGCCATCTGCACGAAATATTGTTCCATACATAACCTCATTTTGTCTACTTTACGATATAATAAAGTTTCACGATTTTTTTTTAAATATCTGTGTTTTATTTAAAATTTAAAAATTGCGTTCTTCTTGGGACACCCTTTACAACCCCAATGGACATTCATTTCCGGATTATATTCAAAAATGTTTCGAACGGATCCCTCATAATATAAGTTTGGAATACATTTTACCGAGAAAAAAGTGGATGGGAAGCCTAAAGTATGGGTCGTAATCTCCATTATCTCTTAAATTTTTATATAATCTTCTACGATTACTTTCTCTGGGTTAAATCCAATAACAGCTTCACTGACAAACTTCTTTTTATATAGTCGGGCTTAGGGATTTACTCTTCTGGAATGTTTTCAACTGTACATGTCTAATTTCAAGTTTCTGGCTCCAACGGTTGAGCTGGGAGATTAAGTGGAACTTTTACCTATTCATATTATATTTATATTCTAAATTTCCAGGCATATGAGTTTACCCCTCGACGTTTTGCTACTCCGAGCAATATTTTTTAAGATCCCATATTGATGGATGCCCTACGCAAGATTATGAATTTTAATGCCAAATTTTAAAGTTCCTAGCTCTTTTGGCATGGGCTGAGTGATTACGGTGCACTTTTTAACTTCATTTTTACCACGTACATTAACACATCCACCTTGGAACAAATATTTTTTATATTAAATATCTAGACAAAGTGGCTTATGCACGCATTTATATTAGACTTTTATGCAAAAAATGCTTCCACAATTTCCACAACTATCTCTCAGATGGTGAACAGCAACTTATATACCATTCATCGCTCAATAAATGTGTTTTGTCTTATTTGAAGCCCTTCATCTTTCACCACTTTTCAACTCCCCTTTATCCCTTTCTAAAGAAGCAACACATTTATTAGCAGGAAGAATTTTCTGAAAGTTGCCCA
Organism: Eustalomyia histrio; assembly: GCA_949748255.1. Classification (NCBI taxonomy): domain Eukaryota; kingdom Metazoa; phylum Arthropoda; class Insecta; order Diptera; family Anthomyiidae; genus Eustalomyia; species Eustalomyia histrio. Next base: position 27,922,086 of record OX456527.1, read on the forward strand.
TCTTTACAAAAAACAAAACAAAATAGGAAGAAGAAAGAAAGAAAGGAACCTTGCGATATCTATGCATTTAACTGAAAATAATTTTTTTAAATCCCATCGATCCCTGAGATCAAGAAAGGTCATCAACTACACCCAAAGCAACACGCTTTGGCAACAGTTCCTTATGCCACACACGATCAAACGCTCTGCACATATCCTGGACAACAACATTGCTTTCACCAAACCTGCGAATGGACTGACTACAACGTTTTTAAAAGAAACGCCACCAGGTTTCACGTACAACAATTACTACGAAATAAATAATTGACACGATAATAATTGACCATGCTCTATGTAATCTTCGAGAGCACAAAGCAGATCGTAATTGGGCGGTAATTGTCAAGGATTATTAGCCGTAGCAATTCGCTGGAGACGAAGGAAAAATACGAGTTCGGTACGAAGTGATAAGAGGGTTTAAAATGGACACGATAGCGTCAAAAAGAACTGTTTCAGTAAGAGCTCGATCTTACTAATATCTTAGGCATAGTAAAGGGGGGTTCAGAGAATTGTGTTAATATTTTTTATAACAATAGAAGGATCTATGACAATTATGTGTGAAACAAAATATCGGCCAAATGCTCGCCACTGCTGCGGTGGCATACCTCTATACGATGGTTCATATTTTCAATGACTCTGAGAAATAATTGAGGTTTAATGTCGTTAATACTCCATTCATATAAAAGCCTAAATTACGTATTTTCGTTTTTTCAAGTTTTTAACTTTCAAATTCCATACAAATTTTAAAACGAAGACTTAAAAACAACGAAAATTCGTATCTCATCCCTTAGCTCTTGAATTGTTCTTGACTTATTGACGTAAACTTTTTCTTTTAAATATCCCCAAAGAAAGAAGTCCAACGGTGTCAAATCACATGATCGTGGTGGCCAATTAATATCGCCACGACGTGACATAACACGGCCCATGAATTTCTCGCGCAAAAGAGCCATTGTTTCGTTGGCTGCATGGCAAGTGGCACCATCCTGCTGGAATCACATATCGTACAGATCCATATCCTCAATTTCTGGCCACAAGAAGTTCGTTATCATATCGCGATAGCGTACACAAGACGAAGAGTCAAGGTTGACGACTCTTATACGACACTATCGCAAACAACAGCAATGTGTTCGGCAGAACGAACTGGGTGAGCATGCCCAGGTATTTTCACATTTCCTACAGACCCGGTTTGTTGAAATTTGCGCACAACTCTCCCGATTGTGGACACATTTGTTCGATTATGCTGACCAAAAAAATTACGAAGTGCACGAAATCTATTTTAATTTGAACGCTCATTTTAGTAAAAGGCTTCAACAATGTTAACGCGCTGTTCAATTGTGTACCTTTACATGTTTGAATTTGTCAAACACTAAAATAAAGAAATGTCAATTTAATTTGGGCAAAAATTTGACGATAAGGTGTGACTTACAATTAACACCGCGCATTATGGTTGGACCACCCTATATGAGATACTCTTACGAGCTCGACCAAACGTTAATTGATTTCCGCTAGAAATGAGGGTTAGCGTTGTCCATTCCTCTTTCTCCGTAGGAATTTCCAAAAATTACATCTAATACTATGCTTAGACTGAGACAAAACGCATATAAAAAATCTACCAAAATCTAGTTTGGTACAAAAAACTAGATAGTTTCTGTTCAGTA
>OX456527.1:28661479-29063979 GCA_949748255.1 Eustalomyia histrio
AGTTTTTTTAAATTATTTGTTTCAAAAACAGTAGAGAACATTTTTAGGATATTGAGGGTATTCAAAGATTCGGCACAGCCGCATTTAAGCCTTTTTTTTGGGCTACCTTAATGCCCTATTTTTATTTTAGCACACACGCAACGTAAATATATATATTATATTTTGGCATAATTTTGCTAATGTATGGACCGCTTCATAAAAGAACAAACGTGAAAAAAATCAAATATAATTAAACATTTCAAAAAACCAAAAGTGTGCAATTTTTTTTGGAGAAATTGAAAGTGATATTTTTGACTTGTGAAATAAAAATTTTAAAATTGTGGGAAAACTAAGAGAAATAAAAAGGTGTCAAATTATAAATAATTAAATACTAATAAATAAGAATAAAACACACATTCCTTTGGACTTTAACATGACATTCATAAATATGTTAAATAAACAACAAGCATAAACAAATATACAGTTTCTTCGAAAATTGTGTGATCATCACAGATATTATTATTCTATTGCTTTTAATAATATTAAATATTGTTGCTTTAGATAAATATAAAATTATCAGATTTCGATTTAATATACATACATCGATTTATCGATTTGATCGATGTTGGTTATAGTTTATCAATATTTATTGATTTTAAAATGATAATTTATTAATTAAAAACTAATTAATTAAAAGGACTTAAAATGATAATTATCAATTTAATCGTTATTTATGTATTTAATTTCTATTTTTAGATTTAATAGATATTTATAATTTAAAACGATAACATGTATTTACATTTATGTATACCAATTTATTTGATCCATTTATTAAATTGTTTCTATATTTATCAATTGTTTGATATTTATAAATTTTATACATAGATTTTTATAGATTTTTTCGATATATATCTTCTACTTCATCGGTATTGCCGATATCTGAATTTTTTTAATTAATCTTATTGAATTATTTTTATTTTGTGTTGTTTATTTACTATCGATTTAGTAATATTTATTGATTAACCATATCATTTTCTCTATCTTTTTTTCCTTTTTTTAGTTATTTTTCCCTATTTCAAATTTTCAGATATATCAGCCACTTGTAGTTTTTTTTATAATTGACTATTTATTAATGTTATTGAAATTGTAGTCTATTGCCACTGATTAATGAAATCATGTCTGTAAAATAATCATCATTATTTAAAAAATTTATAATGATATCATTACAATTTAATGGTAATGAATTAGTCCCATGTATGATTTGGACAAAAAATTCGGCCATGAAAGGGTTAAACAATTTCTTATTAAGTTTTGTCTGAATCACTTTCCTGCAAGTTCATGCGATTCTTATTTAAATATTATAAATCGTTATACTGGGCGTATGATTAATTTTGTTAGTTGTAAAAAATAACATAATACTCATACGTCTGGGTGTCTAGAAAAAATGTTAATAAACATTAACGGATTTTCGTCCGGCTGCACACTGGTTGCACTTGTATGAAGGAGAGCGACAAAAATAGTTAGAATTAAGATATCATCTTGAAATTTACACAGAATATTTCTGATGATATAAAAATGACATCCTGATTAAATGGGCGTGGTCGCTTGCTCCCACCGCCCATTTTTCATATTTCTGTTAATAAGATATTCATTAAAATGTATGTATGTTTTTTGGCATAGGCAATTAAGCACTTTATTGTTATAAAATTAGAGATAACAAATACATATTTCAAAAATGTTTAAAAATATAAAAAAAAATATTTCATATGTACCTAAAAAAATTTTGTTTTTAAATTTGCTACTCTTGCAGCAATTCAATTGCAGATTTTAATAACGTACTTTACATGGCAATTTTCGCTGACCTGAAATGAATGGATCTGAACTCAACTATAACATGTTTAATAAATCCGTGTTTGTTGCAATTCTAGAAATTTTCCGAGTGTGTTGGAGCCTATACCTTTTAATATCTTTATTTTTGGCCTCCGCAATTGATACTATAGCGTCGTCAATTATTTCAGAAGCGTGCAGTAGGATCTTGTGTACTGAAGGTGGGAGATAGAACCAAGGGTATTTCTCTACAAGCCCTTTAGCAGTATCAAGCGCGAATTTTTTAAATTTATCAGTGTTTATTTTGTAGCCTGATGACATTGCTTGCAGTAATGTTGCACATCTGGTTATGAGGTCTTCATCAACGCCAGTTATTTCAGCAGCCAAAACAGGATTACTAAAAAATCGTCTTGCGGTGTTGCCGTCATTTGACGACCCACTTCCTCCTGGTTTAGGCTTGTCAACTAACAAACCCATCTCAGATCTAAACTTGCTTTGAATTTCTCTTTTTCTTTCTATAAATTTATTCTTTTCATCTTCTGACCTAATTTGCCATTTATATAGACCTATTCTATAAGCAACGTGAATGAAATACTCGAAAAAGCGAATATATGAATGTAAGGGTGACAACCCAAACTCATAATGTTCTTTGTACACCACTTTTTCTAGACATGTTTCTATATCATTCATCTCTTTCGGTTTTGCTTTACATATGTAACATTTAGCAGATGACGTTTGACTTAAAGCGTTGCATACTTTACTATCAACCATAGTCAGTTGCAATTTGTGTTCAACATATAATTTGTGATCCGATTTAAAATACTCTGTGTATTTCAGCATATCAATTTTCTGCTTGAAATAATCTCTCTGTGCAATACAAACTTGAGATGTTTCTTTTTTAAATTGGAATCGAATTGGTCTGCAGTACCGAGTCGACGATGGCCGAGGATTTTTCCAAATTATTTTTGCATCTTCAGGTTTTGCGGATTTTGTCACTAGTTGAAGGGGCACGTAAGATGTTACAAATAAGCAATTGTCATGAAGAGTGTTGTTATTAAAACGTTGTTTATACTCATTATAACCAGAGCTACCATCAAACCCCCATTTTGCTTTTAACACAAGGTTGTTAACATTAACATCAGATATGTCTTTCCACACTTCACATTGTAGATCTAAAATACGTGAAGCTGTATGGTCGAGCAAATTTCGTAAATCAACTTCAGCCTGAGATTCACTTACTGTGATCGATTCTGCAATTGGATAACTGTTTTTCTTTTCTCTCAAAACCTTTTCGTAACTAGGAAACATATTACAGGAAACCTTAGAGTTTATAAAATTTCGGATGTGTAAGTACTGATGTTTTGTTAAATTTGTTTCAACTATTAGTGCAAGAACTTCAGCAACATTTAATTCTGAACAAATTTGTGATGGTTTTAAATATACACCACGTAAGGCATCCGCTGCAGTCACATCGTTTTCTGCCAACCTTGCTAATCTGTTGTTTAGTTCTCTTAGAGGAACTTGAGAAATCAGATGTAGGGCGTCCACGTTTATTACCTTTTAATGCTTCTTCTTTAGGTGACGAAGATATGGTGTTCAGTCTTAAAGAAACGACTTCTTTGGTAGTCAGCCAGTCTGACTGATTTTTTAAAACCAGTGATTTTGTACGATTATTTTTTTTCCAAATGTTAACAATTCTGTCGCATAAATATTGTATACGTTTCAATAATTCAGAAAGCAAGGTGCGTCCTCGCATTCAAAATCAATGTATTTGACAACTTTGTCGAACACTTGCTGGGCTTTCACCGAATTCGAACCTTTTTTAGAGCACCAAATCTGGAAAACTGACAGGCGAGAAAATATACACTGGCGGGATGTTTCTATATAAAAAAAGTACAAAATACCTTTCAATAACAACAAAAATATCACTCTGGTTAAATCAAACAACATTCGTTACATATACTAAAAACACATTATACACAGAGGTTGAGTTAGTATATTCAATATATAAAAAAAAGAGGCAAAGTCAGGCACCTGAATAAAACATACTCTTAAACTGAATACATCTGTTAACATTTACAATCTAATTTGGTTAGTCAGAGGGAGTCTGAAACTATTTAAAACTCTAAGTAACTTTTACGTAAATTAGCAAACCATGTAGAAAAAAGTACGTCTTTAAAATCTGTATTTTACTAAAACAACAACACGATTTTTAAACTTATTTTTTTCTTAAAAACAATGCCAATACCATTTACATTAATTTCCATTTTTAATAATTTAAGTAAGCACTTTAATAAACTTTATTTTAACAATTGAAGTTACACTTTGTTTTTTTTGTTCTTTTAATCAACTTCTTACTTCTATGAATATTCACACCTTAGTTGTTTATATTTCAAAACTACCGTTAGAAATTATCAAAACAAATTAAGAAGAGGGAAATTGGATGACATTAGAGCCTTTTTAATTTGCTAAAACGCCAATATATTAAGACAATTTTTTTTATTTTTATCGTATGGGCGCAACCACAGTGGGCTGTTACAAAAGAAAAAACTTTGCCGTATTAACCCTTAAATGTTTTAAAAACCCAAAATCGAATGGAAATAATTAATTACCTATCCCGCGAAAAATTAAAAGAGTACATTTCTGACTTGACTAGTTTTAAAATATATGTATAAAAAAGTTAATATAGATATTTCTTTGAAAAATAAATGTATGTTCCTTTATTTTTAAATGGAACGGAATTCTTTTTTATTGAACTACAAACAGTTAACTACATAATATTCTGAGTGTATGTTTCTAACAAAAAATTTATAAACTTGCAATTTGGTTGTGATTTCTTTAATTCTCTACAATAAGTAAAGCATACTTTTAAACTAATTAAAACACACTTTACTTCTTTATATTGCTTCCAACAAATAGGAAAGATGAAATATATATTTTTTCTTAAAACGCAAAACAATTTTAAGTCAAAAAATAAATATGAATCTTTTTATCATAATTTTTTTAACAATTTTTTTTGCCGACAATCGTTATGGAAAACAGAAAAAACTGATTAATAAAGAAGCCAAAAACTAACTTATTCTCACAAAACATTTAAATTTTTATTTCGGTTTTTCTTATAAAAAAAAAATACATAAATTCTACTTTATCCAAAACCCAACAAATAAAGCCAAAAAAAAAACATACACTCGTCAATTAAATGATATTAATTAAAACCGAAAAAAGTAACAAAAATACTACTTATATGTCTTGAAAACCATCAATGGCAACTCTTCACCACGACTAGTATTACATTAGTAATTTTATTGCATCAACTTCAAAAAACATACTCGTCGCTTCCGTTATACAGCTTTTGCACAATGCTTCCACTTTCTAGTTATACTCGCCACACATATAAATACGCCAGCAATGTGGCATGCCAGTTAGTTGGTAATAATATGCTGAAGAAGCAACATTGGTGATTAATTGAATAAATTGTGTAATCTGTTAAAGTGTAACTTAATAGTGTTTCAATAAAGTCTCTTGTGTAATTGCTTTAAGTTTTTGTGTAAATAAAAAGTTGCTGTGGAAAATTTTAACTTTTAATGGAATTTTATGAATTGTTGATCTGTTATTTTGTAAGTGAATAGTATAGTAGGATTTTAAGATCATATCATATTCTTTTTAATTATTTTTATTGTAAAGAAACATGAAAATTTTTATTAGTAAGTTATAGAGAATACAAATTGAGAAATTCCACTGAGCCAGCAGGATAGAATACTTAGTATTTTCGGTTGGCGCTACCCAACCTTGTCAATATCCATGCTCTTCTTCTCCCTTTGAGGTCATTGCTTGTTGATGATTGTCTATTTTATATTGAGTGTAAGGAAACAAATTAAACTGTAAAATATAGAGGATAAATATAAATTGTTAAATTTCGTTGATGTTATTCTATGGAATTTCTCAATTTTTGTTCTCTATAACTTACTAATAAAAAATTTCATGTTTCTTTACAATTAAAATAAGTAAAAAGAATATGATATGATCTTAAAATCCTACTATACTATTCAATAATTTTAACTTTTTTTATTCTTTGAATATAAAAAGAACTCGTTTTATTTAAAGCAAATAAATAAACAATTTTTAAAAGAAAAATCGTAATAATGTTTTTGTTAAAAAATATATATTTATATAAATTTTTTAGCCTTTAATTTAATCATAGTATAATGACAATGACAACTGCTTTTTTATCAATATGAATAAAAAACATTGAAATTAACCCTCTACTGCATGAGAAGCCACATATGGCTTTTCATTTTCAAATTCAAATTCTCAACGAAAATTAATAGTTACGAAAAATAATAGTTTTCGAAAAGCATAAGTAGGCCTTTATAAATATGAGACGAATATTATTTTCTTTTTTCTCTACATAGCTGCATAGAACACCTCAGTCTTGTTTATCAGCGCGCGTTGTCACTTCGTAGATTGAAAATGCACAAAATAAAACATTTATTTTTTAAAGTGACATGTAAGTTGGTAAGCTTTTTTAATTTTTTTTATGGAATATATAGCTTTGTAAATAGTGTTTATGCGATTATTTTTCAAATGTGCATGTAGAACTCATAAAATCTCGAATTTCTTAGAACAGCCATTTATGGCTTCTTATGCATTTTCAGAAAAATTCGTCCAACTTTGGTGTGCCATATTTGACTTCTAATGCATTTACGGATAAAAATTAAGGAATTTTGTTTTAAATTTTTTATAATATGAACTCTTTACATGACATCAGCGATGACTACAAAACGATTTTATTAGATTCCTTGTGATGAGTTGGAAAGTGATACAGAAATTCCTGAGTCAGCCAATGACTCAGTGGCAAATCAGTCTGGTGATACCTGAAACGGATGAAAGTAGCGAATTTTATTCTGGGGATGAGGATCCGCTGGTCAGTGTATTTATGAAAATGAAAAAAACATCAGAAGAGTGAGCAGAATATAAGCTGGAAGGAAAATAAATTTGGTACATACAAAGAATACCTAGGAATTGCCAGAGGTGATGTCTAAATTGAAAACCCCTACTGATTTTTTCCCCGATGAATTACTTGACGTTATAGTTCTTTATACTATTTTTAGTTACTTTTAATTGCTCAAATAAAATATAAATATAAAAATTTATAAAAAAAATTAAATTATCTTTGTTGCATGAAACGGCAAGAAATTTTTAGGGTGATAAATATAGGAGTGAATATGAAGCCATATATGGCAAATTTTTTTCCAGAAAACTGACCTACTATAAATGTGGATTCAATTTCTGTAAAAAATCATGCAGGTGGCCAACGGAAAACACCCAAATAATTAAAAAACTGCACTTTCCTGTTTTCCTTTTAATTGTCCACGAACATTTATGACCGTTTTTTAGTTTGTTACCGCAATCATAAAAATCAAATAACCTTTTCTTTATTACTTTTTTTTTTAATTCTGAGAATCATAAAAAAAGTCATCAATGTTTTTTCCAAAGAATTTTTCAAACAAAAATAATAATAATAATTTTACGACATATTAATTAATTTTCCTGGGACAATGTTTATTTATTTTACCTGTAAATATAAAATATACTTACTTAATAAATTATATAAAAAAAACTAAAAAAGAATCCATTATTATTTTTCGATATGGTATAGGTGAAGGATAAACCTTTCTAAAAAAATAATACACTGCAAAAAGCTCTTGATCTTTTTGGATTTTTCGTTAGTTAAAATTTTCTTTTTGTTATAAATTTTTTACGGTGTAATTGTCATTGTGTAACGTGTCATAAGCCTGTTAAAATATCTTTTTAATGATACCAAGATCATGTAAATCGCTTCAGCCGATTCTGAGTTATTATAGTTTAAATGAAGCACTTTTCGACTATTTTCGCGTTTTTTCGAAAACTTTCCCACTGTGCCATGCCAAAAAAATCGCAAACCAGTCATTTCTAAAAATGAGAGTTTGTTTGTATTGATAAAATTTAGCTATAAGCAAAATTTCATCGATATCTGAGGTGGTCGGGTTCAAAATTTCAGTTTTATCTCGATTTTTAAATGAAATTCATCTATATAAGACGTATCCTTAGATCATATTACAGCTCTAAAATTTTAGTTTTTATAAAAATATTGATGTTTTTAGCCCATTTATGTACTATTTAATTTCGGTCTTACCGTTCTCAAGATATAAAGTAATTTATTTTGTGCCATGCCCAATTCACAGATCCCGCCCACATTTTGTCAGATGTTGTGTATTGATAACCAAGATGCTCGTACCTTATTTTGGAACTTTTCCTCTTTCCGTTCTCCAAATGTACAGAAAAACTGACCGAAATCGTTAAGTCAACTGTGCTGTACGTATTTGTTATGTTAAAAAAAATAAGAAAAAAAACATATAAAAAAATTTTAATAAAATGTAAAAAAAAATTGTACAAAAAAGTTGAATAGACGTTGATCGATCGCGCGACTAAGAGAAAAAAACTATTTATGGCAAAGCGTTAAGACCACTGATCCATTGAAGCACATACGCAATCATCGTTAATAGAAGTAAATAAATAGTTTTCGTTCAAAACTAATTTGTTTGATTTTTCGGTAAATCTTTGTATGTGATTGTTGTTTGTGTATAAAAGGTAAAGAGGTGAAAGAAAATAAGCTTAATAAATAAAATAAAAAAGAACAACAACCACAAACATAATGCCAATCAGTGTTGTGATATTATTTTTTTCTGAAATCTGTTTAGTTGTAAAAAAACTATTTTCGACCAAAAAAATATTTTTTACAAGAAATCACTAGAACTGCATGTGTTTTATTTTTACAAAAGCGTTTGATTTGGCTGCCAAATTTGCATTTGGGACTTTATTTCGCTTTTGTATTAAAAAATGTTTTTAACTTCTTTAGCTTAATTTTAAAAATTTGAAGGAAAACAGTTTATAATTATTTTTTTATAAATTATTATAAGTTATGACCTAAAATAGTTGCACTCAAAGGGGAATTATGTATAAAATTTTCTTAATGTTTGAAAAATAAAATGGTTTAAAATCTTTTTATAAATTCTTTTAAATCGGAGCAAAAAATAGAAATAACCGTTTGTATCACAGGATTTTTATAAAAATTTTGATGTTTTTAGCCTATTTATGGATTATTAATTTAAAATTTTATTTAAATTAATTATTTAATGTTAAAAAAAACAAAAAATAAACAAAACAAAAGTCTTAAGAAAATATAAAAAAAATTGTACAAAAAAAAAAAAGTTGAATTGACGGGGGTAGGTATCGAACCCGCGCCTAAGAGAAAAAAAAGTATTTGAAGCTCATATAAAATCATCGTTAATTGAGGTATATAAAAAGTTTTCGTTCATTAGAGATTTGTTTGGTTTTTCTTTAAATGACAAATCTTTGTATGTAGGTGATCCCAAAATCTGACTTTTAATATGTTGGTCATCTGAAAATTTGACTAGAAATCTGATGGGCAATCTTGAATTTGTCTGGGTTTTTGGTGTTTGTGTTAAGTTTTGGGTTTTGGTGTGTTCTAACATATATAGTAGAATTTTATGGCCAACATTTTTGTAGAACATTTCATCATTACCCTTTTCCCTTTTCAGCGTATTTTTTACAATTTGTTAAAATAAAGCCAAAAAATGCCATTATGAGGGGGAGTTAGAGGGTTAATATGTTCTACAAAAATATTTGTCATACCAAGTTGCTGAACATACCCTACACCTCAGATGTAAAGAAAACATAGTTTTATATACCGATATGCTGCAAGAACAGGCCAGAGCTGGGAAGCTTTGACCGCCTCTAAAATGAAATTCCGATGTAAACTATCAAAACGCCGAAACACGTATATTTTTTTTTTGGTCTCCTTAACAAGAATCAATCATCGGAACCCCGTAATTTTTATTTGTGTTGAACTGTGTAATATGTATTGATATTCAAGGAATTAAAGGAAAATTTTGTGAATTTAAGAAAAATGTATTCCATAGGGAATTAATTTCTTTCACCATAAGTTGAATTAACTGGATTTAGATGAATTTCTTGGCGAATTTTTGCTTTAATTATTTTGAAGAAAATGGATAATAATGAATTATTTTCTTCAAGATAAATGAAATTAAAAAATGAATTCATTTAAATTTGATTAGGGAATTCATTCCCAAAATATTAATTCAATCCAAAGAAAATTAATTAATTCTTTAAAGGTCTGTTGCCAAATAATTAAAATTTATAATCATCATGAGTGCCACACTGATGATTATAACATAGGAGCCGAATCACATCATAGATGCACATTTTCGTATATATCTCGACTCCATTAATATATATAAATTGGACCATTAATAAAAAATTTTGGGAATACCACTACCCCGGTGCCACCTCCCGCTGGGGTCAAGGTATTCCTGAGCTCCTTAAAATAACCGACGTCAATGTATTTAATGAATATTTGTCTATTTTTATTGAATGGTTTTTTACGTGCTTATTAAAAATATTATTGTGCTTTACTATAAAAGAAAATTTTAAATCTAAATTAGAGTACACACTTTCAATAAAATTGATAAAACATTCAAAACGCCGACAAACGTATATTTTTTTATCCTCTTCCACAATCTATTTTCAGAACTCTAAAATTTTGGGAAAAATTTGAAATTATTGTACAGAGTTATAAATTATATATTTGTTTCAATATTGAAAGTCATTCCATTTTTTACTCTCCATTAGCATTCCTCAAAATACTAAAATAGCTATAAGAACCACGGACAATCTGTGAATGAAAAAAAGCCATTATTTAGTTAATTATTTTTATATATAAGGCGATCAGTTACATTAACAAAGGTTTTCAAATTTAATTCTACAAATATGGCCTTCATAATCAAGGGTTTTGTAGATTCCATCATCATTAAACGTATTGACTTTTGAATAGGTACGGGAAATTCATGCCAACGACTGGAGTAAAGAGCAAAACGTAGATTATCATTCTGGAAAAAATCAAAAAAAAAGTTATATATTTTTTATTCAAGGGGAAATTTTGTGATTTCAAAGCTGGTTCATAGTGAATTCCAAAACTAGTAGTTTTGTTTTTCAAATTTCATGCAAATTTTAAAACCAAAATTAAAAAACGAAAATATATATTTTGTTGTTTATTACATATAATTGTAGCATAAGTAATACCAAGTTGGTTCTAAATAAGTTGTAACTCGTTATAGTATATACTCAATGTTGCTAGTATTTTTTTGTTTATTTAAAATTTTACTGAAGGTAAAGAAGATTGAATTTTGCAATTCCAGTTGAGTTTTAGCAGATTTCACTGAAATTCTTTGAAATTTTTGAAGAAAGGGGAAGCATTTGCTTTTTTTTCTTTTGTAATTTGTACAAAGTTATGGTGTCTCCCTGACGACACCTAAATAATTATTTCCACACTCATAATATTATTTGGATCAATATTACCAAAAATATACTTTCATGTAATTAAAACCCATTCAATTGCCCTTTTATTTAATTTGACGCCTTTTATCTTTTTTTGAGCGTTTTCAAAAAAAAAAAAAAAAAGGAATAATTAAAGGTTGATTTACATGTCGACTATCTTTATCTACTATCGTTCAGTATTAGGTATAAGAATCGGCAAAACAATAAAATAATAAAAGCGTTATAAAAAATGTAATAATAGTTTGGGTGCAAGCTGGCCAAATAAAATCTGAAGTAAATTCAGGTTTTCAAATTTTTATGAAATTTTAAAAAATTTTTCAAATATTTTTCAAAGATTTGTATTTAGTTCGGAATTTATTTAGATACCTCACACAGGTCCTTAATATAATTATTTAAATTGCATTTTTTTTGTTTAAAACAATAAAATTCGTGATATCAATTGTATTACGTCTTTTTTATATCCAAACATATGTATTCAAAATTGAAAATATTGAATTAAAAACTTAAAGTATTGTTATATGTGTTACCTATTAATAAACTTTCATTTTTATTTCTAAATGTACTGAACTTTTTTAATAAAATATAAAAATTGTTTTTTGTATTTCATTTGTATTCAACTTCTCATCCAACAAATCTATCTATGCTTATATCTACACAAGCGTCCCTGCGGGAAAAGGACCTATCCCGGGACACGTCGCGTGACCGGTTCATTGTGATAGGGATAGGTCACGGGACCAGTCACTTTAACATGGGCTTGTCCTAGGAGGGGGTAAATTGACCTCTGTGACATGCCACAGGATTGTTCTAAAAAAACATGTCATGACTTTTAAACCGGTCACGTGGTAGGTACCCTAAGAAGCGGTAATCTTTTCACCTATCTCGTGATATGTATGTTCAGAACCGGTCCAGTTTTCACCTACCACGGGACAGGTACCAATTTCCAACTGACCTCTTTTTTCCCGCAAGTGTGTTACACTGATTATATCGTCAACCATTGATTTTAGGTTTGTTTTTTTCGAATTTTATAAAAATATTCCAAACAAATTTAAGTAGATATAAATTTTTAAAAATTAAGAATTTATAAAGATGCTGCCAAGTCTTGCCAATTCTTGGCTTTTCAATTTTAAATTTAAACAAAAATATTTGTCATACCAATATTTGAAATTTTGGTATTTGTAATTTGATAAAATTACAATAGCTAGCAATTGAATTATCCCAGTAATAAATTTATTGGGGTTTGGAAGCAGAATAAAACAAATGGCCTACTATAACATCATACTACGAATCAGGAAAATCAACGTAAAACTTTTAAATTATTTACATATAAAATCCCCAAAAAGAAAGAGCTTATTGTTCCCTTACAAGAAGGCAGATTGTAAGCAGTATTTGGTGAATTTTATTTTTCAATCGAAGACGGGTTTTTTTGAATATTCGTAAATAAATACAAAAAAATTTTGCATTTTTGAAATATTTTCGAAGCGATTATCTAAAATTAGCAGATTTAAGCTTTCATATGAGATACAATTTTTATATATAATTGCTTAATATGTTAGATCAGTTTAAACATGATATGTGATATATATATCGGATTTTGAGCCGCTTAAAATATCCAACTTTTAGCATCGCTACACGGTAAATTTTAAAAAACCCAAAACAGCACAGATATAACAGGAACGTGGAATATCCAGGCACAAATTTTTAGTAATATCAATAGAATGGCTCTTTTATTATACCCTCCACCGTATATGGTGAGGGTATATATCAGTTTGTCATTCCATTTGTAACATGTCGAAATATAGGTTTAAGAATCCATAAAGTATATATATTCGTGATCCTTATGCAAATTTAAGTCGATTTAGCGATGTCCGTCTGTCTGTCTGTCTGTTGAAATGGCGATCACGACGTGAAGACGCAAGCGGGGTTGCCTATTTTTACCCAGATTATTAAACATCCTCCCGAGCAGTTTGGTATTTAAAATGAGCAAAATCGGTCAAGCGGTTCAAAAGTTATGAGTGAAAATGTGAAGATACCCCTAAATTTTCCATACAAATTGGTACAATTTTTCTGTATCTATTTTTTTTTTTCTGTTTAAGTAAGTAAAAATGTTAAAGTCGCTAACAGAGCAGACCTCTGTAAATAACATTACTAAAACTAAATAACAAAAGTTCTTTTACATAAATCAAAGACATTAATTTGTTTAAGAAAGAACATTAGTTGAAACTATTTCCCAATAGGTGGCGCATCTGAAAAAAATTCTCTCTATTAGGCATATTCTGCTACAATATACAACAGGGTATTATTGATTTTTTATTTCGTTCGTAACATAAAAGAATGTTTGCCAAAAACTATGCAAAATATATGTTTTATGTGTATATTATCCTTTAATTTTCTAAATCAATATTCATTTAGATGTTTAAGAGCAATTTTTCGTATGTGTATTTATTTTTTTGAAAGAAAGAATTAACATAAATATGGATTTTCCAATGCCTCAATACTTCAAAATTATACAAATTTAACGAAAAAATACCATTTTGATCGATGAAAATTTTTTTTTTTTTTTTTTACAGAAAATGTAAAACAAATGCTTTCATCACGTCGAACATTTCAAAAATTGACTTTAGTATTTTGAAATAAGTCTGCTAGTGACAGCTTAATGTACTAGAATTTTAAATATGTATTAAATCTCATATCTGTTGTTACTGATACAATTGAAAGCCAAATCCAGGGCCATGCGACCTAGGCATGGCGCAGGGTATTGTTATCTATTTACTTAAGCGCCATCTACTGCTAAGTATAGACACTAAAGAAATTATGCATTTAGCTCCATCTTTATGTATAAATGTCTTTGACATAAATTGACAAAACCTATTCATATTACAGTCAAAGACATTTATACATAAAGATAGAGCTAAATGCATAATTGCATAAACAAGTCTAATAACTAAGTTAACGTAAAAATCAACAATGTTAAAGTCGCTAACAGAGCAGACCACTGTAAATAACATTGCTAAAACTAAATAAATAACATTACTAAAACTAAAAAATAACAAAACTTCGTTACATAAATTGACAAAACATAATCATATTACAGTTCATGCAAAATTTAGTATATACGTATATCATCTTCAGCCCCTATGGTGGAGGGTATTCAAAGATTCGGCACAGCCGAATTTAGCCCTTTTTTACTTGTTTTTCTGTTAAGCTTTGTTGGTTTTTCGTTTCATTCCATAAAATGTATTTTTTGTTTTTTTAACTAAAGCCATTTATATATAAAGAAAGAGCAAAATACATAATTGCTTTAGTGCTGCTACTTTTGAATAGGTGGCGCTGAATTAACATTAACAATCAAAGAAATGTATATATAAAGATAAAAGACATTAATTTATTAAAGAAAGAACATTAGTTGAAACTATTTTGCAATAGATGGCGCATCTGAAAATAATTTCTCCCTATTAGGTATATTTTGCTACAATATGCAACAGGGTATTACTGATTTTCTATTTCGTTCGTAACATAAAAGAATATTTGCCAAAAACTATACAAAAATATTTGTTTTATGTGTATATTATACTTTAATTTTCTAAATTGATAGTCATTTAGATGTTTAAGAGCACAGTATTGCAATTTATCGTATGTGTATTTATTTTTTTTTTGACGGAAAGAATTTACATAAATATGCAGTTTGCAATGGCTCAATACTTGAAAATTATACGAATTTACCGAAAAAATACCATTTTGATCTACTAGAATTTGAAATATGTATAAAATGTCATATATGTGGTTCCTAAGATAATAAAAAGCCAAAATCCAAGGCTATGCCGACCTAAGCATGGCGCAGGGTATTGTTTTTTATTTAATTGAGCGCCATCTACTTCAAAGTATAGACACTAAAGTAATTATGCATATTTCTCTATCTTTATATATACATTTCTTTGATAAATGGAAATTTTATATGAGTTGAAAATTTGTAAATTTTGTTTTGAATCTTAGCAAAAACATGATATCAATTACTTCCCAGCCTATTTACTCTCGTAATTACGTTTGTTCGCTATGTCCAAAAGTAATGGGTACACATTATTTTTTTTGGCTGTTTGTAAACGAGAGGGCTACCCATTACTTTGTGTTTTTTGTAAGTAAGAAGATGATGACTACTCATTACTTTGGGGTATCGTAAATAAAAGCTATCAAGCGAGTAAAGAGATGAAACCCTGTTTTTGTTGGGAATGCTTCAAATAGGTTGAAGAATTCAGGTTTTGAAATTACCAGC
The DNA here is from genome assembly GCA_949748255.1 of Eustalomyia histrio. Taxonomy (NCBI): domain Eukaryota; kingdom Metazoa; phylum Arthropoda; class Insecta; order Diptera; family Anthomyiidae; genus Eustalomyia; species Eustalomyia histrio. The sequence goes on from OX456527.1 coordinate 28,676,970, forward strand.
TTTAAAAAAAAATATTATAGAAAATATATATTAGGCCCCCTCGAGACAAAATCCTAAGCACGCCACTGCCAAGCTCTAAGTTATACATAAACTTATATAATTTATATAAAAAAAAACATTTATTACTTATTACTCGTTTAATTGGCAAACACTTTTATTTTGCGTGTAATTGGTAACATTTGCACAATACTTACACATTCAGCTACTAATGTGGCATGCCAATAATATATCCACAAAATAAATGATATGACAAACAAAAACAGGGCCATAATGAAATAATCCATATTCGAAAGAGTCTATGAAACAAGTGAAATTTGAAACAATAAATAAATTACATTACAAAACATTTTAAAATTATCCACTACTTACACCCGATGTCATAGCATACAAAATGAAACAAATTAATACCGAAAACATTATAAAATCCGAAAATACAGGTATGCAAATTAAAGACTGTAGTTCATTTACGAACCTAAAAAGTTATCAAAAAAAAATTGATAATAAATTCTGAAATCTTAAAAAATTTTACATTTTATATTGATTTTTACCATCTTATTTTGATCTGTTCATTAACATAAAATTCGCACATTTTGAAATGCCACTGCATGTATTCCTTTTCACTCATCTTATCAATAATATCCTTATTAATTGTGTGAGATAATTTAGCAATCTGATAATGAAAAATACAAAAAAAAGTTGCAATAAAAAAAAAATACTTATGCAAAATTTTACTAACATCATAATCTTCTAAACGCTTGTTAATAATTTGATATTTCACCACAATATACTTCATCAAACATGTCACAAATGTATGCCAACATGGTATGACAATAATGCTCAACAATGCAGCATACCATGAACCCAAATAACCGACAACAAAATTATCGTAAACTTCACCGAACGGATACAACTTAAACAACATTATAGGCTTAGCCGTACCATTTAGAACCTCTGGTATATTAAATACAGTTGCCGGCAAAAACATGGTACGATACAAGCAATCAGTATACAATACAAAAGCTGAAGCCCCTGCAGATGTCCACATAAGTAAAGAAATAATACGTATATATCGTACAGTTTGTGCCATCATATTCTCTTCTAGCGGATCAGTTATACGCAAAAGGGATGCCATGTCTTCATGAAGGAAACTAACCATGCGGACAGCACCTAAAGATCGAAAAAGCAATGAAATTTAAATTATATATCACATTTATTACTTTTGTTTTCAATGAAAAGAATGGAACAAAATTCATTTTAATGGGTTTTTTGAATAAACTCTGTCTTTGTCGGGAGGCTGTAGCTTATCTAGAACTTCGGGTTCCGAAAAGATTTTTACCAGGAACGATACGGAAATATACGAAGATTGAAAGTTCGTTAAAAATAAACAAAAATGTCAAAGACAAAATTTCGATTTATATAAAAATAAAAGAAAACTATAAAAACCGAGCTTGTGTACTCTTGATGAAGAACACGTAAAAATGGAGAAAAATCGCTAAAATGAAAAAATCTTCAAATCGACAAATAACACTAAAATCCAGGCTGAAGCCATTCCATTTCATTCCCGGCGTTTTCGTTTTTCTTGCCTCGTGTTTAAATTCCACTCGCTCCCCATCCAATTGTATTCATTTTCGTTCCTCTTGACTCGTATTTTAATTCCACTCATTCCCCTTAACTAGTGTTTCATTGACACCCAGCAAAATAAGAGAAGCCGAAGTTGTGAAAATTTCGGTGAATCATTAATGATTTTAACATTGGCGTGTCATTGTCATTCGGTGCTATGAAAAATCAATGAGCAGATGGACTTTTTCATTAGTTTACGGAAGTTGTTAAATATAGGGACTACAAAATAAATATAGAGAGTGGCTTAGTTTTAAAGTTATAAATGTGATTTTGAACACGCCAAGAATTATTATTTCGACCAGGACAAAGTGGATATCACTGGCATGCAAAATATGTTTTCAATAAGGCATTAAATGACTGCAGGAATTAACCATTTATGGACGTTGTTTAAAATGACTTCTTACAAATCGAAAAATTTGCACTAATAACTTTTTTGGATGTTCTGAAAAAGAGATTCGTAAAGAATATCATCCATTTTATTTTGCTGGGCACTCATTCGCCATTGCATTTGTTTCCCAATTTTATTGTTTGAATTCTACTCGTCTTTTAAACTACATGTTTCTGTTTTGATCAGACCGACACTCAAAAAAAAAAAAATGAACTAGAATTTAGAAAAATGAACTTATCTAGAGGAAAAAATGAAAATGGCGCCAAAGACACTTTTTACCAATATTTAATAAAATTTTTCTTGAAATTAAGAAACAAATTTTACTTAAAATTTGGTCAAAATTTCTAAGTTATAGAAAAATTTTAGTACTAAGAAGTAAATTTTTATTAGAAAACAGTAAAATTTCCTCTTAATTAGTTCATACATCATCTAAAATTGTACTGTTAGTTAGTAAATGTTTCCTTGGTTTTAAGAAAAATTTTATTTTATTTAAATTCATTAGATAATTTTTTTTACTAAAAACTAGGACTTAACTCCCTAAAAATAAGAAAATATTTTCTAACATGAAGTTAAATAGCACTTCTTTCAAGTCAAAATTATCCTTATCCTGCTTCTATGGTAAAGGTAATATATTTTACCATATATTTTAAAGTACTTTACACTCCTCCCACTTTCGGAAGACTTCCGCTTTGTGAGGACACTGCTCTTACCAATTTTGTCTTAAAACTAAATTGAATTGGACTAAATTCATGTATTTTAAATATAAATTAAATTTCATTAGCAAAAAGGTAAACAAATTAAAAAAAATGTACTGCAGGATATCCTAAAACGTAATAAATTGTGACAAAGTCAGATCCTTTTCTTAGTTAATTAACGGTTCTGATTGAGAAAACTACAAAAAGGGACGCCCTACGTGACACACTGCATCTATGGCTAAGGAACACTGGGGTCCTTTGTCTTCTTAAATTAACTAATTTAAGGAAATTGTTGCAAAAATACAAAATATCACAGTTACATTTATTGTTATTATTGGAAAATGGAAAAGTCATTAGTTTATTTTATGGGATTTTTAGCTTAAACTTTGTTTGACATACATATACAAAAAATCTTAACATTTATTTTTAACTGATTAATCATTTGATGTTTACTGATGTGTCAGCTGTTTAAACAACATTTCAAAATAAATAACAAAAACCATTTGATGTGAATAAAAAGTAAGAATACCAGTTTTTAAATGAAATATTAATTATTTTAAATGGTATTTTCTTCTATTTTTACTCACGTGTTCTATGAAAAACCGCATTTGCTGTAGCAATAGAAGTGGATAAATACAAAATTGCTGAAGCACAACTCGTAGCACCATCTGCCAAATTTTCAAAGCCCCGGGATACCTTTATAAACTGAAAAAAAAACAATTTTAAAGTTAAAATATCCTTTACACACAAAAAAATTATTTTTCTAATCCAACAGAACAAAACATTAAATTACACAGCAACCACTTTTAAAATCAAACTTCATTTGTTGGTTTAAATTAAATTATGTTTCTACTTATTTTTAAAATTTTAAAACAAAAAAAAAAAAAAGGAAAATTTTAATATGAAAACGTTTTTTTGACTATTAGACCTTGAATTAATAATAAGCATTTTATCTAAATTTCCCGATTTATTGTGCAAATAGATTATGCAAATTGTTGCCCATCGCTAGCTATAAGTTTTTCCCATCTTTCTTTCTGTGTTGGGTAGGACTTCATGTTTTAACGTTTCGAAGTACTCGTCCACTCTTAATAATTCTGGCAACTCCTGAAACGTTTGACATTAGTTCACATAGAAAATGATTTCAATTCTTCGTCTTCAAACTTTTTGAGTTGATCCAGTTTTCCAAACCTCCTCCAACACATATATTCAGATAGAGCATGCTTGCCGTAAACTTTATTTATATTAAAGTAATGAAGAAGAACTCCCCGCAAAAACTGATACAAGCTGCCAAAGACGCTCATTCACTATAAGTTTTTAGCGACAAGATATTGAAAACTGGAATATTGGTGAAACGCTCATTATTACTTCAAGGTCTATGGAATCATAATTTCTTTAAAAAGATTCATAGTTTATTAAAAAAAATGAGATATTAATTTAAATATGATATAATATTTGATCTAGCTATTGAATTGTTTTTCTCTGTGTACTTACCAATAAACAAGAAAAAATGGCAAATGAAACGGGAACAATTTCTCCTTTGCGCAAATGAAAACGCTTATTGCGCTGATTTTTGGAAACAATATAACCATACAGACGCATACACTTCAAATGTAAACTTATTAAAGGATTATCAAACACTTCTTCCTCAACTTGTAAATCTTCCAGTTTGACCATGATGTAGTTACCAAAAACAATTGCTTTGTCTTTCTTTGTGTAGCCAACCTGTAATAAAGCTCAAAAAATTTCAATATTTCTAATTAGCAGTAAATTTATTTTACACCAATTTTTATGGCCACAATTAGACATAGAATGCAATTATATTGTCAATTTTTTTTTTTGCTTATTTATTTACTACTAATTTAATTGCAATAAAATGTGTTACATTTTCTTTAACCCGTTAGAACACCACTCATCGATTCCGTGAGAATTTTATGAAAATTAAATTTTTTTATTTATTGCTTTTACACAATATATTTTCAATCTAATATACAAAATTTTTTCTGTCTGTCTTTCACGGCTTTTTATTTGTATACCCTCCACTATATATGATAAGGGTATATATCAGTTTGTCATTCCGTTTGTAACATGTCAAAATATAAATCTAAGACCCCATAAAGTATATATATACATGATCCTTATGCAACTTTATGTTGCTCTGTCTGTCTGTCTCTCAGTTCGTCTGTTTATCTGTTGAAATGGCGATCATGTCGCTACACTCAGAAAAAAAAGTTAGTAGAAAAATTTGTAAACGGTTTTCAATCCCACTCTACTATTTTTGTACTGATTTTTAGTAAAAAATTATTATTTAGCAAATCTTTTTGCTATTTACATTTTACAAATTACAGAATTTTGACAGAAAATTTACAAATTTTTGTTGCTAATTTCAGAAATCAATTTACAAATTTTTGAAAACCGATTTGCTAAAATTAGCAAAAAATTTTACTAATTTTAAAAACGTGGATATTGAAGGAAATGTTATTTCTAATTAAAACTTACACCTACAAACTTAAATTTCCTTAAAATGTTACATATATTAAAAAAGGTATCGGAAGTGAAGATACCGACTCATGTCTAAAAAGAGGACATCCACTTAAAATAGCACAAAAAAGGTTTTTTAGTTCTAAAAATCCGCCCTAAAACAATTAAAATTATACCTTAAAAGTAAAAAAAAACTGACCAAAATATTTTTCAAAACAAAAATTACTAAATTAAAACAAAATGATTAATTCGTTATTTAAAAAATATAATCAAAATTTTTGATGCTCGATAAAAAAAATAAATTCAAAGCTTTTTACTAATATTAATAATATTTGCTGATTTTAGCAAACAGATTTTAAATTCCACTTTACAAAAAGTCTACTAAAATTTAGTAGCGGCTACTAATTTTTCTACTAATTTCATTGTACTAAACGTCAGCAGACATGTGTTGCTAAGATTAGCAAAAAATACCGCTGGGCTCAAATTAGCAGAATTTCCCGTAATAACAGCAAAATTTTCAGTTGACATTACAGACTTTTTTTGGTGAGTGTAAGACGCAAGCGGGTGTGCCTATTTTTACCCAGTTAGTTTGACATCCTCTCGAGCAGTTTGGTATTGAAAATCAGCAAAACCGGTCCAGCGGTTAAGAAGTTATGAGTGAAAATGTGAAGATATCTCTAAATTTTCCATACAAATTGGTGTATTTTATTACAATTTCATAGTAGCGATTAGTAAATAAAATATTTTATCATATATACATTTGTCCACTAGTCATTTAGAAATAAATAATAATAATTTATATTCACCTCAAATATTTTTCATAAACTTCAAAAGTTTTTTACAAATTTTGTATCAAAAACAGCAAAGAAAATTATTTTACGATATTTAAAGATTCGGCACAGCCAAATATAAGCCTTTTTTCAGTTTTTTTTAAATATCTTGGAATATTTAAAAATTTTAATTTAGCAACACTGGTTGCTCTATGTTTTAAACTTTTGCGTTTGTTCAAAGAAAATATATCATAATTTACATTAAAACAAGTAAAAAAGGGCTAAATTCGGCTGTGCCGAATCTTTGAATACCCTCCACCAATATCCTAAAAATATTGTATGGTCAACTTAGAGGCACCTTTACATTTTCACTAGTTTTTTTAACCATGGACTGCACAAAAAAAACATTTTAAAGTATAGTTTTTATCAAATACTCAATTTTGTTCCGGCTAATGGGGACTAGCTATGCAGCTGAATATGCCCAATGGAGAGAATGTACTTTCTCATGCGCCACGCATTGATAAATAGTTGCAACGAATATTCTTTATTTAAAAAATTGAAGTGTGTTTCTCTAATGGAGAGAATACAGCAAAGAAATTAATTTTTTAAAGAAAGAACATGAGTTGTAACTATTTGTCAATAGATCAGAAGGTGCATTTTCTCCATTAGGCATATTTTGCTGCAGAGCTAGTCTCCATTAGCCATATTGTGCTACAATATGCAGTAGAGTATTATTGATTTTCTATTTTCTTTGTAACATAAATGAATATTTGCCGAAAACTATGAAAAATATATATTTTATGTGCATATTATACCTTAATTTTTTAAATCAATATTCATTTAGATGTTTAAGAGCACAATATTGCACTTTATTCATGTGTATTTTTTATGAAAGAAAACATTAAAATAAATATACATTTGCCAATCCCTCAATTCCCAAAAATACAAATGGAATAAAAAAATACTGTTTTATTACGTCAAACATTTGAAAATTTGACTTTAAAATTACGTAATAAGTCTACTAGTAACATCTTAATGCATTAGAATTTGACGTTTGTAGTTAATTTAATATTTTTGGAAAATAAATGAATTGAAAGCCTCATCCAAGGCTATATCGCCATAGGGTGCCACCTATTCAAAAGTAGCGACACTAAAGCAATTATGCATTTTGCTCTTTCTTTATATATCAATTTCTTTGGACCTAGCCATGGGGCAAGGTATTGTTTTAGATAATTCAGCGCTTCCTATTCAAAAGTAGCGGCACTAAAGCAATTATGTATGTATTTTGCTCTTTCTTTGGATACATTTTACATTTTATGGAATGAAACGAAAAACCAACAAAGCTTAACAGAAAACCCCAATCAGATTTACTATATCTCCTATAGTAGCCAAAGAATTGATATTTTAAATAGAAAATCTTAAGAAAATGCATCGGAAAAAATTATGAAAATTTCATAAAACGATTTTTAAATAATTACGTCTATAAAAATGTCGATGTTCTACCCTTCTGTAGGTACGCCATGTCGTTGCAAGATTTGTTGAGAAACTTGAGCTACACGATAATTTGCTTGTCAGCCATATATACGAAAACGAGAAAAACACCATCAATGGACGTATTAACGACAATCCAGCTCCTCTGGACATTACCTCATTCTATATGAGCCCAGCCTCCAGCAATCATAGGGGCTGAATATGATATACGTATATACTAAATTTTGGATGAACTGTAATATGAATATGTTTTGTTAATTTATGTAACAGAACTTTTGTTATTTAGTTTTAGTAATGTTATTTATTTAGTTTAAGTAATGTTATTTACAGAGGTCTGCTCTGTTAGCGACTTTAACAATGTTGCTTTTTATGTTAACTTAGTTATTACAGTAACACACACATATAGCTCTAAGAATGTTATTATTCTCATAGTATGAAAGACATTAAATGTAGTCGAACAAGAAGAAGACTTATTAACATTTTTACTTACTAAACAGAAAATTAAAATAGATACAGAAAAATTTAACAAATTTGTATGGAAAATTTAGAGGTACCTTCACATTTTCACTCATAACATTTGAACCGCTAAACCGATTTCGCTCATTTTGAATACCAAACTGCTCGGGAGGATGTTCAATAATCTGGGTAAAAATAGGCAACCCCGCTTGCGTCTTCGCGTCGTGATCGCCATTTCAACAGACAACAGACAGACGGACATCGCTAAATCGACTTAAAATTGCGTAAGGATCACGAATATATATACTTTATGGGGTCTTAAACCTATATTTCGACATATTACAAACGGAATGACAAACTGATATATACCCTCACCATATATGGTGGAGGGTATAAAAATGAGATAATTTTTAGCTCAATAAAGTTTTTATAAGTTCTGAAATTTATTGATCAGATCTGTCAATTTTACATAAAAAAAATTTTTTTCTTAAAAAAAAAGAAACTCATAGATGTCCTTAACCACCTTAAGATAAGGCAACCCTGGAAAAACTTCAAACTATCAGATGCTTTTTATTGCATAGTTATATGGATTACCTATCTTAATTTATCGGATCTTGAAAATAGGTGTAGCTTACACTGCTAATGGGTTAATAAAGTATTTAGTATGTAGTATATATTCATAACAATCAAGTATTTTAATTTTAGGCAATATTTTTATACATTCTTTTTCCCATTTTGGTTCCCTATGACCAGAGCTTTAAAAGAATTCAACCCTTCAATCAATTTTCAATTCTGATTTATGGCACGATTGACGTCTTAAGGTACAATTTTTTACTGGGAATGTAGTCTTAGTTGCTCTCAATCGATTTAATTTAAAAAGACTACATTCGTTTTTCACTATTCGAGTTTTTAATCACTGATTTCAATCGATTTTTAAATTTGGTATTTATATTTCATTCGATTGACGAATTTGGGAATGACATTCTACTTTCTTCACTCGATTTTCTTTACAAATACAAGAAAACCAAAATTAAAAACAAAAATATAAAAAATTAGAAAAATATCAAATTGAAAAAAATTGCTTAAATTGTAAAACTCGCCAAACAGGAAAGAATCACATAAATTTAATACAAGCCAAAATTAAAAAAGTTGTTACAATAAGCAAAATTCGAAAAACGCTCAAATTGAAAAAATCGCCATACCGAAAAAACGCTAGAATATAAAAAAATCATCAAAATTAAAAAGAAATCGCTAATATTTCGAAAATTCAAAAAATCGCCAAAATAAAAAACAAAAACTTTAATTTTGATAATCTTTTTACAAGTTTTTCACCAATATACAACTTATATACATCCGTTGGGCTTCTCTAAAGATAACCTAAAAAATGTAGTAATTTTTGATTTTTTAAAAAATGTGGTAACTTATAGAACTAAAAAAGGCAAATTTGTGCTGGCTTTAATTGAAATCAGTATGTTATGTTGCATCAAAAAAGATATTTTGTATTTGATAATTTCAATATTTTTTTATGCTTTTTTTTTCCAGAAAGAAAGTTTACATTTTGTTATTTTTCTTAATATTATTTCAGAAACCCTTTGTCAAAAATTGATTTCCAATAAAATTGTCTTCAATAAAATTGAAAATATTGAAATGCTATTAGTTTTGTTTACAGTGAGTTAAGAAAATCAATTTGGCCAAAAAATGGAAGTTTTAAGAGAACGTTTTCATTGGATTATTTTTCACAACTTTCGACGTGGATTTTCGCCATGTCCCCGACCAAAATTCTAAGATGTACCTCAATAATAAGTTAGCCCATACTCCAGCTAACACATATTTAAAATTTCAGATTTTTCCCTTTGAATCCCCATTTATACTATGTTCCTGGTTAAAATTCTAAAATGATTAATGAGTTAGCTCATTCTCCAGTTAACACATATTAAGAATTTTAGGTTTCTAGCTAAATCGGTGTGCCCACACCGGAGGAAAAGCCTATGAACCAAATTTCAACTTCCCAACTCCAGCGGTTTTGGCAGGACGTCAAGGGTGAAAATTATGTCTTTACTCTTATCTACCTGCATACTAAATTTCAACTTCCTAGTTCCAATGGTTTAGGCAGGCCATTAAAGCGGAGACATTTCAACAAAATAGAAAACATTATTGGCTTCGCTGATGATATTATTCTTTACCACTCTAATGATAAAATTGAAAAAATTAACAAAAAATTAGAAAAATACTTTTATATTATAGAAAAATATTCAATAGACTGGCAAATGAAAATCAATCTAAATAAATGCGAAACAATTCTTTTCCGTCCCCCAGTGGGAAAATGTAACTACAACATTAAACGTAACTGGAAATCCTTTGGTGTTAAATCTCTTAATAATGCACTTATTCCAAACAGGGAAATTGTTAAGTATTTAGGTATTTATTTAGATAAATTTTTATATTTTAATGAGCATATAAATCTACAACTCCGAAAAGCCTAAAAAGCGTTTTTCATGTATAAAAAAATGTTTTTTTCAAAATTTCTCAAAAAAAGGGTTAAAATAATTATGTACCAGTCTTTAATAAGGCCTATTCTCACATATGGTTGTCAAATTTGGTACAACATATCCCCATCTTTTATGGAAAAATTAAGAGTGTTTGAAAGAAAATGTCTAAGAAGCTGTACCTCCCTTTATAGATCGTCGAATAGCGACTATAAAAAGTTTGTATCAAACAAAGTATTGTATAAGGAAGCGAAAGTAAGCAGGATTGATAATTTTATTATGCATTTAATAAGAAATCATATTCTAAAAAGTACAGAATATTTCGAGAACAACTTAATTATGGCTCCATACTACGCTAATGATGAGTATATATCTAAAACCTTACAAACAGGTTACATTCCACCAGAAGCCTTCCTCTTCCTAGATAAAAATGGATACATCCAGAATGAAATAGGCATAACTTAATCTACCACATTTATAGAAGGGCCAATATTAAAGCCATAACTTGCAGCCAACTTACAACCGAAAATATTAGATTTGACACTAGTGTTTATCTAGCAGATAAACACATGAAAACAAACCTTAATGTTAAAAAATATTGGTGGCTTGCCAACTAATTTTTTTTTTTTTCCTTTAATTTTTAAAACTGGACTATTCATTTTATCTGCTATTATATAAAAGTGAGCTTTTTCAAAAAATTTTTTCTTGCATTCAAACCTGTATAAACATCTACATTTGCTGTATTATCTTTATATATATAATTCTCCTGTACGTGTGTTAGTGACTGCACTCCTCCTTAACGGCTGGGCCGATTTCGATGAAATTTGTTGTGTCTGTTTTATTTGATCCCTGAATGGTTTAGATTCACAATTGACCTATATGGGTACAATGGGCGTGGCACCTCCCATACGAAGTAAAAATGTATTTTTGTATATCTGGAGTACTGTTACAGTGGGAGTCTTCAAACTTTGTGTGAGCTTTTTTTATAATAATACTCATAATCTCCCAAAAAAATGAGTGCCATCCAAGCAATGGGCGTGGCACCTCCCATACGAAGAAAACATTCATTATTGCATATCTGGGGTACTATTAAAGTGGGAGTCTTCAAACTTTGTGTGAGCTTCTTTGATAATAATATTCATAATCTTCCAAAAAATATGGGGGATCCAAGCAATGGGCGTGGCACCTCCCATACGAAGTACAAATTTATTATTGCATATCTGGGGTACTATTATTGTGAGAATATTCAAACTTTGTGCGAGCTACCTAGATAATAATGTAATCCTATTCCTAGGCAGAACAACGTTTGCCGGGTCAGCTAGTAAATTATAAATATTACTTAAAATTATGTTATATATTATATGTTATGTACTTGAGAGCCCGCTTTAAGGGACTGTGTATAAAAAATAAATTATAATTACACTGTTTGTTTATTTATAGTAATCAATATAAACTTTTTAATGAAATAAACGAAAAAAAAACCTGTTATTATCACGCCCCAAGGCTAAAATTCTAAAATGTAGCTTATCAGTGAGTTAGTCTATACTCCAGGCAATACATATTTCAAATTTCATGTTTCTAGCTATTTCGGTGTGGGCAGGCCATTTAGGGAAAGATTTCCCCCTTTTTTTGCCTCTCCGTAGGAATTTACTAAGATCCCACATGGGTGGATGTCTGCTCCTAATTCGGAACCAAAATATAAAATTCCAACTTCCCAGCTCTAGCGGTTTTGGCAGGCCGTGAAGAGGGAGAATTTTTCCCTTTTATGCCGCTCCCTATTGAATTTTTTTTAGCTGTCTTAGCTGTTATCTACACTGGATAAGGAGCCTGCATACCAACTTCCTAGGTCCAACGGTTTTCGCCCTTTTAACCGCCATTTTTACAACTTCACTGGCCAAAATCCTTAAATGTACCTTTGAGGTGTCCAATTAAATGAAAATGCGATTTTAAAGAGTGTCGGGGTCCAATTTGTTTCCTTTCTATATAACATAAAACTAATAAATATGAAGTCTGGTGGCAATCGGATAAAGGAAAGTCGAGGCGGAAATCGATTAAATATATCAAGAGTGTTTATATGGGAAAAATATGACTTCTTTTAGGTTTTAGGATAATTTCTTTCTATATTCTTTTTTAACCGCTTGTGTCATGAATCGATTTCAGTATAAAATTATCTTTTCAAAAAGCTAAATAACTTCAAAATCGGTTAAGAAGTCGTCAAAAAATATCAAATGGCCCAGACCAATTTTGTGCCAAAAACACTAGGTCTTGAAATTTGATGGCACTTTCAGAAATTGATTAAAGCCATAATTGTTTTTTGATCTCTATATCAGATATGAAATATTATTTTATAACCCAGTCTGTTAACCTGTCGCGCAATTAAGCAGAAAACGCATACATTTTTTGGCATAATTTTAAATTTTTTTTTTTTTTTAATTAAAAAAGCACTTGAAGTGCAAAATTCATTTTTTTAAAATTTGTTTAGGAAAACTTTTTAAAAAATCAAAATGGTTATTTGAAAATAATTTATGCGATTTTTGCCTTATTGCGCGACTGGTTTTATAAGTATAGAGAGCAAAAAATAATTATGGCTTTAATTAATTTCTGAAAGTGTAAAAAAGTGCCATTAAATTTCATGACGTAATGTGTTTCGGCACAAAATTGGTCTGGGGCATTCGCTATTTCTTGGCGAGTTCTTAACCGATTTTGAAGTTATTTAGCTTTTTCAAAAGATAATTTTATACTGAAATCGAGTCATGTCTAAAAATAGGACATGCACTTAAAATAGCACTAAAAAGTTTTTTAATTCTGAAAATCAGCCCTAAAAACAATTAAAATTTGAACTTAAAAGTAAAACAAAATTGACTAAAATATTTTTCAAAACAGAAATTGCCAAATTAAAACAAAATGATAAATTCAATCAAAAACAAAAAAAAAAAAAAAGAAATGAACTAAAATGTTATTAAAAATGTCCTTCAAATTTTATTAAAACTTAGAAAAATTTTCTTAAAAAGAATAAAAATTCCTAAGATTGAGTAAAAACGAAATAGTTCACATACTCAGAAATAGTTCATATTTTTCCTAAGTCATATCTCTTGATTTTAGGAAAAAACAAGTCAATTAAATAAAAATTTATAAATTTTAAGAAAAAAACATCTTAGTTTTAAGAAAATTGCATACTCCAATGTAATAAAATTAAGTTTAGTTCAAAAAAAAACTTTAGGACATAATTTACTCTCATTTAGTTCAAAAAATGTGGCTAACTTAAATCAAGAAAGTACTTGAACTTAATGTGTGTTCATTTTTTGTTCGCGAGTAGTAAAATTATCTGAATTTTATAAAGCGATTTCCTAATTCAGTTTTTAAGTATACCACTTTCCAATTTTGATGAATTGTTTTCTAAAAATTAGTTCAGAAAATTAATAATAAAAATTTACTTGATTTTAGAAACTGATGAACTATTTCCAAGGAAAATTTTCATGCAACTTAGTTCAGATAAATTTTAAAAATTTTAATAAAATATTTTTTTTTTCAAGTAAATGTTTTCTAATTTTTTAAAAATAATAAAATTTGTTATAGGAGTATTTTGTTGGAAAACGTTTAAATTATTTTTAATATTCTATTCCAAAAAAAAAAAAACAATCAATTAAAAACCAACCAGTAAGATTTCCTACTTTTCAAGAAAAAATATTATTAAATAAAAGAAATTAAAGTAACCACTTAAAAACACTATCGTGCATGATTGTAATTTTTAGGTCGTGATCGTGCGTGAGTCAAAAATCTCTCACGTGCGCATCTCTAATCTTAACAGTCTTAAATGTTAAACTTAAAGTAGCTTTAAATGTATTTTAAAATTTTGTTAGCAAAGGGTAAAAATTTCAAATTTGCGCTTTTATGTAATAAATTTGTTGACTACATACGGCTTTCCTATAATTGACGTAACGCTTATTTAACTTTATATTCATCGAACCATTTTTTTCACTTAATAATAAAAAAGTTTAAATTTGTATATGTGACATTTTTTTTTTACTTTTTGAGTGATTCTTATAGGAAAAAAAACGCTCTTTCAAATGCCGCAAACCGCAAGTTTCCATGTCTAGTTTTTTTTACAAATCACCTGTAAAGATGAACATAATTAATGAAAAAATTGAAAAATGTGATATAAACAGATACACTTAAAAAAGTTTGTAAGTTAAAATAACTGAAAATGTCATTTAAAATAAATGATATTTCATTTAAAAACCGGTCTACTTAATTTTCATTTAAATTAAATGCCATTTGTTATTTATTTTTAAATGTTGATTTATCAACTGACACATCCGTAAGAAACAACTGATATAATCAGTAAAAATAAATGCCAAAATTTTACCCACCAATCCTTAAAAAATAAATGTTTTTTTCATTTATTTGAAATTATTTCCGTTTTTGTATTTTTTGTTTTTTTTTTACTATACTCGTACAATACAAAATGTATGTATGCATATGAAGCTATAAACACTTTTTGTGTGAATGTATTTGTATATGTATGTGTGTTTATGAAGTTCTTGTAAATTGTATTGAAAAATTTTGTATATATACAACCAATTTAAATAAAAAAACAAATTGAAATTTTTTGAATATTTTTTTTGAAACAGACAGCAAACAAAATTTAAATTTGTAATAACTGTTACGGACACAAATAAACCACAAGTTTCCGTTTTGTGGGTAAATTTTTATTAAATTTCAAACAAATGAAAAAAATAAATGAAACTGAAAAAAATCGGTAAATGATAGTAAATTATTTCGAATAAATGTATAAAAAAGTTAATATAGATGTTTCTTTGAAAAATAAATGTATCTTCCTTTATTTTTAAATGTAACGGAAAACTTTTTTATTAAACTACAAACAGTTAACTACATAATATTCTGAGTGTAATATATATAATATTTGAAATTTAAAAAAAGTTCAATATCAAAGGTACAAAATTACAAAAATATCAAAATTTTACTCTCTTTTACTCCTAACACGCTTTTTTGGTGGTTCTTCTGTATTTTGCTGCTTTTCACCTTTGTCTGATTTTTTTTTTTAGGAAGTTCTTCCAGTTTTTTTTTTTGTTATTTTCATCTCCGATT
Organism: Eustalomyia histrio; assembly: GCA_949748255.1. Classification (NCBI taxonomy): domain Eukaryota; kingdom Metazoa; phylum Arthropoda; class Insecta; order Diptera; family Anthomyiidae; genus Eustalomyia; species Eustalomyia histrio. The sequence goes on from OX456527.1 coordinate 28,692,463, forward strand.
TATTCACCATTGTAGCACGTTTCTTTATAGATTGTTTATCTCCGTCTTTGTTTCTGGTTTTCACATCAGCTTGAGCTTTTTCAACTGCAGCTGTTTTCTTAGGGAGTTTTTCCACTTTTGCTACCGATTTTTTAGAAGTCTCAGTTTTGTTTTCAGTTAAATGATAATAAATAATAGATTCAATTCTATCGGCTTAAATCCAAAACATTGATAATTTGATAAGGAATAAAACAGCTCTAGTAATTTTGAAAATAAAATTAGCAAAAACAGATTTTTAAATTAGTTAATTTAAGAAGACAAAGAACCCCCGGTGTTCCTTAGCCATAGATGCAGTGTGTCACGTGGGGCGTCCCTTTTTGTAGTTCTCTCAAGCAAAACCGTTAATTAACTAAGAAAAGGATCTGACTTTGTCACAATTTATTACGTTTCAGGATATCCTGCAGTACATTTTTTTAATTTGTTTACCTTTTTTGCTAATGAAATTTAATTTATATTTTAAATACATGAATTTAGTCCAATTCAATTTAGTTTTAAGACAAAATTGTATAGCAAAAAGCTTGTAAAGAGCATGTCCTCACAAAGCGGAAGTCCTCCGAAAGTGGTAGGAGTGTAAAGTACTTTAAAATATATGGTAAAATATATTACCTTTACCATAGAAGGATAAGGATAATTTTCACTTAAAAGAAGTTCTGTTTAACTTGTTGTTAGAAAATATTTTCTTATTTAAAGGGAGCTAAGTCCTAGTTTTTAGTAAAAAAAATTATCTAATGAACTTAAATAAAATAAAATAAAATTTTAGATGATGTATGAACTAATTAGGAGGAAATTTTACTGTTTTCTAATAAAAATTTACTTCTCACTAGTAAAATGTTTCTATAATTTAGAAATTTTGACCAAATTTTAAGTAAAATTTTATTCTCAATTTTAAGGAAAATTTTATTAAATATTGGTAAAAAGCGTCTTTGGCGCCGTTTTCATTTCAATTTTTTCTCTAAATAAGTTAATTTTTCTAAATTCTATTTAATTTTTTTTTTTGATTGTTCGTTTATGTTTAACAATTTTTAAGATTTTTAATTTCTTTTTTAATTTCGTCTAAAATATTTTTTGTAAAAATAAATAAAATAAAAAAATTTTGATGCTCGATAAAAAAAAAATAAATTTGAAATTTTGTACTAATATTAACAATTATTGCCAAACCCTTCCCAACTGATCAAGTGGAATCAAGAATATAAAAATTTAAAACATCATCGTAGACAATCGCTAGCCACAAATAAATTAGATTTGGAAATTTAGAAGGTACCCGAATATCCAGTCTCACACGTATGGTTTAAATTAAGTTAACTATTAAACAACTTTTACACTTAATAGTATTAATATGAGAATTTAATCAAAAGTAATGCTGACAAAAATTTTAAAATATTGAAAAAAATAAAGTTTTACTTAACTTTTAATTAATTACACTCACAATATTTATTCGTTAAAAATAATCTTAAATACATATTAAATTAATAGAAAATACAATCAAAAAGGGGACTACTGATTTTTCATTATATTCAGTTCATTTTGTTGTTTCTTTCCAATCATTGTTGAATAATCGACAAAAGTAGTAAAAGCAATCGAAAGTCGTTAAAAACAACCATCCATTTCTACACTAAAAATAGTTTGTAAATTAAAATAACAGAAATGATACTTCAGGTAAAAACCGGTCTACTTACTTTTCATTTAATTCAAATGGGTTTTGTTATTTTTTTTTTGAATTTTGTTTAAACAACTGACACATTAGTAAAAACAAATGATTATTCACATATAAATTAATGTATGTTCTTTTATTTTTAAATGGAACGGAAAACTTTTTTTATTAAACTACAAACGGAAAACTACATAATATTCTGAGTGTAGGAATGAAAAACGGTACACTTGCATTTATTTGCAACATTAAAGGCTAAAGTGAATTTTCAATAGTGTTTTTATAAAAGTACTACAGCTATGTGATTTTACACACAAGAAAAGTTTTGTTTATATTTAATATTCTTAAAAATTCTTTAAAATAAAATTTTGTGGAACGTAATAATATTTCTGTAGAATATAAATATTAAATTGTACAACTGAATATTGGCTTTCATATAATTTAATATGAAGACAGTTGTCGTAACCGCCAAAATTCGATTGGCAACAAATTCGATGGTTACAACTGATACAGTTTTCTGGGTGTATATCAGAGAACTGCTTTTGCTGATTGCAAAACGTTCATACGCAATCAACACAAGAATAAATATGTGTTTGCAAATTGTTTTGTCACTGATTTATAATCATCGGTCGTTGTTAAACCATTGATTTTATTCTGTTCATTCGAGCCAACAATAATTATTTTGATGTAGAATAAATCAGAAAAAACAACAAATAACGTGTATGAGTGCAATCATAATTAAAACAAAATAGTTTCTTATCTATAAAAAGGGGGTGGTTTTGTAGAAACACATTTCATTAATGTTATATGTATATTAGGGTGGGTCTAAAGTACGTTTTTTTAGAATTTTTATAAGGAATACCAAAAATATTGTTCTTTGGGAAATTTTTTTTTTAATTTATGTGGACATCTCAGGCTCGCCCAATCCGGTTGAAGTTAAATATTGCCTAATTTTCCAATCAAAATATATAAAAAACAATTTAGACAATATTTAAATTTTTCCGGATTAGGCAAGCCTGAGATATCGACCTAAATTTTTTTTTTCAAAAAAATATTTATATTTCACAAAGAAGAATATTTTTATTACTAATATAAATTCTAAAAAAGCGGATTTAAGTCCCACCCTAATGTAAACAATATCATTTATGAAATGTGTTTCTTTTTTGTTTTAATTATGACTATGCGTTGTTTGTTATTTTTTCTGATTTATTCAATGCTGACTTTTTGTTGAGTGATTAAATTTGCAGTAAATATAATCGACATATGATTCAAACTGATCCGAATTACGCGTTCAGTAACATGATGCTGATTTTATTCTACAGTGAATTTTGTTGAATTATTAAATGTGAACAAGAATTTTTGTGTATGATTAAATCAAGAAAAAAGTTGATTTTACAGTTCTCTGGTGTGCTAACGAAGACAAAATCCAACTGTAAATAGTTGTTAAAGTGGACTACAAATTTTAACAACTTTGTTTTTTAATAGAAACAATAGCTGTGTTTATTCGGCAAACTATAAAAACCAACGTTTAGTGTTAACGCTTTACGTTAATTATGTCAAATTTGTATGGGAATGACAGATGCCAACGTTGATAGCTTATAGCATAAATACAACTAATACAACACGTGGTGCTTATAACACCATTTAAATAACTTCTATATAATTGTCTAATTGTTTAAAACAATAATTTCATAAAGGAAATGTAAAAACTTTTACGGCAGTTAGTTTCTTTGTAAATAAATTAACCAACAAATAATTGTCTCATTCGAATAAGGGCATTAAGTACAATTTGATAAGATACGAGCAAATCGTGGAAGCCCGAAATAAAAACATTTTTTAATATTTTGGACAACTTCTTAACACGATTCTTATTTTACCTAATTTATACTGAGCAGTTTATCTAGCAAGAGTCGAAATAACTGCTAAAATTGATTAAAAATTATTTTAATTTGATCTGATTACACTTTCAAAACAACTCTGTATTCATACTACTTATGTTTTCCCTGTGTTTAGTTTCATAGGGAAATGTAACCGAGAAAATCCAAAATTAAGTGCTTTAAACTAGAATAAATCCCGTGTGACAATTTCTTGTTTTGGTACTGATGCAAAATTTAAGAATTTTTTTACACTGACTTTGAAAAGTTCAACTATGTAGAATAAATCATTATCTCTTAAATGTATGTCGGTAAGGCAGTGCTCCAATTTGATTCTCTAATATTAATATTTAATATTTTTTGCATATTTTATTTATATTTGAAACAAATACTAGAAATTTCAAGGGTTTTTGTAAAAAATTTTAAATCATGATCTGAGGAAATTTTTTCAAAATATTTTAAAATTTTAATTGTACTAGTTTTCAAAATAAGGAAAATCTTCCACTAACACATATTGTTAATAACAGTTTGAATTTATAGCTGAAATTATCGTACTATACAGGTTGGTTGAAAAGTTCCTGCGCTCGAAAAGAAAGAATACTGTTTTTGTTACGAAATATATTTTTTTTATTCAATATAATCTCCTAGAAGCTCAATACACTTGTTCCAATGATCTTTCAATAATTTTATCCCATCCTTATAATGGTTTTCCGGAAGCTCTTCAAAATAAACTTCTACGGCTGCTATGGCCTCTTCATTCGACGACAAATGCTTTCCACAAAGGAATTGTTTGTGATTTCTGAAGAGATAGTAGTCACTGGGAGCCAAATCTGGTGAATACGGTGGATGTTCAAGCAATTCGTACTTTAATTCTTTGAATTTAGCCATCGTCAAAACACTTTTGTGAGCAGGTGCATTGTCTTGATGAAAAATGATTTTTTTGTTCTTAAAACCAGGTCTTTTCTCACGAATTTTTTCATAAAGCTGATCCAAAAGGCTGCAATAATATCAGATTTAATTGTTTTACCTTTCTGAAGATAATCAATCAACAAAATTCCTTTTGCATCCCAAAAAACTGATGCCATAACCTGATCGTTGTGACTTCACCTGCTTTGGAGCTGAACAACCAGCTTCAGTCCACTGTAAACGTTTTTGTTTCAATTTAGGATCATGGTGGTAGATCCAAGTCTCATCCATAGTTATAAAACGACGCAAGAAGTCGGTTTTATTCGGCTGAAAACGCTCCAAATTACGCTAAGAAATTTGTTTTCGATCCAGTTTTTGTTGAATTGTTAATGTGTGCGGCACTAACTTTCCAAACAGTTTTTTCATACGTAATTCTTCATGTAAAATATGGAGTACTCGTTCGTCTGAGATGCCTATGGCATTAGCAATTTCACGCTTAGTCAAACTTGGATCTTCACTAACCATATTATGTACCTGCTCAATGATTTCTGCTGTGGTTGCAGTTTTTGGTAGTCCTTCGCGTGGATCGTCTTCAAGGCTGGTACGACCACGTTTAAATTCACCAGCCCAAAATTCAACGGTGCGTTTTGAAGGTGAGGACTCCTTATACACTTCTTACAATTGTTCATAAATTTCCTTTGCTTTTAAACCCTTCAAAACAAAGAATCTAATGACTGGACGATATTCAATTTTTTCCATATTAAAAAAAATCAAGGACACGTCAACTTCAAATGGCTTGTAAACATAGAAAGAATTGACAGAATGACTTGCAATTTTGCATGTGTTCTCAGGACGGTTATACCAACTTGAGAAAAAAAAAGTTTGGAGCTAGCAGTGTCATCTCTTGGTGAGCGCAGGAACTTTTCAAACAACCTGTAAACCGTTTTCGAAAAGTTGGATTTTACTCACTTATTTGTGCGACACATGCAATTAGAAAATAATTGCATTCTATACTTAATGTGCAGATTTCTAGAAACATTGAACATTTTTTGAATTCATTACTCGTTTGATAGACAAGGTAAAATAAAGGATTTTGTTTTGTAAGGACATCATGGTGACATCGGAAGATTTACAAGTTGAGGAAGAAGTTTTTGATAATCCTATAATTAGCTTACATTTGAAGTGTATGCGTCTGTATGGTTATATTGTATCCAGTAATCAGCACAATAAGCGTTTTCATTTGCGCAAAGGAGAAATTGTTCCCGTTTCATTTGCCATGTTTTCTTGTTTAATAGTGAGTAAACGAGATTTTAAATTTAAAAATGTTTATTATAGAAATCTTTTTCTTTTTTTTTTGTAGTTTATAAAGGTATCCCGGGGTTTTGGAAATTTGGGAGATGGCGCTATCAGTTGTGCTTCAGTAATATTAAATTTGTCCACTTTTGTTGCTACAGCAAATGCCTTTTTTCATAGAATACGTGAGTTATATATATAGAAGATCACAAATTGTAATTATTTTTTCTCTATTTCTTATATTTTTTGAGAAAGATTTATTTTAAATATAACACTATTGACACATATTGACAATGGACTATTATAGAGCAATTCCATATGAAAACGATCAAAATTGGCAAATTTTTGGACGACCCCTCTCCGATTTTAAAATAAATAGTCTCAATCGATTGCCCAGCAAAAAATAATGTACCTACATATTTTTTTTTTTTTTATAGTGACTGGTTTAGTGGTGGTGTACACCACTGTCATGTGACAAAATTGAAGAATTCTTCATAAGGGACCTCATTGAAAGTTGTTTAAAAAAAAAACTACTAAAGCGATCGCAACGAGTGATCAGGCTTTAATTGAAAAATAAAATTTTCCTAATTTTTCTCAGAAATTTACCTTTGAAAATTAAATTTTCCCATGAAAATTAAATTTTCCGATTTTCCACAGAAGCTCCTAAATTTTCCGGCTAATTTTATCTTTTTTGGATTCCTCATAATTTTTGCTTTAAGAATCAGCAATAAAAAAATGGGCCCCGACTCCTTGTTTGGACAGGAGAAGAGCATTTAAGAGACCACCTTGTTCTCATTGTTTTTATATTTTTTATAATTGAATTATTTTTAATTATTTAACATTATTTTATTTTATTATTAAAAATACATTTTAAAAATTATTTTACAGTTAAAAATACATTTATGCAGAAAAAATCTTTCTTATTTTGCTGCTTATACTTAATTACAATATTTATTAAAAATTTCAATTGTCTTGGCATCATTATAAAATTAAAGTAACTTTAAATTTAGCACGTCGGCAGACGAAGAGTACCGCTTTACATTAATTGACATATCAGAAATATTTGGTATGAAGCAATGAAACTTTTGCGTTCCAGTTATAGTTTTGACATTATTATATCTGTTTTGAAGTCGTCGCTGCATGGCATCGTGTTCTTTTTGAGTGCATAAAACTGTGTTAATGGCAATTTCCTTGCTTTGAATCCACGAAAACAAATGTTGTACATTTAAAATCTTTTCAGTATATGGCCTTTGCAAACTTGCCTTAGTCGCCATGCGTTTTAGGGTTCCCCCTAACGCATCGCATGGGCATTCGTTATCAGAGCCTTCATCAAATATTGTCGCGATTGCACTCATAACCTTGCCTTTTTTATCTTTCCTGTATTTTTCACTTCGCAACTTTCTTTTTCTAATAGGCGTTTCACCTAAAGTGGTAATAGCCTCATTCAAAGGACTCAAAGACATATTGACCATCGGAATGTCTGACTCACTATCAGATGAAACATTTTGTTCAATTGTCATTTCACTCTCGGATTGTGGTTGCATTTGTTTCAATGCATTTGCTTGTTGAGACAAATCGATTTTACACTTGGGGCAAATGAATTGTGCTTCTTCACCGTATTGTATATTTAATTCATTCATGTATCGCTTCGAAACACCAGTTAATTTTAATACTTTTATCTTTTTCGAACGATGTCCACTCTTGTTAAACGGATTGCAGCAAAATTTATTCATTTTACTTTAAATTGTCTTTACAGCTTCACTCTTTACTTTACAAAAAAAAACACTTTAACACTTTCACGTTTAGTATTCAACTGAAATTTGACTCAGAGTGTGTGAAGTATTTATATTTATTTTTTGGTAAAAAATAGGTAAAAAAAATAAGCGATATTTGCTTTTCTTTAATAGGAAAATTTGCGTGAACTACTGGTCATAAAATGTTTTTTAAAGAGGGACTTAATTGGTTACTGCCAATAAGCCGACCACAGGTCATAAAATGTTTTGTAAATTTTTTTAAATTACCAGGTAATAAATATTTCGCCATATTTATGGAAAATCCGTGTTTTATGACTTGTTTCTGCACGTGTCATTTTAAGCGAAATATTTATTACCTGGTAATTTAAAAAATTTACAAAACATTTTATGACCTGTAGCCTCAGTCGGGTTTGGTGTGCCATTACATGCCACTGCTGCTATTATCCATGGATTTATGGCCGATCTTGTGAAGGCAGGCAGACCATATTCACTACACACTCAACTTGGGGCTCTTAAAAAAAAATTGATTTTTTCTTCATAAATATATTTTTAACTGTAAAATAATTTTTAAAATGTATTTTTAATAATAAAATAAAATAATGTTAAATAATTAAAAATAATTCAATTATAAAAAATATAAAAACAATGAGAACAAGGTGGTCTCTTAAATGCTCTTCTCCTGTCCAAACAAGGAGTCGGGACCCATTTTTTTATTGCTGATTCTTAAAGCAAAAATTATGAGGAATCCAAAAAAAATAAAATTAGCCGGAAAATTTAGGAGCTTCTGTGGAAAATCGGAAAATTTAATTTTCATGGGAAAATTTAATTTTCATGGGAAAAAAGTTAAATTTCTGAGAAAAATTAGGAAAATCACTCGTTGCGATCGCTTTAGTAGTTTTTTTTTAAAACAACTTTCAATGAGGTCCCTTATGAAGAATTCTTCAATTTTGTCACATGACAGTGGTGTACACCACCACTAAACCAGTCACTATAAAAAAAAAAAAAATATGTAGGTACATTATTTTTTGCTGGGCAATCGATTGAGACTATTTATTTTAAAATCGGAGAGGGCTCTATAGTAAAAAATTACGGTGCAAATGATTGTTGCTATGGAAAGCATGGACAATATAAAAATTCTTACAACCATTGAGGTTGATGATGCAGAGTCCGCATAGTATTTAGTCGAAATTCACGAAGTTCATTGCATTCAAATGCCTGCCAAGCTCTAACTATGTTATGCATCTGGCTCATGGTAGTAGGCTATTGACAGTTTTGATTTTGAGTATTATATATTTTCAATAGACTCTCAAATAAGGCACATCGAATCACCATGTTCATGTAAGAGCTTTCTGATTTTCTGTAATATTAGCTGAGACATTCAAATTATATGGTAGGTGATTTCTATGCCAATTTCCGAAATATGTTAATTTTAAAAATAATTTATATTTATAACCTCTATTTCAAAAAGATTTTTTAATATTTATGTTACTTTTCTACCTTGAATCAACGATCTGAGGATGATGCTACTAATGCATTGCGTTGGCGAAAGGAATTTAAGTTAAAGGCTAGAGAAAAAAGTGAATAGTATGATTAAAGAACGAATTTTCCTATTAATTCGTTGTGAGATCTATTAGATTAGTGAGTATTTCGAACAAAATCTCGGGCCCGGGGATAAGTATACTTAACTCAGCAGAACACCTCCCATTGTAATATCGATAAAACAGTTTAACAAAACCGATGTTTCTACGATGCTGCAATGAGTCAATTGAGCTAGTTACCCCACTGTCATTGAAAAGTGTCGACGTCCTCCTTTTAACAAGTTACAGGAGCTGCAAAATATACTGAGTTGTATTCCATTTCAGGGCAAATATGGGTGGTATAGATAATGAGAAGATCAAATAAAGTGACATAGTTTTTGCAACTTTGAATGCTTCATTTGACACCCCACGAATGTGATTTTCCAGCGAATATCACATTAAATTCTAATACCCCGTATGTACAGATGATATTGGTGACCCCATATTGTTTGCACATTTTGCCTGATGCCCCCAACCACCAAGGGAATATGAATGACGGATGTTACTGTCATCTGCGAAAGAATATATAGAATTTAAAGTTTGACTGAAAAGATCATATATTAAGACAAGAAAAAGTAAGGGAAAAGGACGAGATTATGAGGGGCTTTGATAATAAAAAAAAATAATGTTCATAAATACTTCTAGAGACAAATTAGTGATTCGGAATTTATGAATCGGTTTGTAATTTTTTTCATTAATTTGCTTGTAATTCCTTGTCAAAGTTGAACACTATAAGTAAAAACTATTTATTTTTCATGTGTATTGAGAAATTTAAATATTAACTAATTTAACCAATGATCTGTTAAATATGAGGTAATGATGAAAGGAATTTTCAAGCGACGAGTTTTTATTTTTAATATTCGGAGATTATCTAAATAAGCCAGATAGCGTAATTTTGACACAGCTAACATTTATGTAATCCATAATGACCGAAAAATATGGTAATAAATACATATGAGTAAAAAACGTCTTCAACGAGTAGTCAGACACATAAAAATGGACTACAAAGGTAGAATGGCAGGCAAAAGGGTCTTTCCCAATCCTCAAATAATCAATAGAAAAAAGGACCGTTCAAAAAGCGTTGGAGTATCACTGGGGAAACAAAATTTCTAGTGTTGGCAAAGCGATGATAAAATCAAATTGCAACAACTTGAAATCCTTTAGTCCGATTTCATACAACAAAATTAAGTAGAAACGATACCATATATCGCATCATATAGGAAAACAATTAGAAATTTTTGCAAATTTCCAACATTGCAAGAATGCGCGACTGGGTGTGGGTTACCGCTCCATATGAGACCAAATGGATCGGGACCCTTAAAATAGCTTGTAAATTTAAATAACAGAAAATGCCATTTAAAAGAAATGATACCTCAGGTAAAAACCGGTCCACTTACTTTTCATTTAATTCAAATCAGTTTTGTTTTTTTTTAAATGTTGTTTAAACAACGGACACATTAGTAAAAACAAATGATTATTCAGTTAAAAATTAATGCTAAAAATATTACCTTCCAATTTCGCAAAAAATCCTGATAACTCATTTATTTGAAATTGTTGTTGTATACTATCACAGTCTATATACATATTTTGTGTGAATGACCATATGTGTGTGTGATTATGAAGTTCTTGTAATATGAATTGAATTTTTTTTTGTATATAAACAAACAATTTAAATAAAAACAAATTGGATTTTTTTGAGTATTTTCTTTTTTTTTAAAGATACAGCAAACCAAATTTAAATTTGTAATAAATGCGATGGAAACAAATAAACCACAAATTTGCGTTTTGAGGGTTAATTTTTATTATTTTTCAAACAAATGAAAAAAATAAATGAAACTGAAAAAATCGGTAAATGACAGTAAATCATTTTAAACAAGTGTATAAAAATGTTAAAATAAATATTTCTTTGAAAAGTGAATTATTTTTAAATGAAACGAAAAACTTTTTTTACTAAACTACAAACGGAAAACTACATAATATTCTGAGTGTAGGAATGAAAAACGGTACACTTGCATTTATTTGCAACATTAAAGGCTAAAGTAAATTTTCAATACTAGTGTTTTTACAAAAGTACTACAGCTGTGTGATTTTACACACAAGAAAAGTTTTGTTTTTATTTAATATTCTTACAAAAAAAAAAACTTTTAAAACAGATAATTATTAATTTATCATTTAAGTGTTTTGATATTTATTTCACGCTTTATTAAAATTTTCATGAAGCAACTATAATACTTTTATTTTTTATTTCTTTTTCACGCTTTATAGGAAATTCTGGTAGCGTTTTCGCTACTATATTGAAAAAAACAAAGCTACGAAGGCTGAGTTCCTCTAGTGTTATTTGTGACAAATTTAAAGTGCTGGAAATATAAAATATCATTCTTGGAGTTGTAATTTATTTTTTATAGTTGTTTTGTAATATTCAGTTAATCTTTAAATGTTTACTTAGGAATTTCTTAAATTTATTTAATAAAATTTTGTATTTAGGCACAGTTTTGGTAGTTTGGGTTTTCGCTGCTAATGAACTTATTTCATAAACGAAAAATCCACACGAAAATGAACGAAATATATTATTATTTCGCACCACAAAATTCTTTCGTTACATATACGAAAGCTACTTTTTAATAAAAAGAATTTTTTGTAAAAAAATATTTTATAAAAGTACTACATATATTTTATATTTTTTTTATATTTTCTTTAACAAAATGAACTATTTTAATAACCCAGGTGAAAATGATAATACATGGTAATATGTGGACATACGTGATTACATGAATGAGCATATTTGGTTCTATGTATGAGCATATATGACTATCAGAAAACTGCAAAATCAACTTTTTTCTTGATTTAATCATACACAAAAATTCTTGTTCACTTTTAATAATTCAACAAAATTCACTGTAGAATAAAATCAGCATCATGTTACTGAACGCGTAATTGGAATCAGTGTGAATCATTTGTCGTTTATGTTTTATGCAAATGTAATCACTTAACAAAAAGTCAGCGTTGAATATATCAGAAAAAACAACAAACAACGCGTATGAGTTTATTCATAATTAAAACAAAATAGAAACACATTTTATAAGGGGGTGGTTTTGTAGAAAAACATTTTATAAATGTTATATGTATATTAGGGTGGGTCTAAAATCAACTTTTTTAGAATTTTTATTAGTAATAAAAATATTCTTATTTGTGAAATAAGTCGATATCTCAGGCTTGCCTAATCCGGAAAAATTTAAATATTGTCAAATTTTTTTTTTCATCTATTTTGATTGGAAAATTAGGCAATATTTAACTTTAACCGGATTGGGCGAGATTGGGTATTCCTAATGAAAATTATAAAAAAACATATTTTAGACCCACCCTAATATACATATAACATTTATGAAATGTTTCTACATAACCACCCCCTTTTTATAGACAAGAAACTATTTTGTTTTAATTATGATTACACTCATACACGTTGTTTGTTGTTTTTTCTGATTTATTCTACATCAAAATAATTATTGTTGGCTCGAATGAACAGAATAAAATCAATGGTTTAACAACGACCGATGATTATAAATCAGTGACAAAACAATTTGCAAACACATATTTATTCTTGTGTTGATTGCGTATGAACGTTTTGCAATCAGCAAATGCAGTTCTCTGATGACTATATATGGCATGTATGAAAACATATATGAAATCATACATGCGGAGGGCACGCATTTAATACTGAGAGCCATATTGAGGTTTTCCATAAATCATAAAGGGCCGCATAATATTTAAAAAAAGTTAAAATATATTTCCGTATCGAAGCTACACTTTTTTAATTTTTGTGAAAACTTAGTAAACATTTTTTTGAACTTTCTATCTGATATTCGGTTACTACCGAACAAAATTTCCTTACTACAACTTATTTATTTTTTTTATGATTGCAATACACAAAATTTTCCGGAATCACATTTGAATATGATTGTTTTAACAGCATTTATTTTTGGCAGCATCTAAAATATGCCTCACAATTCGGTTGGTACAAAATATATTTGCATAAAAAATAATATTATAAAATAATATTACCCTGTTTTAACTAGAAATTTTTAATAAAACTATAATTTTTTAAATTATTTCGGAAACGTCACATCCAGCACTTTTTAAACACACTATAGGAGAGATTTCTAAAAACACTTTTCTTGGTTTGTATTTGGTATTTTGAAGCATTATGGACAAATTTTGTTAACAAAATGTTTGTTGAGCCGATTTGATCCTACTTTGAGTAGGATCAAAGCAAATAATTTTTCTATAACCTCTGTAAAAGAAAACACCATCCAAAAATTATATTCCTCCCGTGATAAAATTTCACTAGAACTTTAATGACCTCAAATCGTAACTTACTGAGTAAAAAAAAAATTGATCTAGCGCAATCCAATATGATATTATTTAATATCTGATGTAATATCTAGCTGATCTTATTTAATCCGACAAATAGCAGATCAAATTAGATTCGGCAATATATTTGGGGATTTAGAAGGATCTAGATTTATCCGAAAAATGGCAGATCAAATTAGATCCTGCATTGATTTTAGAGATTAAGTAAGATCCAAATTTATCCGAAAATGTCTGATTGAATTGAATCATATTAGATCCAACTATATAATATACATAGACACTAGTTTTTTAATTAATGAAACTATACTGGTTCTGCACGTATCTGATTTTATATAATTATATGTAACTATATATAATATTATATATAATAATATATATTAATATCATATGAACTGAGAAAAAAATATAGATAAATAATTATATTTAAAACAAAAAAATATATAAATTTTCACCACTTACAAGAGCTTTGGAATCAAAGATCATATTTAATTTTATATATCTAGGTTGTTATAAACTTATTATACCTTATATCAAAAATTTCTAGGGGTTCTAACGAAATGAGTTAAATTTGAAAGTTTTATAAAAAAAATATTAATATAAAAAACTTAAAAAAAAATATCTCCCTGGCTGGAACTCGAAAGTATTGACATGGAACCACATAGATTTATATCGTGCTATATCTTATATCATATAAAAAATACTCTAGATATGCAACTATATATAAGAATATCTTAAATTTGTTAAATATATTGAATCATATACAATTATATCTCATATCATATTGAAAAATATTTTTAATAATGGACCATATATTATTATACCTCAAATATTAGTTGGTATATATAAATATATATGGTTCTGTTTAAGTATATAAGTAAATATGGTCCCGTGTAAGCCATTTATAATTATGTACAGTGTTATATATAATTCTATATGATAGAATATATCCCATATTTTATTATATAAATCATGTATCAAGATTAAAAGAAAAACACATATAATTTATAACAATTTTATTAAACACTTAACAAAAGCACATTCACAATATATATTCCGTTACCCACAGTAGTTTATTTAAAAAGTAATACGTACAGATTGTTTTTAAATGAAGAATCAATTGAAATTCATGGAAATTATTTTTTTTAACTATATTTGAATCAGTCATTCAAGAGACAAACTATAAAAAATACAGACTTTCAGAAAGTGTTGATTTTTTCTGTTGTATGTAAAATTTTATGGATTCCTTTTCTAAAAATAGAAATTTAAATAATTCCTTTTTGTTTTGTTTTTTGTCAAAATCATTTTTTTACATACAAAATTATTTCAAATATACAAACACATATTGAAAATTAAAATATATACACCACAAAAATCGTTTTTTTCTAACGTTTTGTCAGTTAAAAATTTATGGTAATTTTGAATGACTTTCGATTGTTTTTACTATTTTTGTCGATTATAAAACAATGATGGAAAATAAACAACAAAATGGTTCTGTATAAGTATATAAGTAAATATGGTCCCGTGTTAGCCATTTATTATTATATACAGTGTTATATATAATTCTATATGATAGAATATATCCCATATTTTATTGTATAAGTTTTATAAAGAGCAATATATAAGAGTCTTTCCATGTCAAATCAACCAATTTGATTTTTATTTCTTAATCCGAAAATACCTCCACTGTGATATTTGTCACAGCTGTAGAGAAGAAAACCATCTTTAACACAATTTTTTTTTTTTAATTTTTAAAAATATCGCTTTCGGAAATATAGGCTCCCGAGTAATTGGTTAATATAAATGACTTTTGACCTTTTCAAAAAAAAAAAAAAATCAAGTTGCATATCAAATCAATGGTAATAATAATACCCTTTCAAATGCGACCCTGATGACCCGCTTACCTTTATTACTTTTCAAGAAAATGATAATTAAGTAAGTACAACCTTGTACTCTTTTGTATTTTTTTCCGACTTTCAAGACCTCATATTTCCGGCTCTAGGTGTGTCAGTGCCCTCCAACTTTGTATTTGTTTTATTTTTATGATATACTTTATTCATACCAAAAACAAGCACATTCGAAAACAGCCATGTCAAAAACGGCATATTTTAAGTTGAGTTGAGGTAGTTCAACCCATAACCAGATGTGGTTATATTAGGCACAATACACACAGAGAAAAAACATGGTTGGGACAATCATATTCAAAGAGCATCATATATTTTTGGGTTTATGATTGGGCCAACCATAGTCGTACTATAATATTGTTATCATATTATGATAATAAAATAACCATAATTTTACTATAATACGGTCACTACAGTTATATTATGATTCAAAATTACCATATTATGATTCTAAATAAATATATTATGATGTTGAATTTTAGTTTAAGTAAAAGTCCATAGAATCTAAAAATTTTTTATCAGATAAATTTATAAATATCTAATATTTTGTGTAAGAAAAATCTTTTCGTACAAAAAAATCTTGAGTTCTACAGACTTTAACTTTTAAAAAAATATTTTATTATTTTACAAGAAATAAATTAAAAAATATATTTTTTTAAGAAATATTTCTTACTGTTTTTATTAAAACTAATTAAAACATATAAAATCTTTATAAAGAATCTTTTTGACAATAAATTAATTTGAAAATAATATAACTTTATTTGATCTTATTTTAATATTAATATTCAATTTTTTTAAGCTAAAGATCTTTTTTTTTTATAAAATTTCTTATTTTATTTTCGATATTTCGCTAACAATTTGTTAGCATCTTCATCTTCCTTAAAAAAATTGAATATTAATATAAATCAATTAGTGTAAATAATTTTATATGTATAAGAAAAACCATTTGAAATATCTTAAGTTAAAAAAAATTAACTGGATCTTAATTGGTCAATGATATTTTTTTAATGCCACATGCACGCAGAGAAAAAACATGGTTAGGACAATCATATTCGAAGAGCATCATATATTTTTGGGTTTATTATTGTGTCAACCATAGTATAATATATAATATGGTTGTCATATTATGATAAAATAACCATAATTTTACCTTAATATGCTCCCTACAGTTATATTATGATTCAAAAATTACCATATTATGATTCTAAAGAAATATATTATGATCTTGAATTTATCATAATATGATCACATGTAATCATAGTATGCTCAAAATTTTATCATATTATGGTCCTCACAACAATATTATGATTCCTGGATTATCATTATATGATCCCTTCAATAATATATATATGTATATATATACATGATATATATATGATACAATATCATATTATGGCATATTAATAATTAATTAATAATTAATATAAAATCCCAGCATTAAACAATATATGATTTTGTAGTAAAAACAAACTGACTGAACTGATAAAATTTTGGTTTTTATGAAAACAAAAGAATATTATGATTGTAAATGTCAAAGTAATGTTTTATTTGATGTACAATTATTTATTGATTGTTGTCAGCATTTTGTGGTTGCATATTTATCATATTTTTGTCATAGTCAGAGTTTAAGTTACCACAGTATGGTTACAGCCAATCATGTTATGAAATAGAAAGTGGCAATCATGAAATAGTGAAATATTTACTATAACAATGATGGTAGTGACCATGTTGATGGTTAGAAAACGAATAAGATGGTTGTGACAACCATACCCGATTGCAACCATGTTTTTTCTTTGCGTGTGAAAGGTAGAAAACTAATCTGACATTTGTCCAGTTTTAGTAAACAATATATTATTAATTGTTGCATAATTATCATATTTTTTTCTTAGTCAAAATTTTTGTTACCACAGTATGGTTACAGCCAATCATGTTATAAAATAGAAGGTGTCAATCATAAAATAATAAAATATTTACTATAATAATGATCGTAGTGACCGACCATGTTGATTGTTAAAAAACCAATAACATGGTTGTGACAATCATACTCGATTGCAGCAAGCTCAATATTGTGGCAATGATCATGTTGCAACCATGTTTTTTCTCTGCGTGTATATGGTAATATTCAAAAAATTTAATGTAATGCATACTGACATATGTAAATATGTATTAATATATTGAATATGGCCACATATGATTATATCTAAACTTTTTTCCTCGGGATGTGAAAAGAGTTAAGGAAAACACAAAATTCAAATTTACAAGGTGGCCGCACTAAAATCGACGAAGGGCCGCACTTGCCCACCGTTGATATGTGGTAATGTATGATTTAAGAATTGAAGCATATGCCATATACTGTTCCATAAATTATATACATTTTATTACTTAAATTTTTGAATTTAATTTCTTGCAACTCTGCTTTTATTAGGACACTTAGCATACCCCTTATTGTATTTTCACCTCAAAATATCTTTTACAACCAAAATATTTTAAAGTTTCTTACAATTCTTAGGTGTTGTTCGCATGGTGAGATTCCTTCATGAAGACATCACATCGCTTTTGCGTATAACTGATCGGCTGGAAGAGAATATGATGTCACAAACTGTACGTTATTTACGTATTATTTCGGCTCTTGTGTGGACACCTTCAGTGTGTGCAGCTTTTATGCTCTATATTGAATGCTTATATCGTACCATATTTTTGCCACATACTGTATTTAATATACCAGAGGTTCTTAATGGTACGGCCCAGCCTATATTATTGTTTCAGATGTTTCCGTTTGGTGAAGTTTATGATCATTTTATTGTCGGTTATTTGGGTGCATGGTATGCTGTATTTTTGACCATGATTGTCTTACCATGTTGGCATACATTTTTGACATGTTTGATGAAGTATATTGTGGTAAAATATGAAATTATTAACAAGAGATTAAAGGATTATGATGTTTGTACAATTTTGGATTAGTGATTTTGTCTAAAACTGCAAGTTTGCTAATATTTTCCATTTTCAGATTGCCAAATTATCTCGCACTTTAAATAAGGATAATATTGAAAAGATGAGTGACAAGGAACTAATGCATTGGCATATAAAAATGATGGAATTTTGTGTTAATGAGCAGATCAAAATAAGATGGTAAAAATTAATGCAATATGTTGTTTTTTTTTCTTTTTAGATTTCAGAGTTTTGTAATTTATTTTGCCAACTTTTTAGGTTCGTTAAAGAACTACAGTCTTTAATACGCATACCTGTATTTTCGGATTTTATAATGTTTTCGGTATTAATATGTTTTATATTTTATGCTATGACATCGGTCGTAAGTTAAGGATAATTTTAAAATCTTATTCTAATGAAAGTTATTGTTTTAAATTTTACTTGTTTCATTGATTTGTTAGACTCTTTCGAACATGGAGTATCTCATTATGGCACTGTTTTTGTTTGTGATGTTTTTAATATTATGCTTATATCATTGGCATGCCACATTAATTGCTGAATGCGTAAGTAATTACGCAAATGTATCCAATTGGATGAGTTTTCTGTAATGTATTTGGAATATTGTTTCACAAAGAAATTTATCTGCGAGCAAACTGTTATATGGTGTAAATCGATCGTTGTTAAAATTTCAATTCTAATAATTCTATATTATTTATAATCAAAAAAATTATAAAAAAATATGTATAAATCGATTTCAAATGATTTTAGTCCTCTTTGTCTTTTCTATACATTTTATTCATTTTTATTCTTATGCAAATTGATCAAAATCAATACTGATCGATTTTCATCATATACTAGAATGTATTTTTTTTTATCTATATCTATATGTAGGACAAAATTTCATATTGAATTAAAACTAAATAACATGTTTTTACTTCTATGCAGAATGATGATCTCTGTTTTGCTCTTTACTCCAGTCGTTGGTATGAATTTCCTGTGACTGTGCAAAAGTCAGTACGCTTAATGATGATGGAATCTACAAAACCCTTGATTATGAAGGCCATATTTGTAGAATTAAATTTGACAACATTTGTTAATGTAACTGATCGCCTTATATATGAAAATAATTAACTAAATCATTTTTGTTTTCTATTAACAGATTGTCCGCGGTTCTTATAGCTATTTTAGTATTTTGAGGAATGCTAATGTGGAGTGAAACATTTAATGACTTTCAAGATTAAAAGAAAAATGCATATAATTTATAACAATTTTATTAAACACTTAACAAAAGCACACTCACAATATATATTCCGGTACCCACAGTAGTTTATTTAAAAAGTAAAACGTAGAGTTTGTTTTTAAATGAAGAATCAATTGAAATTCATAGAAATTATTTTTATTTTTACTATTTGAATCAGTCATTCAAGAGACAAACTATAAAAAATACAGACTTTCGGAAAGTGTTGATTTTTTCTGTTGTATGTAAAATTTTATGGATTCTTTTTCTAAAAATAGAAATTTAAATAATTCCTTTTTGTTTTTTTTTTTTTTTATCAAAATCGTTTTTTTACATACAAAATTATTTTCATAAAAATTACAAGAAATAATTTGGGATTGTGAGGACGATGTTTTTACGATCCCTGGAAAACGTACCGTTTTATTATTGAAGTTTATTTTTTATTTTTTTTTTGAATATTTAAAAAAAAAGAAAAATAAAAGTAAGCTTTGGATTTTCTTGCGAGAATTGAAAAAAAAAAATTGAAATTGAAAAAAGAGACTGAAACAAAAACTGAAGTAAACGTTTGAAAATTGAAAAAAAATATTTAAGAAAATTCTGAGAAGGAAAAAGAAAAAGTTGACTAGATATTGCAAAAATAAAAACAGACGTAATAATTTGAGAATATGCAAGTTTTATTTTACGTCTGGAAAAATTTGCTGAGATATTTTTATTAATCAAGAAGTTTATGCAATTAAATCGTATATTGGGCTGAAAGAGGTTTTATTTCTTGGAGTCATTGTCAAAACTGTTTAATAAGATCAACATAATTTGAAAAATAGATCCGTAGCTCAGTAAAAAAAAAAAAAAATAGGACATCAACATTATTATTGGATACATACGTTCATCAATTTATTATTATTATTATGGAATGTGTTTATAGCTTCAAAAATAAGAGTCCAGTTGGAAATTTTGATGGAACCTTTTTGATTTATCTTCTGGCATAGTTTATCATCGAAAGGAAAAGAAAACAAGGTTATTAATGACCAAGTAATCGGTCTGATAAAATTAAATACGTGAAAACTTTTAATGATAATTCCGTTTCTACATGAGGAAAACCAGCTTTAAGTACGAGTAATTTCAAGGACATTTATGGGAAAATATTTCGGTAGTACAAACGTCAATTCTTACTTACCCAGATACATCATTACACTCATGTCCATATGCTAATATACATATGCCAATGGTCATACAATCTTAAAAAAGTGGAAATTTGCCAATAACTTAGGTACTAATTTTACAAGTTTTTTTTATCCAAATTCCATTTATATAAATTTCAATAACGTAATGGGTGTTCGCATAACTCAAGACATCAGGCCTGAAGTCAACAAGGGACACAGATTTTTTTCTATTCCAATGAAGCAATTTACACCCAAGAAAAATATATAAATGGTAATTATTTCTTTTCATATCTAAATATATGAAAGTTGAAGCTAATTTAATTTTTCAGTAAATAATTCCTTAAAATTAACAAAAAAAACTTTACCTAATATCACTTTCTTTAATTTTAAATCTTACTTTACACTGAACAACCAAAATAAATATTTTGTAATAATTCTAACCGTTAAGTTCAAATAAATCGTAATAAAAAAATTAATTAAAATACGCCACAATACACTCACAGGAAAATATTAGTTCAAAATATAATTTTTACACCGTTTACACTCACAGAAATACATTAGCAAAAAAATGTATTAGTTTTACCCGTTATACCTTCATAAAAAAAAGTAAAACATTTTTTTTAAATTAAATTTTTTTACCCTAATGAAAAATTGTTAATATATCTTTTAAATAATATTTCAAATTGGAAACCTTCTGAATTTAAAATATTATGAAATAATTTAAATTACTATACTGCAAATAAGTTTCTTTTTACTTTTCTCTACAGATTTTTGTTAAAGCTTATTTATTATTACATTGATACTTTTACATTAGATATCATTTAAACCGATATGAAAATTTTCCCATAGCGTTCATTTATACAACATATATCATTTCAAATTTTGTTATAGATTTAAAATTTTTTTATCCTTTTATAACGTATGTTAAATAAAAATATTTATTGATAAATATGCAATTTTAAATCTTCTTAACCATTAATTTCACCAAAGGTATGGTAGGAGTTTAAACCAACAACTCTTTGGGATGGCTAAATAATATTCCATTGACATCATTGGAGGGTGGGTTCTGACTTCGACTAGCTTCCAGCGATAGTCGATACAACGCATCACAATTTCCCTTTTCTTCCCCCTTCTTCTCATTCCACGTCTTTTCTATTTTCCTTTATTTTCTTCCCTAAGAGCTATCTTACTTTTTTTACTTTTATGTTTACAATCCTTTACTTGTCTTCAAGTAAAGGCCAGAAGATAGCCATCTTCCCAAGAAGATAGGGCCATCAGGTGGGATTCGTTACAGGGTAAAATTCATGGATTATAATTTAAGTTTCCAAACTAGTTTGGACAATTCAAATATACAAACACATATTGAAAATTAAAATATGTACACTACAAAAATCGTTTTTTTTTACCTTTTTGTCAGTTAAAAATTTATGGTTATTTTGAATGACTTTCGATTGTTTTTACTATTTTTGTCGATTATTAAACAATGATGGAAAATAAACAACAAAATGGTCTGAAGATATTGAAAAATCAGTAGTCTTCTTTGTAACATGTAACGTTGATGTAACTTGGGCAAAACTTTGAGAAGGCACACGTTTTTACACCGGCCTTATTGCTCATCGTGTGGTTATATAATTTATAATATTTAAAATTAGAAATTATATAACATATGAATTAATTATAAAGGTATATTCATTTAATATAAAAATGATCTTAATTTAAATTGAAATTATCCCCAAAAATGAAATTAACCGACAAAGTAACAAAATACTATTTTTTTTAGCAAATATAAATTGTAATATTAATTAAAATTTAGGAACAAAAATCTTTCAAATATCAAATTTTAATATAAAAAAAAAATAAGAGCAGAATAATATTAATACATTTTTAATTTCGATACATAGCCGCAAAATTTAATTTAACGCAAAGATAAAATCCCTTTAACTTAAAAAGATATTATTAAAATTTATTATAATTTTTACAATAGCTTTAAAATAAATATATTCAATAAAAAAAATTAAATTGGTTGTGCACAACATATCCAAAGTTCAATAAACTCAAGATATTTTATTTAATTTTACCGAAATTAAAAATGTGAACAAACTAAAAAAAATAGTAAAGGGTTGTTAAATTTTAAGGGCCGATGTTGATTTTGAATTAAACACAAATTATTTAGGAAATTATTGTCATTTTCTTTTATTATAATAATATGGTATGGTTCAATTATGTATGGAACAAAATATCGGCCAAATGGCCGCCGCGACCTCGGCGGCACACCTCCATCCAATAGACCAAATTTTCGATGACGCTGAGGCATAATTGAGGTTATATGCCGTTAATGTGCCGAATTATCTCATCCTTGAGCTCTTGAATAATTGCTGGCTTATCGACGTACACCTTTTCTGTTAAATAACCCCAAAGAAAGAAGTCACATAATCTTGGCGGCCAATTGATATCGCCACCACGTGAGATAACACGACCATTGAATTTGTCGCGCAAAAGAGCGATGTGCGGCAAGTGGCACCGTCCTATTGAAACCACATATCGTCCAGGGTCATATCCTCAATTTCTGACCATAATAAGTTCGTTATCATCTCGTGATAGCGAACACCATTCACGGTAAATGCTTGGCCGACCTCATGACACACTATCGCGAACAACAGCAATGTTTTCGCAGAACGAACTGGGCGAGCATGCGCAGGTGTTTTCACAGACTCGGTTTGCTGAAATTTGCCCACAATTCTCCCGATTGTGGACACATTTGGTCGATTATGCTGACCAAAAAATATCACGAAGTGCACGAAATGCGTTTTAATTTGAACGCCCATTTTCATAATAAGCCTGAATAACTTTAACGCGTTGCCCGATTGTGTATCTTTTCATGTTTCAAATTGTGTTAGTCTGAAATTGAGAAATGTCAAATGAAATGCAGAAAAAAATTGACGTTTAGGTGTGGTTCACATTCAACATCGAACCTTAAAACTTAACCACCCTTTATATAGGTCAAACATTACAACATTATAAACAAAATTGAGAGTAGCAAAAAAACTAAATTTCTTCTAACGATGCTCACTTCTTGGAAAGTACTTTCAAAGTCGATGTTGCGGGGGAAAAATAGCTTTTTCTCTATGTAAAAAAATGTTAAATATATAGGAACACTTGTTGCACAGTTCGTTAAAATATTCTGTTTACTATTACACTAAAAATTATTACGTCTATTTTATGGTCATCATAATCGACCCACCGAGCTGGCTATTCAAGCTGTTGTGACCAGATTTTGCACCAGTTTCACTTAATTGGACATTAATCCACTGACTTTAATTACGGAATTTCGATATTTCGAATTTCGGAGACGATATCAAAAAATTTATCGACAACGTCAAAATATTTTTGCGGCAACGTCTTAAGGCAGCTATACACTTCGTTCTTTTCTGGCAGATTTAACATGTACTGTTTTTATAAATTCTTTTTATAAATTCAAATACAAATTATTCTTATCAATTTCTTAAAGTAAGAAAATTTTATTTGAGTAAGGTTCACTATTAATTTACTCAGAGTATCTACTTACTTTACTATTGTAAGTAACCACTTATTTCTTTACTATGAGCAACCATGCTGGTAACTTATTATTTACACTTTTTTTGTAAGCGAGAGGGTAATGACCACCCATGAATTTCGGAATAACGCGAACAAAAGTAATTAAGCAAGTAAATAGGCTGGTAACTATTGGAATTCTTTTTGGGCTACTTACTCCCTTAATTACTTGGTAATATATGTTTCTGCTGGGTTGTGCACAATTAGTAATATGAATAGAGATTCGTTTAGAAATAGTAATCAGATTAAATATTGTATTAATTGTTAATCAAAAATGGATTAAATGCTCTTATTTGAATGAGATATTTAATTGTTTGTTAATTTATTTACAAATAATACAATTGCTGTAAAGTTTATGTATTTCCTTTGTGAAATATTTATTTAGGGAAGGTAAGATGCACTTTTTTGACTTGACAAAATTAAACATTTCACTAGTTGGTACATTTGTTTAGGTGCATATACCAAATGTTATCTCCCAACAAAATGTTATCTCCCAACAAAAACAGGGTTTCAACTACTTACCAGCCTATTTACTCGCTTAATTAATTTTGTTTGCGATGACCCCAAAAGTAATGAGTGGTCATTACCTTCTCACTTACAAAAAACATGAAGTAATGGGTGGTAATTACCCTCTCGCTTACGAACAGCCAAAAAATAATGAGTACCCATTACTTTTTGAGCATCGCGAACAAAATTAATTAAGCGCGTAAATAGGCTGGTAAGTAGTTGATACCATGTTTTTGCTGGACTCTTTGTATAAAGAAATTAATTTGGCATGTAGGATCCCTCCCTCCGGCATAGATATCCGCCGAAGGGGAGGGAAGGGGCAAACTGAGGGAAAACTCCCTTTCACTGCCTGCCCAAACAGGCTAGATAGAAACCTAAATTTTAAATATGCTTTCCTTGGAGTATGTGCTAACAACAGTTTAGAATTTTAGCTAGTGGCGTGTTAATAATTTAGGACTAAGAGGCGAAAAGTCTCCCTAAAGGCTTACCTAAAAGGTTTCACCTAGGAGGTTAAAATTCGGTATGCAGGCTCCTTCGCCAGTGTTGATAAAAACTAAGACGTGATTTTTGGAAAATCCAATGAAAAAGGGCAGAAAATTCTACCCCTATGGGCTAACTCATTGATAAGATACATTTTAGAAAAGTCTTCCCCTGCCATAACCGCTGGAGCTGGAAAGTTGAAATTTGGCAGACATCCACCCAGATAGAACAGCTAAGACGGGATTTTTGGAAAATTCAGCGCGGAGGGGCAAACAATTTAAAAGTGTTCCCCTAAACGGACTGCAAAATTCACTGGATAATTTTAAATGATAAAAATAGGGGTTCAAAGGGCGAAAAGTCTCACCCTTAACGGAATGTCCAAACTGCTGAAGCTAGAAAATGGAAATTTGGTTCAAAGGTTTTTCCTCCCTTGTGACATCAGAATTTTGGGAAAACCTACGGTGAGTGGCAAAAAAGGGAAAAATACTCCCCCTTAACGGCCTGGCAAAAACGCTGGAGCTGGGAAGTTGAAATTTGGTACATATGTTTCTTCTACGGCGTAGATATCTACTCAGCTGAAATTTTTGAAGGGACAAAGAGGCGAAAAATCCCACTGATGAAAATTGAACAATTTTTGTATGAAATTTGCGCGAAACTCGTGAATCGAAATTAATTTTGATATTATATATTTGGAATGAACACCCATATAAAAGGGTTTTCCAATAGGTACTTGACAACTTTGAATGTAATTTGTGAACGCACTACTTGACTGATCATCTAACTGTTACTTTCCTTTTTTTCAGTAAACTCAACATTTTCATCATGGTTAAAATGTACTACCGAATTTCGGAGCCGTTGACAGCAACTTTAAGAGCGTTAACTTCAATTTTCGGTCGTTATTCTCGCTCTAGTAGACAAGCAATAACAAGTTAGGTGCAAAAATTTGATCCTACATATTCATTGTGTGGCCATATAAACGAAGTCGAGTTCCATTCATAAACGTTTTGATTGTATTTCAAGTCGATCATAAAGTTTTGGAAATATTTCAAATGGTTTGCCTTTTATTAAAAAAAAAATGTTGTCAAGTTCTTATTGGAAAACCCGGTATTATATTTGATGTGTCGCGATCCTATTGATTATATTTAATTTTTCTCAATTTTTAACATATTTAAAAAAGGTAGAACCAGTACAACTTTAAAACTTCAATGACAATGATCTACCTCTTAATAAATTTTTCTTTTAAATATCTATGGCAGACCATATTTTTTTTTCATAATGACAAATTTGTCATTAATTAGACAACAAGAGCGTGGATACTGAGGAGGGTTGGTCTGCGGAAACAGAAAATACTAAGTATTCTATCCTGCTGGCTCTGTGGAATTTTTTCAATTTTTATTCTCAATAATTTACTAATAAATATTTCATGTTTCTTTACAATAAAAGAATTTAAAAAAAAAAAATAATATGAATTTATGATCTAAAATCCAATTAATACCATTCATGTTATTATATAAAATTAAATTTCGGTTACTAATCTCAGTGAACTCCGTTTTGAAGAGTCAGGTAATTTTAAGAAGATATTTACATTTAAATTTTGTATTGACTTAAGCGATTTTTTGATAAAATTTACTGAAAACACTTCGAAAACTCTTTTGCAATGCCTTACTTATTTATTTTTTTTACTTATTTACTATTTATTAAAAAAAATCAAAATTTTGTTAAGTAAATAAACTGCCAAGAGTCATTAAAATCTGTTACAATAATATTACGTATACGTATGGTGTACTTCAACTCGAATAAAACACATCCCAGTGCACTATAGGTCAAATGAAAATTTTTCTGTGCGAAATTAATAACTACTACAAAAACATGGTATTCAAACCAAAACCTGTAAGAATTCCATAAGTAAGTTTAACCCTATTTAAAAAAATGGAATTTAACCCATTAACGACCATTAATAACCCTTTTTCAACCAATACAAAAACATCCATACAAAAACATGGTATTCAAACCAAAGCCTGTAACAATTCCATAAATAAGTTTAACCCTATTTAAAAAAAATGGAATTTAACCCATCAACGACCAATGATTAACCCTTTTTCAACCATTAAAACAAACATAATACATTGAATTGATTTATTTTTTTTATTATATTATAACATTTAGAAATTGCTTAAATCTAATTCATTTTGTAAATTTAAATCAAAAAAAGCTTCTTCACTTTCATCAATTTCATCAATATCATTAATTTCTTCGTCTTGGTTTCTAAGCTGAAATTCTTCTATTGATTCGCTGCAACATAATAGCTCAATAACTTCAGGTGGAAGTGAAGAACGTTTACGCTTTTGTAAGCGTCTGGTTAAAAAAGTTGTGGAAATTAATGGATCTGAAGTATCGACAGCCCTATTAAATACATCTAACAGGTTATTGGTGCGGCTGTTTTTGCGGGCGTGAAGCAACCGATCGGCTTTGTATATTTTGTGTCGCGATTCAGAAGCTTCTTCTCCAAGAGAACCTATTGGTAGTGCGCTATTTTCTATTATTTGTTTTGAGTGTATGAGCACTTTATGGACCGTGGCAGTCATTGGCAACCAGGGATATAGCTCCTGAAAACGTTTTGCTGTTTCAAAGCAATATATTTCAAATTTATTTGAATCGATTTTGAACTGGCAGGATAAGCAAATCAAAATGATTTTGAATCGAAATATTATATCTTTGTCAACATCAGTTATTTCAGAAAAAATATCATGCTCAGTAAAAGCTCGACGAGCAGTGTTTCCGTTATTTGTGGAACCAAAACCACCTACTCTTGGCATGTCCACGCGAAGTCCAAGCTTTCTCCAAAAATCATTTTGTATTGTTTCTTTTCTTTTTAAGATAGTTACTTTATCATCTCCTCGTATCTGCCACTTTTTTAATTTGCATTTATAGCCTAAATGTAAAACAAATTCGAAAAATCTTATCCAGCAATGAAGGGGGCTAAGTCCAAACTTTAAGTTTTCCTCTTTTGCACAGAATACTTCACTTTTATTATCGAATGTGTTCATGAAGTCCTTAGGTGTAGCAGCACAAGTGGGACAAGCCTAGTTTGATTTTGTTCCAGTTATAATGTTCAAAACTTTTCCATCAATTAGTGTTAAAAATAATTTAAATGAAACTTCAACGAATTTTCCCTCACCAATTGATATCCGAAGGTTTGTCAAAGCGTCAATTTCATTTTTTAAGTCCTGTTCTTCTTTTAGAACAACTTCTTTTGTCTCCTTTACGTACTCCAGTTTAATGGGACGACAAAATCTTACAGATTGCGGTGTGCTGTTGTTCCAAATTGGCTTTCCCGAAAAGGACATTAAACGTAAGGGAATAAAGGAAGTAGCTAAAAGGGATGATTCGCAGTTTTTTGACGAGCTTGACCAGTGCTACTATCAAACCCGTAGCTTAATATTAATTCGGAGCTTAAAAAATCTGTCTCCTCCGCTTCCATTAAAGCTTGAACTACTTCTTTTTGCATTTCAACAATTCTTTCAGCCGTATGAAGTAAGCTAGATTGTAATGAAACTTTAGCAAGGGTCTTATTTGCTGTTATACCCTGAGGTCGGCATTTTAATTTTGCGGCTGTAATTTTATTATAGTGTGGATAAATATCGCAGTTTCTCGATTTGCTTTCGTGCCGTATTGCATTATATTGTTCTTTTGAAAAATTGTATTCCAGAAGGAAAGCTAAAGCCTCATCCGCAGAAAGTGGAATTTGTTTTTTGGTATCTTGATTACACATTTTCCGCATTTTTGATGGCCTTGTCGGGCTTTCCATACTTTCTTTCAGGACTGCAGCCAAATCGGAATCACCTTGTTTACGAGACGATGTTGCTGCTGCACGAACGAGAAGGTTAATATCAGCTTTCTCAGTTGAAAGATTTGCGGCTTCTCTTCTTTTTTCAAATTCTGATTTTGCGCTGAATGGGATAGCTGGACGTCCAACACCGGTAGAAGAAGGGTTTTTTGAAATATCACTTACCACAAAATGTAATTCAGAATTTAGCCACGTATGATTTTGATCCTTAAAGACATTTATCTTTCTGTGACATTTTTCCCACTTTTGAGCCAATTTTACGCAAAAAAAATGTATTGTTTGCTTTATATTTTTATCCATTTCATCCGAAATAGTATTAAGTTTGATTTTGTCAACAACGTGTTTGAAAACTGCATCAAATTTGTCTTTCTTATTGCATTCTTTTCGCCATATTTCAAACAGATCATTTTTTTTGATACAGAGGTAACCTACAAGAAAAGGCATAACTCATAAAGCGCAAATAATCGCAATTTGTCACAAACCAAAATTAACTCATTACATTATATGTATTTAATCCACTTTTTCAATTTGAAAGAGGTCAGATGGGGTCAAAATTTTTAAACGATTACGGAATGTAAAAGTTTAAAAAAAAACTGAACCCTTTTAAGGTAATGTTGTCTAATGAGTTCTTTTCAAGTACATCGACATAAATATAAAGCAGTTATAATTATAAACAGTAGTACTTACTTGTCTCTTTATTTTCCATTTAAATTAATAAATTATAATAAACACAAATCGAGAAATACAAACTTAAAGTTGATCTTGCACTATTGAACACTCTAGCACGTTTGTAGAAAAAATTGCATTGATTGACTTTGACGTACAAATGTGTAACGGTGCTTTTTTTTAACGCAAAAAAACATCACACGTCTTTGTTTTGAAGCATTTCCAATTAAAAAACAACAACAACAATAGTAAAACGGCACTTTGATTTTTATCAATTTAGCACAGAAAAAGCTGTCATTTGACCTAATGTGCAGTGTAGAATTAATAATGGGGTATCATTATTTTTTGAACTACAAATAATTATAACTCCTTACCTGCTAGATTAATTTAAAAATAATAGTAGTAAATAGTAAATAAGTGAAAAAAACAATAAATAAGGTCATTGGAAAATAATTTTCAGTCGTTTCTTTAAAATATAATCGAAAAATAGTTTAAGTCAATACAAACCTAAAAATGCAATATCTCTTAATTTTGGCCTGATCTTTTAAAATATAGAATAACACTGTGTTCTACCAAGGACCCTATAAGCTAGGATGAACAAACTATCAAATTTGTAGCCACCCATAATGCCATGATGTCAAATGGTGCGACTACTAGCCGATTTACAGAAAAACTTAGCCTCTAGCAAGGGTTGTACCAATTCAAACATGTATACATTCACATCACAATCAATCTACTTGCGCTACATGTTTTTGTAAATCGGCTAAGAATTTCGTGGTCTCGGCTAAGAATTTTTTTGTAGTCTCATCATTTGGCATCATGGGTGGCTAAACATTTGGTAGTTTGTTCATCCTGGTTTATAGGGTCCTTGTTTCTACGGCCCAAAATAAAGTTGGGGTGTCTCGGCGTTTTTCTCTGTCATTCTGACATACTTACATTGTCATTGGTTGTTGGTATTGAAAGTAATGTGAAACATAATATTTTTTTCAATATTGATTAGAAGCCAATTTTTTTTCTGATGATGGATTTTAAATACTTACAATTTAAATTTTAGAATAACGATAAAATTGTGGTGGTACCGATACAATTTATACCACTTTATTTACTTTATGCACACTAAATAGAGATTTGACGCAAAGTGAACAATGAAATTTAAAATTAATACTACACAATACTGCAACATACGTAGTTCAAACGTCAATGTTTCATTACAAAGATAACAACATTTTAAAAAATCATAAATTAAAAAAAAAATATTTTACTTTCATTGATATATTATGTGAATTATGTATTATTATATACACCCAGCAGCTGTTGTTAAATATTGTTTAATAGCTATATTTTCTAAACCATAATTGACATTAATATAATTATTAGAAAAAGGCAATTAAATGATTTAATTAAATATAATTTCTAACAAAATTGTACTGCTTATATAAAATATTTTATTTGTTTTTAAAATATTTGAAAAAACAAATATTTATAAATTTTTTCTTCCAGTGTATAATTAAATGTTAATATATTTTCTAAAATTAAATTTACTATTGAGAATTTTTTGTTTTGAAATTGTTGTTGTGCTTTCAATTTAAATTTTGTAATATTAACAAAAAATTTAATTGTTGTTTTAATATTTTGCTAATAATAATATAATTGGTTATAAATAATTGTTAATATAACAAACTCTTAATTAAAAAGGAACCAACAATTACGAATAATAATATATATATATATATATATGTGTGCACGGCGCATGTTGCGGGGACGGTTTTTTGTTCCACAAGTTACTATGAAGACATTTTGTTACTTTGAAGACTGTCCTTAAACTTTTCTTTATTCTACTGTTTACACTGAAGACATTTTACTGGATACAGCGCATATTACAGGGACTTTTTTGGCTGTATATACAGATGTCTTCAAAGTATGTGAAATGCATATATGTATATATATATATATATTTTAAAATTAAAGCCGCTTTAACATTTTAGCCTTTCATTAAAAGTGATTCACGCAAACTTTAATATCAGATTTTATTATTTTTTTTGTAAAATGCAAATAATGTTCTATAAAAAATTGTAATAAATTTTTAGAAAAGCTTTTATAAAATACTTTACCTAAGTACTAAGGGCCTCTATTATAGTGAACACAACTAAAATCTAATACTTAATTTAAAATTTTTCCAATTGTGTTAATTAAGTCTGTTAAATTTAATAATTGTTCACTAATAACACTATCCAACACCATTTTTGGAACAGAATAGCGACCCTATAATTCTGAAAGGGTATGTTGAGTAGATCATTTTTGTAGAACAAACTTATGATCCAGCACCTCTGAGTATTTTTTTACAGTGGGTCAAAGTTTTCATTTTTCGGTCGAAGGAAGCATTGTACTATATGAAAAAAATGCTGTAAGTACTGTCTGAGAGAATTCTTATGGTCAGAGTTGTATTGTGGAATTGTATGAGGATTATTTTTGTGGAAGATCTTAACCCTCTAACTGGTCTCTTTATGGGTCAATTTGACCCTTTTTTCGAGAAAATCAAAAAATATCCTTTAAAAAAGGACATTTAAGGATTAAAATATTTTACGAAAATGTTTGCCGGAAAATTTCAGTGGGGGTCACCAAAGACACCATTGTTGTAAATAAAGCTCTTTACGATTAATTGGCAAAATTACACGCCAACTTCTATAAAAAAATTATAATTTTGTTTTAATAGCGGTTTATTATAGTATGTACATATTTATTTTTTTGCTTCAAATTTTCGAGTAAAAGGGAATTGGGCAATAGCAGTAGTATGACAATGGATTAAAGATTAAACTTAATATGCTTTCCTGTATTTAGCTTGACGTGGATGTCTTTTTCTTGGAAATGTAACTTTTACATTGGCTTTTATCAAATTCCTGTTTTTCAATCTGTAACATAACATTTCAGCTTTCTCTTTTGTTAGTCCTAAATCTCTTACAAGATCTTCAAAATAAGCTTGGTCTATCAAATTAGGACATATGTTTAAACCATCAAGAGGCAAGTAACTTATATCTGATATGTTTTCAACCGCCGCTGTTATTTCTGTATTGGCGATTATTTGTTGCTTCGTATGTCATTATCGCGTAGTGCCTTTGGCTTCTACCAAATTTGTAATTTACGCAGAAATAGCATGTATATGATTTGTGATCTTCAGGTTCAATCCATGTAATAGGCGCCGAAAATGGCAGCGCCTTAGTACCGCCTTTGTACCAGGTCAAAAGACCACTTTCGCAAGTAGTACATACGGTTTTTGGTATCCAAGCTTCAGATAAAAATCGTATTCCAAAGAAAAGAAAATATGGTTCTTCAATTGTAGGGAATATCTTTCTTCTGCTTTGATGGTGCGTAAAATGTCCACAAATAAAACAAAACCAATCTCTTAATTTGCAAACAGAATCCGCCATGCTTATTTAAGCTTTAATTTTTCTTTTTTTATATTAATTTTAGTAAAAATCACACCCGATATATACTGCTTAGTAGCTCAATTATGCTTGATTTTTTTCTTTTATTTTTTATTAATAATTTTAATAAATATCACACCCGATTTGTAAGTCACAGCTGACTAGACGCGATAACTCAGTGTTTGGCCCTGCCGAACCTGACGCCGTTTTTACCTGTTTTGTATATGTTGGTGTATAATTTTACTAATTAAGCGTAAAGAGTTTTATTTACAACATTGGTGTCTTTGGTGACCCCCACTGAAATTTTCCGGCAAACATTTTTGTAGAATATTTTAATCCTTAAATGTCCTTTTTAAAGGATATTTTTTGATTTTCTCGAAAAAAGGGTCAAATTGACCCATAAAAAGACCTGTTAGAGGGTTAAGATCTTCCACAAAAATAATCCTCATACGATTCCACAATACAATTTTGACCATAAGAATTCTCTCAGACATTAACTTACAGCATTTTTTTCATATAGTATAATGCTCCCTTCGACCAAAAAATGAAAACTTTGACCCACTTAAAAAAAAACTCAGACGTGCTGGACCATAAGTTTGTTCTACAAAAATGATCTACTCAACATAACCTTTCAGAATTATGGGGTCGCTATTCTGTTCCATTCAAAAAGTCTTAATTTGTTGGACAGTGTAATGAAAGATCGGCTACGAGACTTAAAAATCTTACGAACTTTTCCCTACTTTATCAGTTGAAAAAAATCGTGGCATATTAGTTTATTTTTAATATTATTTACAAGGTGACTGGATACCTCACAAATATTCAAAAATGTTAGGAAGAGGTGAAATTGAAGAAAGTTGAATTACTTAATCTTAATCTAATATTAATTTTTAGTATTGCAACCTATGAGCCATATTGAAGTGTTTCATTCAAATTTTGCTTTATGCCCCTAATAGCCTTTTTCCACTGAGCTACATCTTACATCTTTCATCAATTTGCAAAGATGTTGATGACATCTTCCCATAAGAATTATACAGGCTTAAAATTCTACATCTTTCTACATCTACAAAAAAAGATCCTTTCTCATCTTGTTCCATCTTACATCTTTCGTTATTTTAAGTGCCATAACTAAAACAAAATCGATTTTCTTTGCACCATCACTAGCAAACTGACATTGCAGAAAATCAACAGAAGAAAAAATTTATTTAACAAAGGAAAATGAGCGGCAGATGTAAGAATTTCATACTTATGTCTACCAAAAATTCTGCTTCATCATCATCTTCCAGAATGGCCTTTAATATTTCAATGTACTGCATTAAAATTCGGGTTTGTTCTTGCAAAGCAACAACTACTCCAATGATTAATGCTTTCTCTAAATCCATTTTTTATTTTTAACATAATTTTTGTTAATTTTTTCATTAATTTTTTTGACAGATGAATAAATAACAGATGAAAGATGTTGCCAATGTAAACACTTGTTTCACATTTTCAACATCTTCCATGCGTTTCTCAAAGATGTTGTTCAGTGTAAAAAGCCTACAAGCACCAAAGAGCTTGGCCAAGGGTCAATGGAATATAAATGACAGATGAGCTGTCATCTACAGAAAATTAGATAGGATTTAAAGAATGAGCCAAAAGGTCATTTATCAAGATAACAAAAAGTGAGGGAGAAAAAAACCGAACCTTACTGTACCCCTGAATTCAGCTGAAATTCGTCGGATAACATATCATCTATAACAACTCTTATAATGCGATCCCTGTGAAAACTTGATATGAATCGAGTGAAGTCATCACCGTTAGCAAAAGTATTAAGCTTTGACACGTGTGCTTTATGACACACACTTCCGAAAGCCTTGAAAATATCTAGATCAACCACTTTGTTTTCCCCAATTTAAAATTCATAATAAAATAAGAAGGTGTATGTAGTGACGGACAATCTTTCTTTGTTATGCACATATGGGTTAAAAAAGAGCTTAAGCTTTCACTATAAAACAAAATGAAACACATTTTTAAAGCAATCAAGTTTTTTTTTTAATAAATTAAACAATTACAAAATAATTGCTTTCTATAATTGGTGCAACAAAATTCATCGTGAACGTTTTTAATGATAAATTAAAATATGTATTAGACAATATGTATAAATTCATTACTATTTGGTGAGACAAAGCAAGGTAAAGAATTTATTTTTTTCTTTGCGCCCACATCATGGTTAAATTGGAGAACTTACAAGTTGTGGTAGAAGTTTTTGAGAATCATTTAATAAGTATACATTTTGCTGCATGGTTTTATTGTATTCAGTAATCAAAGCTTTAAGCATTTTCATTTATAGTTGAAATATCGTACTTTAAACCGTTTTCGAAAAGTTGAATTTTACTCACTTATTCGTACAACACACATTCAATTAACTACAAAATAATTGACGTGAAAATTTATAAAACATTGAACAGTTTTTGAATTAATTTGTGGATAGATAGACAAAGGATATTAAGGAATTTCGTTTCATAAGGACATCATGGTTGAATTGAAAGACTTACAAGTTGAGGAAGAAGTATTTGCCAATCCCTTAGTCAGTATACATTTGAGGTGTATGCGTATGTATGGTTATATCGTATCCAGTAATCAGCGTAATAAGCGTTTTCATTTACGAAAAGGAGAAATAGTTCTCGTTTCATTTGCCATTTTTTTCTTGTTTATTAGTAAGTAAAGGAGATTTTTAA
Organism: Eustalomyia histrio; assembly: GCA_949748255.1. Taxonomy (NCBI): domain Eukaryota; kingdom Metazoa; phylum Arthropoda; class Insecta; order Diptera; family Anthomyiidae; genus Eustalomyia; species Eustalomyia histrio. The sequence continues at coordinate 28,728,375 of OX456527.1, forward strand.
TTAAAAAATTTTTATTCTCAAAAATTCCTTATATTTTTTGTGCAGTTTATAAAGGTATCACGGGGTTTTGAAAATTTGGAAGATAGTGCTATCAGTTGTGCTTCAGCAATTTGGACTTTATCCACTTTTGTTGCTACAGCAAATGCCCTTTTTCATCGAACACGTAAGTTAGATATAGAAGATCACAAATTGTAACTATTTTTTCCTTTATCTCGTGTAGGGTGTTTAAATTTTAAGGGCCGATGTTGATTTTGAATAAAACACAAATTATTTAGGAAATTGTTGTCATTTCTTTTTATTATGATAATATGGTATGCTTCAATTATGTATGGAACAAAATATCGGCCAAATCGCCGCCGCGACCTCGGCGGCACACCTCCATCCGATGGTACAAATTTTCGATGACGCATAATTGAGGTTCTATGCCGTTAATGTGCCGAATTATCTCATCCGCATTTCTTTCAAATAACCCCAAAGAAAGAAGTCCAACAGTGTCAAATCATCTTGGCGGCCAATTGACATCGCCACCACTTGAGATAACACCTCCATTGAATTTGTCGCGCAAAAGAGCCATTGTTTCATTAGCTGTGTGGGAAGTGGCACAGTCCTGTTGAAACCACATATTGTCGAGGTCCATATCCTCTATTCCTGGCCACAATAAGTTCGTTATCATCTCGCGATGGCGAACAGCATTCACGTTAAATGCTTGGCCGACCTCATGACACACTATCGCGAACAACAGCAATGTTTTCAGCAGAACGAACTGGGCGAGCATCATAGCCCTGATTTCCTAAAATTTGCCCACAATTCTCCCGATTGTGGAAACATTTGGTCCAGAAAAAATCACAATGTGCACGAAATGCATTTTGATTTGAACGCCCATTTTCATAATAAGCCTGAATAGCTCGATTGTGTATCTTTTCATGGTTCAAATTGAGGCGGTCTGAAATTGAGAAATGTCAAATGAAATGCAGAAAAAACTTGACGTTTAGGTGTGGTTCACATTATACATCGGCCCTTAAAATTTTACCACTCTTTATAACACTAGTATCAAAATGAACTATTATAAAAATGGGCAAGATACAAATTTTTACAACCATTGAGGTTGATGATGCAGGGTGCTCATATTATTTCGTCGAAATCTACGTGACATTCTTATAAAATAGTAGGTAATTTCTATGCCAACGTCCGGCATATGATCGTTGTAAAGATAATCCATATTTATTACCTCTATTTCAAAGTGGTTTTTTAATATTTCTATTTTTTTTTACTTTGAAACAACGCTGGGGATGCCCCTACTAATGCATTGCGTTGGCGAAAGGAAGTTAGGTTAAAGGCTAGTGGAAAAAGTAAATAGTAGTTTGTATATTAAACAAAATCCCAGGCGCAGGTATAGGTTCATTTATCTCTTTCATTTTGCTAACATTTCTAGCAAAATGTAATTAGTAAAGAATTGCAAAAAATTAAAAACAACTGCATTAAAGTTTCAAATTTCACGTCAAAAATGTTTGTAAGTTTATACTGGAATGTGTTTACACAAATTCTTATTAAGGAGAGACTAAAATGACAATTCGATGCAATTAAACCAACTGGTTTTTACTGAATAAATTTTTGCCAGTAAGGGTTTGTAAGAAAAAGAAACAGCTGTTTTAAAAAAATATAATTGACAAACCAAGAATTTTTCCATATTAAATATTTTTTAAACTATATTTATCCTCCTTTATTCGATCTTCAAAATTATAATATATTATTACTTAAAATCGAGTTCAAGATCCTTTTATAAAAAATAATAATAATGATTATTTATTATTTCTTTTACTCCAATATTTCGTCACCACATTGGGTGACTTTTTTCAGGGAAACTGAAGAAGTCACCCAATGTGGTGACGAAATATTGGAGTAAAAGAAATAATAAATAATCATTATTATTATTTTTTATAAAAGGATCTTGAACTCGATTTTAAGTAATAATATATTATATTTTTTAAACTTTAAAAAAAAATAAAATATGTAAATATCAGTTTATAAACGATGGAAGAAGTAAGATGGAAGTCCGGAATATTAGTCAAAAACACTTCACATCTAATTTCCGTTTCCCAAGTTACCCCACGTCGAATTTTACAGATTTCATTTGTTGCTTTTAGGGCCAAAATGGAAAACCGCACAAAAAAATAACCAATTATCCCAGATAAAAGATCATTTGAATGCCAGAAGCACATAGCATGTGAACGTAACTCCAGGAGTAATTAGTTATATAAGAACTGCAACGAAAAATGGTGGTATATTTAATCATATAATAACACGAATGACGAAAAAGAAAATAATACTAATGAAGAAACCGAAAGAGTAATTGATAAGTGTAATAAAAAATATTTTTCCTTTTTGGGAGAGAATTTTGTCTAACTCTCTGTAATTTTATTACTGAGTAATTTTTACTAAACTTTACTGGAAAAGTACACAAATGGAGCTAATAAAAATAGTAAAAATTAGCATGTAAACAAAAAATATCTTAAAATTTGAGAAAAAATATTTGGAAAAATTTTACAAAATTAAATTGTGAAAACACCTAAGAAAAAGACGATATTCAAATTTCCATGGGAGCCGAACTAAAATCGTCGAAGAGTCGCACTTGTCCACTGTTGATATGTGGCGCTGTATGATATAAGAATTTAAATATACGTCATATATATACTGTTCCATATACACTCATCAAAAAAAGTTTGTAACGGCAACTGAAATTTTGCTGTTACGGGAAATTTTGCTAATATGAGCCCAGCGGTATTTTTTGGCTAATCTTAGCAACACAAGTCAAATAAAAATTGTAGAAAAAATTAGCTGCCGCTACTAATTTATAGTAAACTTTTTGTAAAGTGGAATTTAAAATCTGTTTGCTAAAATCAGCAAAAAAAAAAAAATACAAAATATTATTAATATAGGGTCCGCCAAATAACTTTTTTTTTTTGGAAATGCTATAAAAAAAACTACTGAATATTTTCTCAAATTTATTTTTTTATTTGAAAGTACAATCCTTCCGGTTAATAATGGAAAATAATTTCATTCAAATGGCTGACACGGCTGGCCATGCAGTAGCCTACACCATCGGTTCAATTTTTAAGCACATTATCGATTGTGTGCAGCTGTATTTCACCAATGGCTTTACGAATATTGTCCTTTAAAGCGTCAATTGTCTCTGGCTTGTCGGCGTTACACTTATCTTTGACGGCACCCCACAAATAATAGTCCAACGGTGTCAAATCGCAGCTCCGAGGTGGCCAAACGACATCAGCTCTGCGGCTGATAATGCGATCTTCAAAAACAGGGCGCAAAACATCGAGTGTAGCCTCGGCTGTGTGGCACGTAGCGCCGTCCTGTTGAAACCAAATGTTGCCAATATCCTCCTCTTCAATTTTTGTGAACAAAAATTCGTTCAACATGGCCCGATAATGATTGCCATTGACTGTAACGGCCACTCCTTGCTCATTTTCGAAGAAAAATGGCCCAATTATGCCTCTGGACCAAAATCAGCACCAAACAGTGACTCGTTTTGGGTGCATCAGCTTTTCAATGTATGCGTGAGGGTTTTCTGTACCCCAAATGCGACAATTTTGCTTGTTTACATACCCGCCAAGATCAAAATGAGCTTCATCTGAAAAGATGACATTCTGCAACATTACCATGATTTTCAAAGTAATGTCGCAATATTTCCCAGCGTTGTTCAATAGTATACACAACCATATTCGTTCAGCGGAAGGATAAAACTAATTATCTGTCAAATCAGACATGAGCTAAGTTGTACCATTCACGAAATAAACACTATTTAAAAAAAAACGTTAGATGGCGGACCCTATATTATTACAAAATATTTTTATATATTTATATTTTTTTTATCGACATCAAATTTTTTTTATTTTTTTCAAAAAATATTTTATACAAAATTAAAAACAAAATAAAAGGCTTAAAAATCTTAAAAATTGTTAAAACATAAACGAATAAATCGTTTTGTTTTTATTATTGTTTTTAGAGCTGATTTTTAAAAATAAAAAAAACTTTTAAGTGTTATTTTAAGTGGATATTCACTTCCGATCCCTTTTTAATCAATGTAACATTTTAAGGCAATTTAAGTTTGTAGGTGTAAGTTTTAATTAGGATGAACATTCGTTCAATATCCACTTTTTTAAAATTAGTATTTTTTTGTAATTCGTAAAATGTGAATAGCAAAAAGATTTGCTAAATAATAATTTTTTACTAAAAATCAGTACAAAATAAGTAAAGTGGGATTGAAAATAGTTTACAAATTTTTCTATTAACTTTTTTTTTCTGAGTGTACTCCCTTTATAACTTGATAATGTGTGTTTTTGCTGGATTATATACATTTTATTTATTAAATTCATTCATATTTTGTGGTATTTTTTAAATTAAATTTTAAGAACTCTATTTTTAATAGGACACTTAGCACACCCCTTGTAAACTACGTTATTCTATTTTCACCTCAAAATATTTTTTACAACCAAAATATTTTAAAGTTTCTTACAATTCTTAAGTGTTGTTCGCATGGTGAGATTCCTTCATGAAGACATTACATCGCTTTTGCGTATAACTGATCCGCTGGAAGAGAATATGATGGCACAAACTGTACGATATCTACGTATCATTTCGGCTCTTGTGTGGGCACCTTCCGTGTGTGCAGCTTTTATGCTCTATATTGATTGCTTATATCGTACCAGAGAACTGCATTTAATAAAATAATATATAATAAATTGTGTTTGCGTTCAAACGCTGAATATACTTCAACACACATATTTGTTGATGATTTTAAATCAATCAAACGATGTGCAAATTGTTTTGTCACTGGTTTATAATCATCGGTCGTTGTTAAACCATTGTTTTATTCTGTTCATTCGAGCCAACAATAATTATTTTGATGTAGAATAAATTAGAAAAAACAACAAACAACGTGTATGAGTGTAATCATATTTAAAACAAAATAGTTTCTTATCTATAAAAAGAGGGTGGTTTTGTAAAAAAACGTTATATGTATATTAGGGTAGGTCTAAAATATGTTTTTTATAATTTTAATTAGGAATACCAAAAATATTGTTCTTTGTGAAATTTTTTTTTTTTTTAATTTAGGTCGACATCTCAGGCTCACCCAATCCGGTTAAAGTTAAATATTGCCTAATTTTCCAATCAAAATAGATGAAAAAAAAAATTAGACAATATTTAAATTTTTCCGGATTAGGCAAGCCTGAGATATCGACCTAAATTTTTTTTTCCAAAAAAATATTTATATTTCACAAATAAGAATATTTTTATTACTAATAAAAATTCTAAAAAAGCGGATTTTAGACCCACCCTAATATACATATAATGTTTTTCTACAAAACCACCCCCTAATAAAATGTGTTTCTATTTTGTTTTAATTATGAATAAACTCATACGCGTTGTTTGTTGTTTTTTCTGATATATTCAACGCTGACTTTTTGTTATGTGATTACTTTTGCATAAAACATAAACAACAGATGATTCACACTGATTCCAATTACGCGTTCAGTAACATGATGCTGATTTTATTCTACAGTGAATTTTGTTGAATTATTAAAAGTGAACAAGAATTTAATTTGTGTATGATTAAATCAAGAAAAAAGTTGATTTTGCAGTTCTCTGTATCGTACCATATTTTTGCCACATACTGTATTTAATATACCAGAGGTTCTTAATGGTACGGCGCAGCCTATATTATTATTGCAGATGTTTCCGTTTGGTGATGTTTACGATAATTTTATTTGGGTGCATGGTATGCTGTATTTTTGACCATGAGTGTCTTACCATGTTGGCATACATTTGTGACATGTTTGATGAAGTATATTGTGGTGAAATATGAAATTATTAACAAGCGATTGAAGGATTATGATGTTAGTACAATTTCGGATAAATGATTTTTTCTAAGACTGCATCTTTGTTTTTTGTTATTTGCCATTTTCAGATTGCCAAATTATCTCATACTATAAATACGAGTAATATTGAGAAGATGAGTGTCAAGGAACTAATGCATTGGCATATAAAAATGATGGAATTTTGTGTTAATGAACAAATAAAAATAATATGGTAAAAATTTAATACAATATCTTAAGTATTTTTTCAGATTTTAGAGTTTTGTAATTTATTTTGACAACTTTTTAGGTTCGTTAAAGAACTACAGTCTTTAATACGCATACCTGCATTTTCGGGTTTTATAATATTTTCGGTATTAATATGTATGTTTTATTTTTTATGCTATAAGTTTTCTATGATATTTCTGATTTATATCTTCATTTATTGTAATTATTTATTTGTCCCTATTCTAGAAATAAATAAAGAATTATAATAAATTTTTTATAAAAAAGATCTAAAGCTAATTTTAAACGAAATTATTTGAAAATCTTATTCTAATGAAAGTTATTGTTTTACTTGTTTCATTGATTTGATAGACTGTTTCGAATATGGATTACCTGATTTTGACATTGTTTTTATTTGTCATGTTTTTCTTATTATGGTTATATCATTGGCATGCCACATTAATAGCTGAATGTGTAAGTTTTGCACATATGTCATCATTTGCATGAGTTTTATGCAATTAAAATATACTTAATTTATGACATGAGCTTCTGTATCTGGAATATAGTTTCAACGTTGTGTGATGAAAATCAATCAATTTGAAATCGATCGTTTTTAGAATTTTAATTATGAACATTCTGTAATGTTTCTATGCGATTTATAAATATCGATTTTTATCCAAATCGATCGACATCAATATTAATAGATTTTCATCACATACTAGTTTTTTTTTAAATCTTATATGACAAAAATTTCCTATTCAATTAAAACTGTTTAACGTGTTTTTAATTTTATTTCAGAATTATGATCTCTGTTTGGCTCTTTACTTCAGTTGTTGGTATGAATTTCCCATGCCCTTGCAAAAATCAATACGTTTGATGATGATGGAATCTACAAAACCTTTGATTATAAAGGCCATATTTGTTAAATTAAATATGAAAACATTTGTTGATGTAACTAATCATCTTGAATATCAAAATAATCACCTTAATAATTTTTTGTTTTCCCTTAACAGGTTTTACGTTGTTCTTATAGCTATTTTAGTATTTTGAGGAATGCTAATGTGGAGTAACAAATGGAATGACTTTTAATATTTAAACAAAAATGTATATAATTTTTAACATTTTTATTAAAAACTTAAGAATAAAAACACCACCAAAATATTCAATAAATAGAGACATAACACAACACTAGTGAATATGTTAAATTACATCAATCGGTGAAGTTTTTGCACAGGATCTACTTAAACTTTTATACCCTACACCAATCTGTTAAACAGGATATATTTTTGTTTTACTATAGACCAACACTCAGGGGATGTCCTCTACTAATGCAGTAAATTATGCTGATATCAGGAAAATAGGTTATGGGAAGAAGGAAAGAAGGAAGAGAGAGTAATGTTTGTGGGTATTGAATTTTATGAAATATTTAATCCTGATGAAATATCCTCAGAAATACTAAAATTAATAATCTTCTATCGAAGTTATTCAACTATATTTATGAGACGGCTGAATACCCTCAAGATCGGCTAAGATCAACTTTAATTACATACCCTCATCAGGCTAATGAGTCATGCTCTCAAATTATTCCCTTAAATAAATCACTCCCGAATTCATGACAAATTAGAAATAATAATAGATGCGTCTAAATTTGAATTTAAAGAGGGTATGAGTACACGCGAACCCTTTTTTCCTTACAAGTTTTAATTCCAAAAATGTAGAAACGTACATAAAGATTTGATTTTATGCATAATTGATTACGAAAAGGCAACACTATAAATTGATTGAATTCCTTATATCCATTGGTATAGAAGATAAGGAAATTCGATGAATAAAGTGTTTGTACTTATTGGTACAGCACAATTTGATATCCACGGAGAACTGACCAGGTAGTTCACTTTTTCAAATTTGGAAAAAGCATCAGAAATGATACTTTAATAAGTATTATTACAAAACAAATATTTTACAAATTTTTAATAACAAAAAATATATATGCAATATATTCAGTTCACTTTGCATATGATAATACAAACAAAAAAATTAATTAATGTGATTTATAAGGTAACAAAAATTTTATAGGAAAAGATCGGTCATCTTTTTTTGGTAAGTTTTTTGATGGGCCATCTTTAAAAAAGCTTTTTCTTTAATATTTTTGAATAACCTTAGTTCGGTTTGGTCGACCATTTCATCCTTTATTAAAGCCTTATCGAAAGCTTCTACAGCTTCCTTTGGGTTAATTTTAATTTGAGGCTGGTAAATGATTGAATCGTCGTCGTCGGTATCATCTGAAATTTCCAAATACTCTTCCTCTGTGCAATTTTCTTCAGGATTGTTGTTTCAGTCTTCCACCTTGGTCACTTCATTGGGAATTTTTAGATTTTCCAATTACCAGTAGTTTAAGTTTGTGTGCTCCAGACGTATTCGAACAGCACATAAAAGTTACTCGCTGCGCCTGGAGCACTTGTCTCCAATGAATTCACGTATATTCACGTACAAGCCGAACTCGTCGGCATTATAAAGCCAATTTTCACACAAAGAAAGTTCTCCAGTTTTTGCTTTTAACTTTTCTTTAAACGAGTCAACAAGTTGTGACTGAGCATAAAGCATTTGAAAACTCTCCATGGTTATTGATATTACCACAACACAAAATTGTCTTTATATAGGGTGGTTAAATTTTAAAAGCCGATGTTGAATGTGAACCACACCTAAACGTCAAGTTTTTTCTATATTTCATTTGACATTTCTCAATTTCAGACTAACTCAATATGAACCATGGAAAGATACACAATCGAGCAACGCGTTAAAGTTATTCAGGCTTATTATGAAAATGGGCGTTTAAATCAAAATGCATTTCGTACACTGATTTTTTTTGGTCAGCATAATCGACCAAATGTGTCCACAATCGGGGGAATTGTGGGCAACTTTCAGCAAACCGGGTCTGTGAAAACACCTGTGCATGCTTGCCAAGTTCGTTCTGCGGAAAACATTGCTGTTGTTCCGATAGTGTGTCATGAGGTCGGCTAAGCATTTATCGTGAATGGTGTTTGCTATCGCGAGATGATAACGAACTTATTGTGGCCAGGAATTGAGGATATGACCCTGGAAGATATGTTGTTTCAACAGGACAGTGCCACTTGTCACACAGTCAACAAAACAATGGCTCTTTTGCGCGACAAATTCAATGGCCTTGTTATCTCAAGTGGTGGCGATGTAAATTGGCTGCCAAGATCATGTGATTTACATCGTTGGACTTCTTTCTTTGGGGCTATTTGAAAGAAAAGGTGTACTTCGATAAGCCAGCAACAATTCAAGAGCTAAATTATGAAATAATTCGGCACATTAACGGCATATAACCTCAATTATGCCTCAGCGTCATCAAAAATTTGGTCTATTGGATGGAGGTGTGCCGCCGAGGTCGCGGCGGCCATTTGGCCGATTTTTTGTTTCATAATAAAAAGAAATGACAATAATTTCCTAAATAATTTATGTTTTATTCAAAATCAACATCGCCCTTTAAAATTTAACCACCCGAAATAGGGGAATTGTGTTTCATCATTGGTAGGATATATATGGTGCAAATAGTGAGGAGATCAGAAGGAGTAAAGTAGTTATTACATCGATTAAGAAAAACAAGACAATTACATCCTTTTTTTGATATTTGAATAAGATGATTTTTCCAATCATGCCCAGAACATATAGAGTTTAAGCTTCCTCAATATTGACACCACCCATAGGGACAGATGATATTGATGACCCTACGATGCTATGGGTCAGCAAACATCATTAGGTCATGCATAACTCCACTCGGAGATTGTCACATACTTAATATCCATCTTGCTTTCAACCTTCACAAAGCTTAGCCTATGATTGAAAGTAAATGAAAAATGTTGCTGTCATCTGACCGAAGAAGTCGTTTACAAAGTTAAGAAAGAGGAAAGGATAAGGAAAAGAACCTTGCGGTATCCCTGAATTTAACAGAAACTCAGTGGATGCGACCCCATTTATAACTACATTTATGGAGTGATACCTGAGAAAAATCAATATGAATCGAATGAAGTCATCATCATCACTGATCAAATGCCTTAAAAATATCCATCTCAAACAATTTGCTATTACCAAATCTGTGAATGACACCGATTCCAACGCTCCTAGATATTTAACAAGATGGCTAAATATACACCTTTGAAGAGCGTGGAACAGATTGTAATTGTAAACGCTTCTTGGGGATTAGTTGGGCATTGGCAACCTTCTAATTCTAATATAAAAACCCCGTACGCTACGAAATGCTAAAGAGGCTTGCCAATGGATGCGATAGAGTCGAAGAGCACAGTTTATTTATATCCAGATTCGCAAGAACCCTTTTAACGGCTAGAACACTAAAGAATATCTCCCGAATTCGGGCAGTGGTTGATTGCTTCCAGTAGAAACTAATTACCAGCGAATATTTCAGTCAGAAGGTTGGCTTATTAATTGGGTTAGTGAATATTAAGATCCCAGCAAAAATGAAGCTGCCAAAGAAGCAATAAAAGCATCACTACTATGGCAAAGGCATCACTTCTTTTCTAATGGTTTCATCGATGAATTTAACATTAGCGTGTCATAGGATGGAAGTATTCAAATGTAGCTACTAGTATTACTAATACTTTAAAGAAGCAATGATAATACGCATGAGTGGAAAATGTTCATATACTTTCTAATTTTTAAGCTTTGATGAAAATTTAATTCATAAGAATGCAGAAAAATAAGATTAAAGAAGCGAAATTTATCCATTGGTATACAATTACTCTTTTTTAAAACAAATAAATAATTCTGCATTAGTGAAACAACATTTTAAAAAAATTTTAGTGAATTTTTAGACAAATTTTAAAATATTTTTGGATAATTTAAAAACTGGTTGTACAATTTTGAACATTTTTAGACAATTTTAAAATATTTTTGAACAATTTTTAATAACTTTTACACAATTTTAAAATTATTTTGATAAAATCTGAATTAAAACTGGAACTAGTGTTAAATAAAATACATAATGCAAAAATGCACAGATTGCGTCGTCATAAATATTTGAGGCTGAAAAAATGAAAATGTGAGGCCAGCTAGTTTCAATTAAAAGTCAAACAAATCTGTTTTTCTTTATTTTTCAAAACTTTTATAAAAATTGCATAAATTCTAACCCTCATGAAATTTTAAACTAAAATATAAAAAATGATTTAATAAAAAAAATAAAAAAAGTTCATCAGAACTATTTTCTCAATTTGAATAAATGCTTAAGATTAAAAAAAAATATACGATATACTATAACTTATGCTTTAGAAGTAATGAAGAGTGATATTTTAAGATATGCATCGGGTTTATATCCAGATCACTGCATTTGAAATATGAACACATGAATGCTTTTGAAATGCCTTAGAATAACACCAAAAAATCATAAAAGAATGTCAACTGAAGTTTAGGAAGCAATGGAAGAAGTTATAGTCACAGAATGACTACCATTTTTTTTTTGCTTACTACACCATAAATATGTTGCTGGATCTAATTTGATCTGAAATTTTTCAGATCAATTACGATCTCTTTAAATCCTCAAATATATTGCTGAATCTAATCTGTCATTTTTCGGATCAATTAAGATCTTCATAAATCTCCAAATATTTTGTTGAAACTAATTCGACCCTTCATTCTTCGGATCAAATAAGATCAGCTAGTTTTTACAACACATTTTCAGCAATATCAAATCGAATATGATTAAATATTCTGCCAAATAATATTTTTTTACTCGGGTAATTATGAATAAAAATATCTCCACGTATTACAAGAAAAGTGTAACACATTTCAAGATTTTATTATAAAAAAATTAATGGTTGATTGCGCTAATATTGATAAAAAATTGACTTTGTATATTAAAATTGCTTGGAAAATATTTTAGAATAATAGTTTTAATTAATTTTTATATAAAATGGAAAAATCTTCGATAAATACTTGTTTCTTGGTATTAAAAGTAATGCAGAAGATAATATTTTTTTTCAATGTTTATTAGAAGCCAAGTTTTGTGGATGATGTGACAGTGTTGTGATTAATATTATAAATTTTCTGTTCGTTATAAAATTTAACTATTCTGATGAGAGATTTTTAGTACTTACAATTACAATTATTGAATAACTATGAAATTGTTGTGGTTCCGATGAAATTTCAACCAATTTATTTCTTTTATGTTATGCACTTGATAGAGATTTGCCACAAAGCGTAAACTGAAATTTAAAATTAATACTACTTAAAGGTTAAAAAAAGTAAAATACTTTAGCTTCTTTGAAAAATTATGTATATTATGTCTAATTATGTACACACATCAGCTGTTGTTAAATGTTGTTTAATTGCTATATTTTCTAAACCATAATTGATATTAATATAATTATTAGGAAAGTTAAATTAAATGGTTTAATTAAATATAATTTCTAACAAAATTGTACTGTTTATATACTTGTTTATATATTTGTTTTTAAAACATTTTTTCTTCCAGTGTATAGACAAATATTAAAATATTTTATCCATTAAATTTATTATTAAGAATCTTTAGAACACTAAAAAAAATTGTTATTGTTGTTATGCTTTCAATTTAAATTGAAATTAGTTGTAGTTGTAATATGGTGCAAATACAATTAATGTTTTTGTTAATATAACAAATTTTTAATTAAAAAAAAACAACAATTACATATAATTTAAATAATTAAAATTTTTGAATTTTTTTTTTTTTCAATTTTACAATTAAAGCCGCTTTAACTTTTAGGCTTCCACTGAAAGTGATTCACGCCAATGGATTCAATGTGCCTTAGTAACCGATAATTTTATTTTTATGTAAAATGCTAAAAAAGCCTATATACAATACATTCATCTACATACTAAGGGGCGGTATTACAGTGAATACTTAACTAAAATAATCATTTTTTTTCCAAGATTTTTAGCATTACATTTGATAAAAATACTTGTGTTAATTAAGTCTGTTAAACTCAATAATTGCTCACTAATGTAAACCTTTATGTATGTAATGGGATACCTCGATATCCTTTCCATTCCAGTGGTATTATTTATGTTTTAAATTTTTTTTTCTTTGCTCTCCTTGATCAGTTGGGAAGGTCGTGGCAAATTAATTAATTTTTAACATCACATGCACGGTGACAGGTTGTAACTTTATACCATATATAAATTTCAAAATGATAAGACCCCATCTATAAGAACTCTTATAATGCGATCGCTGGGAAATCTCAATATGAATCGAGTGAAGTCATCACCGACACCAAAAGTATTTAGCTTTGACACGTGTGCCTTATGCTACACACTTCCAAAAGCCTTGGAAATATCTAGACAAACCACTTTGTTTTCAGCAAATCGGTGAATTGATCGTCTCCAACGCTCCGATAGAAACGTCATCAGGTATCTCGTAGAATAATTTCTACGAAAGCCATGCTGTCGATGGTTAAGACGTCAGTTTAATTCTGGACATTTTACAAGGTGGTAATTAACCTTACTCTCCATAACCTTCGAGAGAGCAGAACATAATGCCATTTGGTGAACAGCGCTCTTAAGGTGAATAGCATTGGTAAGATCCAGGCTGACTGCAGTTTTCTTAATAGCAACTTTCTAAATAACAACGAGCTAAAATGGACAAAGTGATATCACAAATTCTGCGCACAGTTACGCAAAATGTAATCAAAAGAGTCCAAATTTGCATCACTGCAATAATTTTTTACAATTAGTTGAAACAAAATTCTTAAGTGCGAGTAAACATTGTCAGTTAAAAGCCAATTGAGTTTTCACCTTAAACAAAAGTTATAGCGAAAGAAACTAAGATGATGGGTTTTGTCCCACCGTGTATTATACATCTGGCAGATTAAGCCTAGACTATATAAAAAGTAAAATTTACAAGGAAGGCCTGCTTTGCGGCTCATTCCGATGTGTATATGTGAATGTGTGTATACAGAATGTTTATATAATACATTTACAAATAATACATTTTTTACACTTTATGCATTTTTAAAATATTACTGAACTTATATAAAATTACTAAATATACAAAAATTGTATATTTTTTTCAAGATATTATGGAATTTCCTTCTATTAATCGGTTAAGACAAAGTAAGGAATAATTATTTGAACGAATAATCGATTAAAGTGAAAAGTTGACTAATTGAATACTCTACGGAGTGTCCGTCACTAAATACCAGGGACCGTAATCATTATGAGTTTTATAATCAAAATTACACAATATGATTATATTATGAGTTTTAAGGATTTTCATCAATGGTAATGATTATTTTTGAGTAATATGAATAAAAATCAGCCATAATCATTATTTTTCAGCAAAAAATATAAAACTGCAAAATAATCATTATTTATGATTTTTATTTTTTTCGCTCAAAGTAAAACTCACTTTCAATTTATGACTTTTTTGTGAGGTTTTTTACCAACATAGTTGCATATCCTTATAAAACAAATCCAGAGGAACCAACCAAACAAAAATTAATATATATCAAAATAAATGCAATTATAACAAATGATTTAAAACAAGCGCTAAGGTTAGGTCGAAAGGAGGATGAAGCATCGAAATGCAACCTCATATATACACCTAAGCCTCTGCTGGGCCTGTTGTGCGCTCCTTAAGAACATGGAGATTCATTGTTAACGTCCGGTATTCAGAAACCTGGTTTCCCGGACGTAACTCCTCAAGGTTTTCCAGTCGACGTTCCCCAGGGATTCCAGGTCCGATATAACATCGCTCCCGAGGTGCCTGGATATTAATTCTGCAAATGCCTGACAGTGGCAGAGAAAGTGCTCCAGCGTCTCGCTCTCCTCGCCACACGCTCTACACTTGTCAGAATCTGCCCGTCCAATCCGGTACAGTTGTGCCACCAAATCGTAGTGGCCCTGGCCACCGTCCCATTGTTCCAACAGGCCGTTGCCTCAGACGGTTTTGCGTTCACCAAGTTAACTGCCTCGAGTTCTCTTACCCCGATGGCTGGTGTATTGGCCCTTTCGTTCCGGCTATCTCCGAGTGGCCCGGTACCCATATAATATGGATCCTGCCCCCAAAGGAAAACTCGGTAATGGACCTTCTACAGTCCAGTAAGGTTCTGGACTTAACCCTACTATCTGATATCGCCCTAATTGCCCTTTGGCTATCGGTGGATATGTTAGCGTCTACTCGCTCGATATTCGATTTAATCCATCCCACACACTCCGTAATCCACGGACTTCCGCTTGGAAGTTGGTGTTGTGATCAGGAAGACGGTAGGATATTTTGGTTTCCGGGTTCTCAACATAGACCCCCATACCCGTTTTATTCCTTAACTTAGATCCGACTGTGTAGCAACATATCCCCACGGGCATCTGCTCCAGAGTTCTGCTCCAGAGTTCTCCCCTATAAGGGATCATAATCTCGCAGTTTCCGTCTCCGGTATGCGATCGGGCAAGTCAGATGAGTGTGTATATCCGGACAACGTAGTATACACTGATGACCTGCTCTGAAATCACCTATATATAGCTCGCCATAAGATAAGAGGCGTTCGGCCACGAGTGCCGCCTCGTACATCACCTGCGTTTCGATCGGTGGTATATCCAGCAGTGTCTCCAGAGCCTTGATTGACGTGGTGCACATTGCCCCACTTATACCCAAGCAACACGTACGCTGGAACCTTGAAGTGGTCATATGTTGCACCTTTTGTCAAGCGCTTAGTAACAAAATTATTAAGTACAAATTATATTATGGGTATTCATGTAGGTGTAAATATATATACATACATATGCATAAAAATATGTAAGTACATCATATATAAAGTCGCAAATTGAAAGTGAGTTTTATTTTGAGCGAAAAAAAATAAAAATCATAATTAATGATTATTTTTGAGTTTTATTTCTTTTGGTCACAAATAATGATTATGGCTGATTTTGTTTTTATTATTATTCAAAAATAATCATTACCATTGAAGAAAACTTAAAAAATCAAAAATTTAAAAATCATGTCGAATATGCAAAGATTGTCAAAAAATAATAATAATGGTGCAATAAATTTTTTTTATGTCTGTTCTAAGTGATTGATTTTTTGATTTAAAAAAAACGAACAATAATCATTATTTACGGTCCCTGCTAAATACACCTCCCAATTTAGTTCTTTAAAAGCATTTGTTTTGTCTTTTTATAAAAATTCGATTCAAAATACAAAATTTTGAATAGGAAATTGAATGGAATAGGAAATAAAATTTATTACATAATATTTTGGAAAGACAAGTATAGAACAGGTTTCATTGTATAACAAAATTAGAAGGTGTATGTAGTGAGGCACATTACGCATTACCTGTTATCCTGGATAAACTGCTTGTTTTTTTTTTTTTGTCACGCACATAAGGGTTTTTAAGAGCTTAGTTTTTCACTATAAAACTAGGCCTGAATATAAAATCAACGAAATGTTAAGCAATTACCTTGTTATTTTTTAAATAAATTAAACAATTACAAAATAATTGCTCTCTATAATTATTATTATAAAATTCCTCTAACTCCCACTGAAGCATTGTGACCATTTTTAATGATAAATACAAATATGTATTGGACAATTTGTTAAAATTCATTACTATTTGGTCAGACAAAGGAAGAAAAAGGATTTGTTTTTGTTTTGCGCTAACATCATGGTTAAATTGAAAGACTTACAAGTTGAGGAAGAAGTTTTTGAGAATCCTTTAATAAGTATACATTTGAAGTGTATGCGTCTATATGGTTTTATTGTATCCAGTAATCAACGCTTTAAGCGTTTTCATTTATGTAAAGGAGCAATATTTAATGCATCATTTGCCGTTTTTTCTTGTTTAATTGTAAGTAGAAAATATTTTGATTTAAAAATTTAAATGCTTTAATATTGTGGTTTTAGTTTATTAAGGTTTCCCGGGGTTTTGAAAATTTGTCAGATGGTGCGAAAAGTTGTGCTACAGCATTTTTATATTTATCTACAGCTGTTGCTACCGCAAATGCTTTTTTTCAACGGGCACGTAAGTTTAATTTATATGGATAATAACAATTTTTAATATTATTTTTTCTTTGACTTAGTGTATTGTGTAGTAAAAAACGACAGTTTTTTTTTCGAGTACTCAATCAAAGATTTCCTCATGCTAATGCAAAAAAAAGTTTATTACAATTTAACGGTAATGGAATTTTCTGATATTATCATTTGTCCTTCTTATGCTAAAAAAATCGTAGTAATGCCTCAAAACCTAATTACAATTGATCAAAAAAGCAGTTGATAACAAAAAATGGAATCGTTAAATTTCTTTAAATTAGAAGTACAAAATGACCATTTTACAAAATGTCCGGTATCTGGAAAACTACGAAAGATAGTTCAAAATGCACAAAATTTTTGCAAGCTCGGAAATGTTCACACTTCGGTAATAGATATTAGGTAGGTCCGAGAAGTATTCCGAATAATTTTTGTATTTTTTTTTATCAATTGACCTGCATTTATATATAAAACACTCCGATAATAAAAATTCTGTTCGCCGTTCTATTCCATTTCGTTTGTAAAAAATGGTTCCCCTGTGGGTGTTTTATAAAAATGGATCCTTCGGAATGTCTCCCAGACCTGACCTATTTGAACATACTATCGCAGTATAATAATATTCCAGTATTTCGAAGATTTAGCAAGATGCAGCAATGAAACAGACACTTGGTGACTTATTTATTGTTTTTGACCAATTAATTAGTAAATTTTATTTGATGTTCCATTCCATTTAATTTCCAGTGCTTAGTGTTCCAATTCCACTCGTTCTCATATCAGTATATTTTAAATCTTCTAATATCATTTTTAAATATGATCATGAGCCTGAGCGGGCATTTTCCATCCCTGATTTAAGAAATTTATCTCAATTTCAAGAATCTAAGAAGCTTATCTGCCAATTGTAGTTATTTGTTTTTAATTATTTAATTACTAATAACAATTCCCTTAATAGGAAATTCAACCCATTAAAAATTTGACAGAAGAAAAATTATACTGATAGCCAGTCATACAAATAGAGCTAAGTATTGAGTAATTAAAATTATTGAAATCTTACAACACTTATATCCTGTCAAAGTTTTACATTTAATGATTAATTTTCAAAAAGACGGTGCAAAAAGCAAAAAAAAAAAAAAATACTTCTATGAGGTCTAAATAAAGCATAGCTCTAAGTAGGGTAATCAAACAGTAGCCAGTGCTTGTTATACCCTACTCGGTATAATTAGTTTGTTTAGTCTTGCTAATAATTATTGGACGTTGACCCAACTTTTAGTATACAGACCGAAACAGAATAACTTTTTAAGTTAATTTACCGATTTTTTTTCTGTCGGTTGGTCCATTTGTCTGTCCATGTATTGTTGGTCTCACGCTACAGGTCGTCAGTGTTAATCCATGTATATTTGTTTTTTTGGAATGATGCTCAATGTTTAAAAATGTGGGTGATGTAAGGTTTTTTTTGAGGGAGTAAAGGCTGGGGATTTTTTAAGAACACTGTCCCACAATATGGACTTAACATACAAGCGAGTTCATGTTCGAGTGCATTTGTACTCAGTGAAAACAGATTCAACCGAATTTCTTTCCAATTGAATATTAAGCTGTCCCAACAAAATATGTCCTGATACAATTGAAATATTCAACAGAAATTCTGTCGCATTAATCGAATTTCGATTGCGACAAGCAAATATATTGGTGGCTCCAACCAAAACATTCGGTTGTCAAAAAATTCGGTTGTTACAACTAATCTGTTTTCTCTATGTTGCACTTGACCGAACTCAAAAATTGGTTGTTATAAAGAAAAGCTACACTCAGGAAATTCTTCCTACTAATTAATATGTTGCGTTTTTTGAAAAGAAGATAGAGGAGATATGAAAGGTGGTTCAAGCAGAGGGGTTTAAAATATGACAACACTGTAACTGTGCGAGATGACAAATCTGAGTACAATCGGTGGCCATCATTTGATGGAGAGTTGGCAAAATTGTTGAATCTTTTTTAGTTCACAGCCGTGTTATATTATTTCAAATCGTTTGAATTAAGTGATCGCTGGCGATCGGACCCTCAACCTTCTGTGTAACAGTCGAAGGAACTAATCATTACACCACAACGACCTCGGATTTTTTTATTAAATTTGGTACGCATTTCCGAATAAGGATGACTCGTGTTGATTTCGGTTTTGTACACTGAGTCATGAGAGCAAAAGGACAAAACCTATCAAACATTTTTAAACATGCTACAGGTATATTACGAGTATAATGTTAAAAATTCAAAATTTCAATTTTTTGCTCTAAACCAATGCCCAGGGAATACTCTACTAATGCATTGCATTGCGATGGCGAAAGTAAGTTTGGTTAAACGCTAGAGGAAAGAGCGAGTAGTGTCTGTGGATAACTGATTTAAATTTTAATAAGTTGTAAGTGAGAGGAAAGATCTCTTCGAGGAGTTTATTTCACATACGGAAAGAACAACTAAAGAATGAATTTCCCCTGTAATGCCTTTTGCGATACACTGGCCATTCGACAAAAAATGGATGTGCTCTATTAGTTAAGCGCCTATTCTGAAAAAACTCGGGCCCTGGGTATGAGTTCACTTATCTTGGCAGAGCACATTCCATGGTATTATCTATAAAACAGTTTAACACAACGCACGTTCCGATGATGCTCCAATGAGTCAATGATGCTAATTATTCCACTGTCATTGATATACGCCAATGCCCTGCCTTGAACATGGTCCAGAAGCTGGAGAACAATTTTGAATTAAGTAAAATTTTTAATTTAACAAGACGAATTGTAAAAATATTTTTACAGTGTACTTAAAATAATTATTACAATACAAGAAACACTTTAAAGCCCCTGCTCACATATTAGAGCTGTATTCCATTTTCGAACGAATACAGGTGTTAGAGATATTGAGATCAGATTAAGTGAAGTAGTTCTTACCCCGGTAAGGAAATCCTAAGCACTTGAATGCTTCTTTCGATACCTGAATGATTTGATTTTTCCAGAGGATATCGGAACTTCAAAAGCATCCGATTCCTCAATATCTACAGATGGTATCGGTTTCCCTATGACCCATCTGGGGGTTAAGAAACAACATTGGGTCATTGGGTCTTGCGTGCATTAAAATCTAACTTACTAATTCATATATTGCCACATGCCTATTACTGAAAGATTATTAATCACAAATGTTGCAGTCATCTGTGAAAGAATAGATATTGTTTGAAGGTTAAACCAAATGGTCATTTATAAATATAAGAAAAAATGTTGGAGAACATTGCGGTATTCCTGAGTTTAGCTGAAACTCGTCGAGTGAGCACCCATTTATAACAACTCTTATAGTGCGATCCGTGACATCAGTGTGTGGCGATCGAATGCCTTGGAAATATCCAGAGCAACCACTTTGTTTTCACCAAATTGGTTTCATTGAAAGAAAAGCCACACTGTCTAACATTAAGAAGTGAGTTGGATCCTGGATAATTTCTCTCTCTTTTACCTTACTGCTCAAACGAATGAACAAAAGGGCTTACTGCATCAAGCAGTACCCTGGTACATTAACACCTCGCCTATTTCTACGCGAGTTTCTAAACATTTCCTCTCTATATTTGATTGCATTACTGCATGCCTGGATAAACAAAGGACTTTATTAAACTATATGATAGACAGAATGCAAAATCAAAAGCCTAACAGAAAGCTAAATTTAAAAAACTACAGTTTCAGCAGTTGAGGCTCAAGTTTCGCAACTTACAATACGTTGGTTTTAGCAAAGAATCTTGAGCCTCAAATGTTAAAACTGGAGTTTCTAAAATTTGGTCAGAACTAAGGAATTGTATTTGACTTAAAGTTCACTTTTTTATCTCAGTTATAGAAATCAATTCCTAATGTTACACTTAAATCTATTAAAAGATATTGTAATGCACTTTTTGATCTCAACACGATTAAATTGTTGTTATATAATTGTGATTCCAAGGTGCCTTGTGCACGTACTGAGAGGATATAAGGAAGATTAATTAAGCCTGCATTACCACCATTGGATGGCTTAAATCGTTTCAAGAATATTTGGAATGACTCAAAATCTATTTTTTTTTAATCAGACAACAGACATTTTATTCTCACTTCAAAAAAATATTTTAATCTTACAAAGTATTTAAAAGTTAATTTATTTTTTCCAATTCTTAGGTGTTGCTCGCATGGTTAGATTTATTCATACAGACATTACATATCTTTTGAATATAACTGATACTCTGGAAGAGAATATGATTGCACAAACTGTACGATATATACGTTTTATTACGGGTGTTTTGGGTATACCTTCAGTGATTGCATGTTCTGTAGCCTTTGCTGATTGTTTATATCGTACCATAGTTTTGCCGGAAACTGTATTTAATATACCAGAGGTTCTTAATGGTACGGCACAGCCTATATTGTTGTTTCAAGTGTTTCCATTCGGTGAGGTATATGATCATTTTATTGTTGGGTATTTGGGTTCATGGTATGCTGCAGTTTTGGGCGTTATTGTCATACCAGGTTGGCATACATTTGTGACATGTTTGATGGAGTATATTGTGGTGAAATGTAAAATTATTAATAAGAGATTACAGGATTATGATGTCAGTTAAGTTATTGTTTAGTTGTATTTTTTTTCTCAAAGTTCATCTTTGTTAATATATTCCAATTTCAGATTGCCAAATTATCTGACGATATCGAAAAAGATAATATTGTAAATATGAATGAAGAGGAATTAATATACTGGCATAAAAAATTGTGTGAATTCTGTATTCAAGAACAGATTAAAATAAGATGGTAAAAGCAAAATCTGTAGGACTAAAATTATTTTATTTAAGTATTTAGTTTTGTAATTAATCGATTACAATACCCAGTAAAAAAAGTAGAACGACTGCTAAATGAATAATTTTTTTTTTCATTACACAACACTATGGGCCATAATATTAACTTTTGGGTCAAAAATAGTTTAATTAAATGGAAGGTATCCAGATGGGTTTCCCCTGATCTCAATGAAATTCGTACATCTGATAGAGAAGAAAAACTAAAAGAGACATATATTTTTGAGGTCCGATCTCACGTTCAGGTGGTTTAGCTTCTAGACGATTTTTCCCAAAGAACTTATTTTCATTTGTACTACAAAATTTGCGGCAACTTTATGCCGAAAAACATAGATTACGTTGGTATAAAGCGGTGTATAAAAAAAAAATAAAATATCTTAATATCTTTAATGTTAGTTCTTGGACCCACATGGGTCTCTGTCCTAAATTTCATTATATTTTTGTTATTTTTGGGACATGTAGCCAATGGTTTGGGAACTATGAGAACTAGTTTTAAGCATTTAGTTCTAAACATTAACTGAGTGTAGAAACAAAAATACATGGGCGGACGGGCATTGCTAAATCAAGTCAAAAATAGATTCAGAGTCAATCTTAAGACGAGGGCGGATCAATGAATGAAACACAGTTTTTTTAAAAAAAACAATATTTTTCAACATAATCTCCTTTTAGCTCAATACACTTAAACCAACGTTTCGAGGTCCATAAAATAGGCATTTGTTTGATGAATAATTTCATCGTTGGAGCTAAATCTCTTTCCACCGAGCCATTTTTTTAGGTTTGGAAATAGTCACAGGGGGCTAAATTCGGAGAATATGGCGGATGAAGTACCAATTCGTAGCTCAATTCATGTAATTTTGCCACTGAGACTACACATTTCACACAATTACTTTTATGGTCAATTGAAAACAAACGCGGCACCCATCTTGCAGACAGCTTTCTTAAATCCAACTGATCTTTTAAAATTGAAACCGGCACCCATCTTGCAGACAGCTTTCTTAAATCCAACTGATCTTTTAAAATTGAAACCACACTGCCATATGAAATGCCTATGGATTTTTTTCGACATTTTTGGGTATCCAGAACGTTCAGCGTCATTTGTACTTGTGCGACCACAACGAAATTAGTAAATCACTTTTTTAGCACTGAAATCGATAGTGCAGAGTCCCCATAGTATTTATCAGGCTTTTGCTTGGTTTGATTGACGGTTTTTTTTTTCGCAAAAAAATAATGTTTAATGAGCACTCGAAATTCACTTTTTTCCATTTAAAAAAAAAATCCACGAGGTTGTATGTTTTGAACAGCAGTTAAACGCAAACTAAATGACGGAACTTGCTCAAAATTTGACAGTAGTCTATTAACAGGTGGTACTTGATGGGAGCAGTGTTGTATTTCATATAACTACGAGGGAAGTTCGAAAAGTCACGGACTTATTGATCCGCGCTCGTACTAACATATTACATTGTTACAACTATAACTAATTGTTACAACCATAACTTATACTCTGTCAAAAAATGGAAAAAATGGCAAAATTGGTGGGGAAAATATCTAAATATCTAAAAAAATTATCCAATATTTTTAGTCTTTAAATTTTTGAAACTTCCATAGTTATTGTTAGGAAAACTACTTAACTATGTTACGTATATATATACAGTGGAAAACAGATTCATCGTGTGAACCAAATTTCTTGCCAACTGCATATTTTGGTTGCAGTAACCGAATTATTTAATTGTCGCAACCAAATGTATTTCTGATACAACCGAAATATATGGTTTCAACCGAAGTTCTTTTGTGTTAACTGAATTTCGTTTGCAACAAACAAATATATCGGTGGCTTCAACCAAACTATTCGGTTGGCGTGGAATTCGGTTGTCGCCATGAATCCGTTTTCTCTGTGTACTAAAGGCGCAGTGATGTCATATAGCATCCCGCGGATTCCGTAAAATTTTAAGTTCCACGGTGTGCTATTAACTTACGCGACCATGTTGGGACCTTGTTGTAGATTCATATTGTGCAGTCAGCGGTTAAAACATATTTTTACAACCCTTCCCCCGTTATTTCCGCTCGGAAGAGAATTTCTTCTTTATGCCGATGATTAAAAAGTATTTTCACAATTAATTGCTTGTTTGATGCAATAAGATTAAAAAACCTGCATGGTTTGAAACACTCTTAATACTTAAGTAAGCCATAAGTTTTCTACCCCCATTCCCCCATTCCGATGCATTGTGCATGTATTGAGAGGATATAAAGTAATTATAAAGAAGATTTATAAAATTTGCATTACCACATTTAAATGACTAAAATCATTTCGAGAACTTTTGGAAAGACTTAAAATATATATATATATATATTTTAAAAGAAGTATTAATGTATTGTTGATATGTTATTTTGGTAAATGAATGGTATCAATAGGATTTTAGATCATATAATCATATTCATGCACATTTTTATTAATAAATTATAGAGAATAAAAATTGAAAAAATTCCGCAGAGCCAACAGGAAGAATACTTAGAATTTTCGGTTGCCTCTTATATATATTTTTTTTTAATCGGACCACAAACATTTTATTTTGACTTCAAAATATTTTTTTGATCTTAAAATATTTTATTCTTACAAAGTATTTTAAAGTTAATTTATTTTTTTCAATCTTTAGGTGTTGCTCGCATGGTTAGTTTTATTCATGAAGATATCACATCTCTTTTGAGTATAACTGATTCTCAGGAAGAGAATATGATTGCACAAACTGTACAATATATACATTTTGTAACGGGTGTTTTGGGTATACCTTCAGTGATTGCATGTTCTGCAAACTTTGCTGATTGTTTATATCGTACCATATTTTTGCCGGAAACTGTATTTAATATACCAGAGGTTCTTAATGGTACGGCACAGCCTATATTGTTGTTTCAAGTGTTTCCATTCGGTGAGGTATACGATCATTTTATTGTTGGGTATTTGGGTTCATGGTATGCTGCAGTTTTGGGCGTTATTGTCATACCAGGTTGGCATACATTTGTGACATGTTTGATGGAGTATATTGTGGTGAAATGTAAAATTATAAATAAGAGATTGCAGGATTGTGATGTCAGTAAAATTTTCGTTAATTATTTTTTTTTTCTCAAAGTGCATCTTTGTTAATATATTCCAATTTCAGATTGCCAAATTATCTCATAATATCGATAAAGATAATATTGTAAATATGAATGAAGAGGAATTTATATACTGGCATACAAAACTGTGTGAATTCTGTGTTCAGGAACAGATGAAAATAAGATGGTAAAAGCACAACCTGCGGGAGTAAAATTATTTTAGCTTAGTACTTAGTTTTGTAATTAATCGCTTACACTACCCAGTAAAAAAAGTAGAACAACTTCTTAATGAATCACTTTTTTCAGTACATCACACTATGTACCATAATATAGCATTTGCGTCAAAAATTGAATAATAACATAGAAAGTATAGCAATGTGTTCCCCCTGATTTTAGTAAAATTCCAATCTCTCTATTATTTTGTCCAAAATCAAAAGACTGCATACAAAATTTTATAAAATTATCTTAATATTAAATACTTTTAGGCCCATTATTATAACTTGCCGATAGCTGAAGTGAGGATGTTAACGGACAGATTATTAGTTTTTCGTTATTATAAGTATACTTTAACCTAAAAGTGACCGATAAGCTAAAGGTAATTTCATCTTACCTTTAACTTTTAACGTAAGGTTTAAGCATTTGAAGTTGCCACATTTTCTGCTCTGCAGTGTAGTTGCCGTGTAGTTTTTAGAGCGTATCTTTGCTGTTTGGTTTATTTCTGTGTTCGGCGTTGACAATGTATTTTTTACAACAAACATATTTATTTTTTACACAAATCGAAGAAATTTTGTTTTTTGTTTGTATTTCTTGTTTGTTGTAAGTAAATAAATAAATAAAAGTACATAGTTGCCACTACGTATTTTTAAGAACCATTTTAATTTGTCAAAAGTAATCGGTTTTTGCTCTGGTAATGCCATATTTTCAAAAAACTTAATTTTATTTTATAAGGAAGTTGTTATAACCAAAAAAAGTTAAAGGTCACTTTATTCCTCACTTTAGCTAAAGTTACCTTTAACTAACACGCACCTTAAAGACAAGTTATAATATTGGGCCTTAGTGTACAAAAATACATGAACAAACTGACATCGCTAAATCGAACCAAAAAGTGATTCCGAGTCAATTTGTATACTCAAATTTTTTTATTGTTACCACTATAACTTATTATACTCGGCCCAATATATTTTGCAGGATAATTAAATAATTAATTTACGTTATTTCTGTAAAGACACGGAGATTGAGAACTCGTTATTAACGAACGTAGATTGTAAAAATAATTATCGATTTGTTAGAGAAATTTTGAAATTGATTTTAGAGTTTTTATCTTATGCGTATATTGACTCTTAAGATTATAATAAAAATTTGAAGCCAAGCCGGTGTTTGAAGACAAAGGTCAACATCAAGGGAATCAGTTAATTATTTTTGTTGTCATGGGTTTCGTTGATCGCTTAGTTTAAGATGAGTTGCTGGTTGGGCTTGCACACATTTGATTTTGGTGCTGGGGCTGCCATTAAGCTCCCGAGGTGGGTCCCGTTCGCTCAACATGAAATTGGTATTATTAAAAGGATATTTATGTTATGACCTCACTACAAGGAACTTTGATAACTTACGATTTAGTAGCAACTCGAAAAACTCTCCAAAACTCTTCTCTAATAGCTGATGGTTATCCAAGGTTGCTAAATTACAGCTTCCCCCCATATCTTCCGTACGTACCATTATCCGCAATCTGTGACACGTCCGGCAGCACTCCGCTGTGCTTGCTTCAGTCAGGCGATAATACATACAATATCATCAAAATAATGTTGCATATTTTATTAGTCGCTATTGGGCGGATGGATGGATGCCTGCATTAAACATGTTAGCAAAATAGGTTTAAAGGTTTTGTGGTAAAGATTCTATTTATTTTATATGCTCTATGGAATAGTGCTAGTCTACAATTGTCTCTAAAACTTTGAAGAGGAAGAAATTAAAAAACAATGCTTTCTATGCATATTTTAGTGGACCAAACTTAAAAATACAAAAATTTAAATTATAACGTTTATACGTAAATTTTAATATCAAATTTCATGCAAATGTTTTGGACTTTTTTTATATTAATAATACAGCAACATTGCCAACATAAAATTCTGGTAGGGAACTCTAGGTCAGTTTTTGTTTACTTATATTTCCCATGTTCACAAGCTTAGTTTGTATGTTAAAATATCAGAAAATGCCATTTAAACGAAATTATATTTTATTTTATAACCGTTCTACTTACTTTTGATTTAAATCAAAAGATTTTGGTTGTTTATTTTTCAGTATTGTTTAAACAACGGACACATCAGTAAAAACAAATGAATAATCAGTTATAAATAAATGTTAAAATTTTACCTACCAATTCTAAAAAAAATAACTGATTATTCATTTAATTTAATTTAAATTGATTCCATTTTTGTATTTTTGTTTGTTTTTTTAATCTACAAAATGTATACTCACACAGTCTATAGACACATTTCGTGTGAATGATCATATGTGTGTATGGATACATTTTTATGCAAATCTTGTAATTTGAATTGATGTAATTTTGTATATACACAAACAATTTAAATAAAAAGAAATTGGAATTTTTTGAATATTTGATAATATATGTTCCTTTATTTTTAACGGAACAAAAAACTTATTTTTTTTTAAATTACAAACACTTTACTAACATACATAATATTCAGAGTGTATTAGCGAATTAAGAAAAAGTGAAAAATAATTTTTTTACGATGATTAATTACATGGCAAGTTGTTAAAAGAAGATTTTATTTCCTATGACAAGCCAATGATAAATTCATCGATGAAAAAGCTAAATTCGAACAATTTCATAATTAACAAATAAAACAATTTTATTGATTTTTGTTCTGCCTTTTTTTTACTGGGTAACTATTGTTAATTTAAAAATTAATTATTTACACAAAGTGATTAAAATTCCGAGGTTTGTTAGAAAATAATAGAAATTCTTTATTTTTTTGAAGTTTTAAAATTCTAATTTTTTTTTTTTACTTTTAGGTTCGTTAATGAGATAGAGTCATTAATTCGCATACCAGTGTTTTTTGATTTTATATTATTTTCGATAGTAATATGTTTTGTTTTTTATGCCATAACATCAATTGTAAGTAATTTAAGGAATATTTTAAATTCATTTAATTGTTTGTTTGTTTGAAATTCTACTTCTTCATTTTAATTTACTAGACGCCATCGAAAATGGATTATTTTTTTATGGCAATGTATTTGTTTATTATATGTGGAATATTATGGTTATATCATTGGCATGCCACATTAATAACTGAAAGTGTAAGTATTATGGAAAATTTATCAATTTCTTATGAGTTAAATAAAAATGCAAATATTAATCATACGCACCCATATGTATACGGATGTCCCTTAAATTGCAATGTGTTGATTTTCATTGATTGCGTTACAGTAGGTTCAAAATGTAAGAAATCTATTTATTTTTTGAAAGATGTTAATCCTTTTATATATTTTTAATATACTTAGTAAATTAAGAATATATCTTAAAAATATCTTTAAGTAATTGGTTCTTATTATCACTTATCCAAACTAAAAAAAAAATCAGAAGGATCGATTTAGAAGAACTTAAACTGAAAACTTTCCAGTAACTCTTTGGGTTTTTTCGTCATAAGTCGATACATAAGCTCTAAATAGATCAGATTACTCAAAATACAAATTTTGATCAACTGGAACCAATGTTTCGAGCAATTTTAAAATCTTACAAACCTTACAAACTTCAGAGATTTTATTTGAAAAATAAATAAATAAATAAGAATTTTGCATTTCTATCAAATTCAGGTGTAATTTTTGATTCTAAATAATTTTAAGTATGTATATTTAATGAATAAATTAAATAAAATAGTAAATTTTTAAAAATTTTAAATACCCATGTAAAAATCGAAATATATATGAACATACATGATCATACATGGGCTTGTATATGATCATACATGGGCATACATGGTCATATACGTCCATACATGATCTCATATATGATCATTTATCTTCGGATCCGAAATTTGAGGGTATATGGTGATATATGTGCATATATTATCATACATGCTCATATGTTATTCATGTATGCTCGTATATGATCATATATGTCCATATACCCTCAAATTTCAGATCCGAAGATATATGATCATATATGAGATCATGTATGGTCATATATTGAACAATGTATGGAAGTATATGACCATGTATGCCCATGTATGATCATATACAGGCCCATGTATGATCATGTATGCTCATATATATTTCGATTTTTACATGGGTATTGTAATTTTTTTAAAAAATTCTATTTTTGCAAAAAAAATTGTGTTTTAACACATTAAAATTTTTTTTTCATATTTTTATGAGTGTTTATTTTACGAAAATATTTTATACATGGCTTATTATCAGTGTAAAACGAAACTGCAGGGTGTGCTGACTGAAAATCTACAAATCTTTATTTAAGGGACATCTTAACGCATATACATGATCTTAACACTAGGGCAAGGAATATCATGCAAATGTTTGTTTTATGACGATAGTCCAAAAGGGATATAAACATAAATATTTATCGGAATCATAAAATTTACTAAAAAATTTCATTAATTTGTGGCTGCATACACTCAGAAAAAAAAGTTTGTAAAAAAATTTGTAGACTGTTTTCAATCCCTCTTTACTTTAAACTAGAGTATTAAAAAAACCGGCCTTGTGGAAAAACCGGTTTCGGTTTTCTTCGAAAAATCGAATTTAAAAAAAACGGTTTCGGTTTCGGTTTTTGCAGAAAAAAACGGTCAACCGGTTTTTTCGATTTTTTTAATTTGGATAAAAAGCTTATATAATTTGTTAATTGTTTTAAATTCAAACAAAAAAAAAATTAATATATAAAGTAATAAAAATAAAAAAATACATTCTTTGAAAAAAAAAAATATTTTATAATATTTTTTTATTGTATTTCATTTCAACATTTTATTTATTGGTTTTAATATTTTTTAATATAATATCTCAAAAATTAATATTTTAAAACTATATTCATAACAAATGAATAGAGATCATTAAGTTTGTAAATTGGGTAAAATTAGGTACGTTAGTAATTTGAACGTTTAAAACGTTTGGCATTAAATAAGTTTTTTTAATATTACATTTTAAATATGTAAAAAGAAAATCTATTTTTCACTTCTAAAATAATATTTTAGAATTAATATACAATTTAAATGTTTCGTTTTAAGTCGATTTTTTTGTTTGCTTTTGATAAAGCTAAAAGTGGAAAATACTCTTTCACTAATAGTAGATGTTAGACAAATAGTAAAAAGATAATTATATAAATTTTCCAACTTTTCAGTTCTTTTGTCGCATTTATCAAGATATATGAAATCATCATATAATGATGAATGATTTTGTACAGTCTCTTTTTTAGGATTTCGAATACTGTTTATTGTGTTATTTAGATCAGAAATTAAACTATTTGAATTTGGAATATTCAAAGTTAAGTCTTCATCGGAATCAATCAGACTTACATCTAAATCTTCATAACTAAACAAACTATTATAAAAGCGTTCGGAAAAAGGAAAAGAGACCAAGTAACCTAGTTGGTGATGTAATTAAAAAACCGGTTAACCGAAAAAAAAGACCGGTTTTCGGTTTTCTTCGAATTTACAAAATATTCGAAACCGATCGGTTTTAAAAAAATAAAGAAACCGGTTGTCCGGTTTTCGGTTTCGGTTTTTGAATACTCTAACTAATTCTTAGTAAATAAATTATATTAAGCAAACCTTTTTGCTATTTACATTTTACAAATTACAGAATTTTTACAGAATATTTACAAATATTTATTGCTAATTTCAGATATAATTTTACAAATTTTTGAAAGCCGATTTGCTAAAATTAGCAAAGAAATTTACTAATTTTTAAAAAGTGGATATTGAAGGAAATGTTATTTATAATTAAAACTTACACCTACAATTTTAAATTACATATATTAAAAAAAAGGAATCGAAAGTGAATGTACCGACTCATGCCTAAAAATAGGACATGCACTTAAAATAGCACTTAAAAGTTTTATTGGTTCTAAAAGAGTAAACAAATTTACTAACATATTTTTCAAAAAAAAAAAAAAAATAAAAAAATGTTGATGTTCGATAAAAAAATATAAATTGGAAATTTTGTACTAATATTAATAATATTTAGTAATTTTTTTTGCTTATTTTAGCAAACAGATTTTAAATTCCACTTTACAAAAAGTTTACTTAAATTTAGTAGTGGCAGCTTATTTTTTTATAATTTTCATTGTACTACACGTCAGCAGACATGTGTTGCTGAGATTAGCAAAAAATACCGCTGGGCTCAAAATAGAAAAATTTCCCGTTATAACAGCAAAATTTTCAGTTGCCATTACAGACTTTTTTTGGTGAGTCTATGCTTGAATTATTTTGACAAAACAATTATTATTTAAAATGTATAATTGGTGCTTTGGTAATGCATATTTTGTTCTTTTTAAGGCATATTTTTTCATGAGTTTTTTTAATTTGTATAAAAATAAATAAATTGATACATAAAATATTTTTTATATTTATTTTTTCCATTATTATTATTTTTTTGAAAAATAAATATACATTAAAATCTTATTGACCTAAATAGAGCTTTGAATTTTGCGGCCATTGGAAAAATAAATAATAAAAATATATTTAAATACATGAAATTCCTTGCCCTACTTATCACATAAGCTACTGTCTCTGCAAAATTGTATCAAAAATAAAATTTTCTTATCCTTATTAGAGTAAGTTTTTTTCTGGATTCACGTGAAAACCTATTATGCATCATATAAAAAAAATTATACGTTTTTCTTTCGTACCATTTTTTTCTTTAGTAAAAAAGTGTTAATTGTTTATTAAAGTTCGATTTACCAAAATAAATACTTTCGATTTTTTTTTACTTTTTTCCAGCATAATGATCTCAGTTTAGCTCTTTACTCTAGTCGTTGGTATGAATTTCCTGTGCATGTCCAAAAGTCAATACGTCTAATGATGATGGAATCTACACAGCCCCTGATTATAAGGGCTATATTTGTAGAATTGAATTTGAAAACATTTATAAGAGTAACTGAACACATAATTATTATGATAATAACCTAAATAAATTTTGTTTTTCATTAACAGATTGTCCGTGGTGCTTACAGCTGTTTTAATATTTTAAGCAATGTTAATGTGAAATAAAACATAAAAAGACTTTCAAGATTGGGAAAAAACTAAATAATATATAAGAGTTATGATAAGCAGATAACAAAATACTTCATAAATGTTTAAATAACCTTTAAATAACCAAAAAATAATACAACCCGTTTAAAAAATAAATATTTATGTGAAGTTTATGTATGAAATTGTACCAGAAAAATGTTTAATTATATGAAATTCCAAAATGTTCCTCGTTTTATTTCATTTTATTCCCAGTGTCTAGTGTTTCAATTCCACTCCTTCCCCGTTCCATTCCATTTAGTTCCAGTGTAAAATGTTCAAATTCGACTCATTCGCCTTTCTATTCCATTCTGGTCCCAGTGTATAGAGTTTCAATTCCACCCGTTCCCTGTTTATTACTCTTTTAATAAGTATACATTTGAACTGAATGAATCATTTCCAACAAATGCACTATGGGTAATAATTCACATTTTTTTGGCCAAAATTAATAACTGCCAGTCTGGAAATTTTTTCGAACTGCAAAAGACGTTTTTGGAGTAAGAGGACCCTTATTTAATGATTTGGGAAGATTTAAAAAAAAAAATATCAACCATACACTCAAAAAAATTAGTTAGTAAAAAAGATAGTTAACTAACTTTTAAATATCTAATTTATTTTATTTATTAATCATATAATTACAAATTATATGTTAATACCCTAACCGAGCACTAGCAAAAAAGGCCTTCGGCTCGTTGTAGCGAAAATAGACCAGAGCCTCTGATATTTTCCTCAATTTAGAGGATCTTTTTAATCTAACTAGTTAGAGTTTCTTTGAGAACCACTGCTAATTCTAGCTGCTTTTGCTTTCGAGCAGATTTTAATGCCGCGCGAACACACAGCTCCGTTTCATGTTGTACTGATTTTGAGAGTTCATCAGCATCCCTTCTTTTCGAAAGTTCGCTTTTATCTTCAAAATTTTTTTTGAGCGTCCAACTGCGGATGTACTCGGCTCAACGCAAAACTTTTTAACTTCAATTTTCAACTGATAATTTAAACATTCTAAATTTTTCTTTTCAAACACAACACGTTTTCTATGTGAATTTTTTCAATTTCTGAGACAAATAACGACAAAAACTTGTGATCTTTCGTTAAAGAATAATCACTTCTTCACTCAACGTTTCGCCATCAACTATTCTCCTAAGCATATACTTCAAAACAGCAGTTTCTTTCTCTCCTGTTGCTTTCTTCGAACCAAACCTCAGCAAATTCGCTATAAGCGAAGCATAGGTTGCCTACAAAAAATTGTCATGTTTTAAAAAACGCAAAAAATCGCAGCATGAAATTGATAAAATAAACTCAAAATTAAATACTTAACAAAACTTTATTAATTCCAGCAATAAAAAATATTAAGCTTTTTTTAAAAGCTTATCCAAATTTGGATAAGAATTTTTATTTTTTGAAAATTGAGGTTAGGCTGAAGGAATGAATTTTTTCACCAATAAATTATTTTATTTCTAAAATGATTTTTTTATTTATTTACCACTTACCATTACTATTATTTTCCATATCTAAATTTATTTTGCAAGCGTTTTTTTATTAGGAAATATTGCCTTGTATTATCATCAAAAAATTACATATAGCACGTTTCACTTAAATTGTTGTTTGTAAACAATGACTTTGAGAGTCAGCTGATTAGCAGTTTATGGTTTTTTACAAAAACAAAAATTTGCTTCTTAATGCTTTGAAGTATTCTTAATTAAACTGCAACAACAGAAGCTTGATTTTCAAAAGTGCGAAATTTGAATTTTGGCTAAAAATATTTATCAAATTACCCATAGTGAAATGTAATAAAAAGTTAAAATAAATATTTATATGAAAAAAAAATGTATGCTTCTTTACATTTAACTGAACTGAAAACTTTTTATATTAAATAACAAACAGTAAACTAAATAAAATTTTGAGTGTAGCAGTGTGATTTTCCATATAAACTACCCAAAATTATTAAAATTTTTACAAAAGCAAAAAAGTACCAAAAAAAGTACCTTAAATAGTGCCTTTAGTATAAAAACCTTAAAAATCTGAAAACCTTAAAAAAACATTTTTAGCCCCTTTTTGACCTCTTAAAATTCCGAGCCTCTTAAAATTCAAAAGCCTTTTCTTACATATAACTAAAATTCATAAAAATCGTAATTTTTAAGTTGGGGTATTTTCCTTGTACGATGTAAATATTTAAGTACTAGAAATACAATTATCTTTATATAAAATCTCTATACACAATATACAAATTTAACTGTTATAAAGCAACATTTTAATTATGTTTACCTTAAGATAATTAAAATATTCTCTTCCTCATTTAAGCACCAAACCACCATTTAACTTTTCCTCTTCAATAACTATCATAATTTTTGGTTCTTGATAATATTGTTTAAATAATAAATGTTGTTTACAAACAACTCAATTAACAAAATAATTCCTTAAGCAAAATGAATGAATGTAAATGGATTTAATAAATACAAACGAATTATAATTGAAATGTTTTACAAAATTAATAACAACAACAACAACAGCAACAACAACAGCAACAATGACAAAATGAATGAATATTTAAAATAAATACACTCGCAATTTATATGAAAAGGAATGTTAATAATGATAAGGAAGTATTTTAAATGAGTTTAAACAACAGCAAGGGATAAGAAAATTTCACTTAACTATTACTTGTAATTTTGTGTGGGAAATTTTCTCTAGAACAAACTTTAACTGTCAACTATCATATTTCTGTCAGAAGCAGCAAAAGAAAACAAAAATTATTCAAAGTTTGATAGAATTTATGTAGTTATAAGAAGCACATATTAACGCTTCTTTATACCGACTTTATGATAATTGTTGAAAAAATTATGTCTGTACTGGTTTTTTTTATATTGTATGAAGAATAATAAATTTGTTTGTTATTTATAACAATTATTACACTATTTCCATGTTTTTTTTTAAATCATAATTAATTAAATATGAAATCAAAAATATTGTTGTATTTTAATTAAATATTTTTGAAATGAAAATCAAAGGAAAAATATTTTCAAAATATATCCAATGGTATACCAAATATTAAAAAAGATTTTTTTGTTTTTTGATTTTTCACACAAATTTTATAAAAATCTTAGAGTTGGGCTTAAAGTAGATTCCTTGTTAGTGCGATAAATATATTTTTTTCTACACGCAAAGAAAAAACATGTTTGGGGCAATCATATTCGAAGAGCATCATATATTTTTGGGTTTATGGTTGTGCCAACCATAGTCGTACTATAATATGGTTATCATATTATGATAATAAAATAACCATATTTTTACCATAATATAGTACCTACAGTTTATAATATGATTCAAAAATTACCATATTATGGTCCTAAATAAAAATGTTATGATATTGAATTTATCATAATATGATCGCATGTAATCATAGTTTACTCAAAATGTTATCATATTATAGCCCCTCATAACTATATTATGATTCCTGGATTATCATTATATGATCCCTTATTTAAGAAAAAATTAAGGAAAAGTTCTTAGAAACTATGAAAAAGCTTTTTAAATTTACGAATATTTCCTTTAGAAATGTTTTTCTGAAAAAAAATTGATATTATGGATTCTGAGAACTTTTCTTTTTTTTAATTTTTAATGACTTTTTTTAATAAAATAAATCTTAGATTCTAACATTTTTAAAATTTTTTTAGAAATTTTTCTTTAAGAAAAAGTCTTTAGAATCTAAGAAAATTTTTACAAGAAAAAGTCCTTAGAATCTGAGTATTTTTCATGATGAAAAGTCTTCAGAATCTATGAATTTTTCTTTCAAAGAAAAGCCTTAGAATCTAAGTTTTTTTTTGAATATATGAACTTTTATCTAAGAAATAATTTGGAGAATCCGAGAATTTTAGTTTAAGGAAAAGTCCATAGAATCTTAAAATAATTTTATCAAATAAATTTCTAAATATCTATTATTTTATATAAGAAACCTTTTCGTACCCAGAGATTCGTGCCGACAAGCGAATTTGTAGCCATAGAATGGTTCGGTTGCGATAACCGAATTTTTTGGTTGTGACAACAGAAAACCAATTAAGACATGAGTAATTTGACTGTGATAAAAGTATTTCGGTTGCCTCAATAACAATTCGGTAGTCACAACCAGCTGCTGCAACTGAACCATTCGGCTGCTGCAACTGAACCATTCGATTGGCTACAAATTCGGTTGTCAGAGTGTACAAAAAAGTCTTGAGTACTACAGACCTTTTCTAATAAAAGATATTTTACTAATATTTTGAGAAATTTTTACAAGAAATGATTTTTTTTATTTTTTTTACCCTTTGAGACCCAGACACAAAATCGTTAGCTTTGATGCTTCATCAGAAAAATTAAAATATTTTCAAAACTAGTTGGATAATTTGAATAAAATTATTTTTGTTGGATTCTTAACAAAATTATTTTTCACAGAGACTTAATTAGTTTTTGAGATTAAAGTCAAAAAATTATACTTTTGTCCTGCCTGGGTTTCAAAGGGTTAAAAAATTTCTAATTGTTTTTATTTAAAATAATTAAAAAATATAAAATCTTTATATAGAATCTTTTTGACAATGAATTGATTAGTGTAAATAATATTTGATGTATAAGGAATCTTCGAAAAACCCCTTTAATCTTCTAAAGCTAAAAAAAATTAACTGGATCAAAATTAGTTAAATTGATCAAATGTTTTCATGTCATATGAAAGGTATTTTCTACCCATCTGATATTTCTGCGGTTTTAGTAAACAATATATGATTGTTATGATTTTGTAGCAAAAAAAACTAAACTGATAAAATTTTGGTTTTTACGAAAACACGTCAATATTATGATTGTAAATGTCAAAGTCATGTTTTATTTGGTTTATAATTATTTGTTGATTGTTGCCAGCATTATGGTTACAGCCAATCATGTTATATAATAGAAGGTGCCAATCATAAAATTGGAAAATATTTACTAAATAATGATGGTAGCGACCATGTTAATGGTTAGAAAGCCAATAACTTGGTTGTGACAACCATACCCGATTGCAGCAAGTACAATATAGTAGCAGTGATCATATTGCAACCATGTTTTTTCTCTGCGTGTATATGCATTTTGACTTCTAAGCTAGGAAATCGAAAAAATTTAAAAATTTATTTTATGAGTTCGTTTAAAATTAATTTTTTTCATTAAATAACTTCCAGTTTACGGTCTAAAATAAAATCAGTACAAAAATTTCGAGTATTTTATTTTAGCGGGCTGATGTTTTCCCCTCTGCCCAGTATGTGTATTAAAATTTTATGACCAACATTTTTATAAAACATTTCATTCCCGCCCTCCCCCTTTTTAGGGGTATTTTTTACGATTTGTTAGAATAGAGCCAAAAATGACAGTTATGCGGGGGAGTTAGGCGGTCAATTTGTTCCACAAAATTATTTACGTTAATATTTTCTACTGACGGCTCCAAAACTTCTAGCGGAGTTGGAGCCAGTGTATACGGACCTAGGGGAGAATTCGCATACCTCTTTGAAAAGATTCAAGTATATTTACTACAGAATTATATGCTATCTATACAGCAACGATCGAACTTCTGGAAAGGAATCTTGTGAGAAGATATATAAACTAAATGTCGAAAAGCCAGGCTGTAACAAAGGCCTTGAAAACCCCCATCTATCACCATAGATCAGTGCTAGAGTGCCATAAAGCCCTCAACCAACTGGCGACCAATGATAAGGTAACACTTATTTGGATACCCGGTTACAGCGGGCATGAAGGCAATGAAAAAGCTAATGAACAAGTTTGACTAGGAACGGAATTGCCATTTATAGGCCCGAGTCCTCAACTTGGTTTCACGAAAAAGGACATAAAAAATATAATATAAAATCTAATCAAGATGAAATCCATTGAATATTGGAACAAACAAAAACCACTGAAACATTCAAAGAAGTTCTTATCATACACTGAAAGGAGGGACAGCGAAGCCCTTCAGATGAATAAACCAAATCTAAGACTCCTATAGGGAGCACTCATATATCACTATGCTACACAAACAGGCAATACGAAATTTTAACCCTCTCACACCCTAAATAAAATTCCGATCTTATCTTTCAAAATGGCAGCTCACGTGTATATTTTTTTGTAGCTTTAGGGCCACCTCGAAATTTTAAGGGATCAAAAAGTTGTTCAAAAAATTGGCATTTGTTTAGATTTTTAAGGAATTTAAACTTAGATAACCATACACTTAAAAAATTTTGTAAGTTAAAGTAATATTTAAAAGAAATAATATTTTATTTTAAAAGCGGTTTTCTTACTTTTTATTTAAATCAAATGGTTTTTGTTATTTATTTTTAAATGTTGCTTAAGCAATTAAAAAACAAGTGATTTATCAGTTAAAAATAAATTTTAAAAATTTACCTATCAATTCCGTAAAGTAAATGATTATTTATATATTTAATTTTTTTTTTTTGGCTTATTGTATACTCACACAGTTTATAGACACATTTTGTATATATGTGTATTGAAATAATTTTGTATATAATAAAAAACAAATTGTAATTTCTTGAATACCATTTTTTGTTGAAACAGACTGCAAATAAAATTTATATCTGTAGTAACTGTAACAGAAACAATTAAATCAATAATTTTCGTTTTGTGGGTAAAGTTTTATTAATTTTCAAGTAAATGAAAAAAAAAATACATTAAACTGAAAAATCGGTAAATGGCAGTAAATCATTTTGAAAAAATGTATAAAAATGTTAAAATAAATATTTCTTTGAAAAATAAATGTACAATCACAATATATTTTCCGTAACCGACTGTAGTTTATTTAAAAAGTAATACCTAGAGTTTATTTTTAAATGAAGAACCTATTGAAATTCATAGAAATATATATTTTAACTATTTAAATCAGTCACTCAAAATTAATTACGGACTTTCACTAGGAGTCGATTAATGTAAAATTTTGTGTCTTTTGTTTCTAAATATGGAAACTCATATAATTCCGTTTTGTTTTTTTATCAAAATAGTTTTTTTTTTAATACGAAATTATTTCAATACAAATATTATGAAATGGTTCAAATATACATACAGGCGTAGAAAATAAAAATATATGCCCCTGTAGCATATGTGTTGTGTTTTGTTATTACAAACAATTAAAAAAAATTTCAATTTGAAAAACAATCTAAAACCCCATACACACTGATCCTAAAAGTACGTGTTTTCGTTTTTTTTCAACTTTAAAATTCCATAAAAATTTTAAATCGGAAACTTGAAAATGAGAAAAAAAAAATACGTCGTTTGGTGCTCAGTATGAATGGGGTTTTTAAAAATAATTTTTTCCAACCTTTTGTCAGTTAAAAATTATTGATTATTTTTAACGAATTTCGACTGTTTTAACTACTTTTGCTATTTTATTAAACTACAAACAGTGAGCTATATTTTGAGTGAATATCATTAGAAAGCGATTATCGAGCTCTTTATATCGGACATTTTTTGTACTTTTTTTCTTTTTAAAATTGCTGTTGTAAAAATTTATAAAATTTTCAGCACTTTATATGGAGCATTAAGCTGTCAGATTCATGTATTTTGCTTCTTATTAAATTTCAAAGGACACCTGTTTTTTATTTTAATATGGTTAAATTTTAAGGGCCGATGTTGAATGTGAACCACACCTAAACGTCAAGTTTTTTTCTGCATTTCATTTGACATTTCTCAATTTCAGACTAACTTAATTTAAACCATGGAAAGATACACAATCGAGCAACGCGTTAAAGTTATTTAGGCTTATAATGAAAATGGGCGTTCAAATCAAAATGCATTTCGTACACTTCGTGATTTTTTTTGGTCAGCTTAATCAAATGTGTCCACAATCGGGAGCGTTGTGGTCAAATTTCAGCAAACCGGGTCTGTGAAAACACCTGTGCTTGCTTGCCCAGTTCTTTCTGAGGGAAACATTGCTGTTGTTCGCGATAGTGTGTCATGAGGTCCGACAAGCATTTACCGTGAATTGTGTTCGCTTTCGCAAGATGAGAATGAACTTATTGTGGCCAGGAGGATATGGACCTCGACAATGTGTGGTTTCAACAGGACGGTGCCACTTGTCACACATCTAACGACACAATGGCTCTTTTGCGCGACAAATTCAATGAAGGTGTTATCTCACGTAGTGGCTATGTCAATTCACAGCCAAGATCATGTGATGTGTCACCGTTGGACTTCTTTCTTTGGGGTTATTTGAAAGAAAAGGTGTACGTTGATAAGCCAGCAACAATTAAAGAGCTAAAGGATGAGATAATTCGGCACATTAACGGCATAGAACCTCAATAATGCCTCAGCGTCATCGAAAATTTGGACCATGGGATGGAGGTGTGCCGCCGAGGTCGCGGCGGCCATTTGGCTTATATTTTATTTTATACATTATTGAACCATATCATGTTATCATAATAAAAAGAAATGACAATAATTTCCCAAATAATTTGTGTTTTATTTAAAATCAACATCGGCCCTTAAAATTTAACCACCTTTTATATGCTATTTTATATTTTATAATATTTTGCGTGAAGCCTTTTTTTGTTAATTTTTTGCAACAACTTGACAACCCTATGTTAATTCAATTTTTAAATGGAATTGTAAACGTATCTGAACCGAACAAAAAAAAAATGTTATCCAAAAATTTTCAAATTTCAAAAATTTAGATTTTCTATCACATATTTAAAATCAAGGTGTTTCGGTTGGGGTACTTTCCTTGAAAATAATTATATTGATAAAATTAAATGCAATTACTGGCAAAAAAGTGTACACGGTTATAATTAACCGATCTTGTAGTTTTTTTTTTTAACTAAGCGAACAGTTATAATTAGTACTAAATTTATTAACCGGTGTTTTTGATTTTTCCTGTTTCTTTGCATAAATGTCAAAAAAAACTATTTCAGAAATAGATGATTCGAAAGTATATTTTTTATATTTTAAGCAAAAAAGCATTATTTTTTTTGTTGCAGTTTAGTGTAATTTTAATATCCATCACTATAAAAAATAATATAAATTTTTGTTAATATTTTATAATTATATATATAACAGCATCATTATCAGTTGTCATCATTGTAAATGTCGTAGTTCTGCTAGTTATAATAAGCCAGCGACATAAAAGTTATTCTGTTGAAAAGCTTTACTAATTCCCAACTAAAGAAAACATTCTTAAGTTTTTTTGTTCGCATTCTTTTTCAGTTAAAAGAGTTCTTAAACATTTTGCTTTTGTTAACATAAACTACATAAATGTATCCATTTTTTGTCAGCGAACCCAAATCTTTTTAAAAAGAAAAAAAAAATATAAGTTTAACATCAGTTGCACACTTGTATATAAAAGCATTTGAAATTTTTGCTGATATTTTTAACACAGCATAACTTGCTATGGCAACTTCTTTAATTCAATATTAAAATAACTATAAAAGTTTAATTAAGTTAAAACGAATATAAAATGCTTTATTATATTAGGATATGATTGATATTTAGATAAAATTTTACAATATCGACAAATTTTCGTTTCAATTTTAATGGAATATTTTAATCTTTAATTACTTTACATAAGTTTCTTAAACAAATTAGTTTTATTATTTTCATAAAAAAGAAATGATTTAACACATGTACCAAGAAAAAATTATTATAATTATTAACTAACACTGCCCAACAGCATTTTTGGAACAGAATAGCGACCCTATAATTCTGAAAGGGTATGTTGAGTAGATCATTTTTGTAGAACAAACTTATGGTCCAGCACGTCTGAGTTTTTTTTTACAGTGCGTCAAAGTTTTCATTATTTGGTCGAAGGGAGCATTATACTATATGAAAAAAAATGCTGTAAGTTATGGTCAGAGCTGTATTGTGGAATTGTATGAGGATTATTTTTGTGGAAGATCTTAACCCTCTAACTGGTCTCTTTATGGGTCAATTTGACCCTTTTTTCGAGAAAATCAAAAAATATCCTTTAAAAAAGGACATTTAAGGATTAAAATATTCAACGAAAATGTTTGCCGGAAAATTTCAGTGGGAGTTTCCAAAGACACCATTGTTGTAAATAAAGCTCTTTACGATTAATTGGCAAAATTACACGCCAACTTCTATAAAAAAATTATAATTTTGTTTTAATAGTGGTTTATTTTAGTATGTACATATTAATTTTTTTGCTTCAAAAATTTCCAGATCGGCGTGTCTTTTTCTTGGAAATGTAACTTTTACATCAGCTTTTATCAAATTCCTGTTTTTCAATCTGTAACATAATATTTCAGCTTTCTCTTTTGTTAGTCCTAAATCTCTTACAAGATCTTCAAAATAAGCTTGGTCTATCAAATTAGGACATATGTTTAAACCATCAAGAGGCAAGTAACTTATATCTGATATGTTTTCAACCGCCGCTGTTATTTCTGTATTGGCTGTCATATTGGCCGAAAATGTATGTGTAGGCGGTTGAGGCACCGGAACACCTTCACAGCGCACTTCTGGTAAAATGACATTATTTGTTGCTTCGTATGTCATTATAGCGTAGTGCCTTTGGCTTCTACCAAATTTGTAATTTACGCAGAAATAGCATGTATCTGATTTGTGATCTTCAGGTTCAATCAATGTAATAGGCGCAGAAAATGGCAGCGCCTTAGTACCGCCTTTGTACCAGGTCAAAAGACCACTTTCGCAAGTAGTACATACGGTTTTTGGTATCCAAGCTTCAGATTAAAAGCGTATTCCAAAGAAAAGAAAATATGATTCTTGAATTGAAGGGAATATCTTTCTTCTGCTTTGATGGTGCGTAAAATGTCCACAAATAAAACAAAACCAATCTCTTAATT
Source organism: Eustalomyia histrio (assembly GCA_949748255.1). NCBI lineage: Eukaryota > Metazoa > Arthropoda > Insecta > Diptera > Anthomyiidae > Eustalomyia > Eustalomyia histrio. Next base: position 28,771,469 of record OX456527.1, read on the forward strand.
TGCAAACAGAATCCGCCATGCTTATTTAAGCTTTAATTTTTCTTTTTTTATATTAATTTTAGTAAAATTCACACCCGATATGTACTGCTTAGTAGCTCCATTATGCTTGAATTTTTTCTTTTTTTTTATTATTAATTTTAATAAATATCACACCCGATTTGTAAGTCACAGCTGATTAGACGCGAGAACTCAGTGTTTGGCCCGGCCGAACCTGACGCCGTTTTTACCTGTTTTGTATATGTTGGTGTATAATTTTACTAATTAAGCGTAAAGAGCTTTATTTACAACATTGGTGTCTTTGGTGACCCCCACTGAAATTTTCCGGCAAACATTTTCGTAGAATATTTTAATCCTTAAATGTCCTTTTTTAAAGGATATTTTTTGATTTTCTCGAAAAAAGGGTCAAATTGACCCATAAAGAGACCAGTAAGAGGGTTAAAATCTTCCACAAAAATAATCCTCATACGATTCCACAATACAACTCTGACCATAAGAATTCTCTCAGACATTAACTTATAGCATTTTTTTCATATAGTATAATGCTCCCTTCGACCAAAAAATGAAAACTTTGACCCACTGTAAAAAAAAACCCAGACGTGCTGGACCATAAGTTTGTTCTACAAAAATGATCTACTCAACATACCCTTTCAGAATTATGGGGTCGCTATTCTGTTCCATTCAAAAAGTCTTAATTTGTTGGACAGTGTAATTAAAGTTTTGCTTAAAATAAAATTTGATTTCAAACAAATTAAAAAAGGAAAGATAAAATAAATAACAAGCCATTTTTTAAACATTTTTGCTCTAAGAATTATAAATTGATAATGCCTAAAAAAATTTTGCTGTATCCTTAGTTTTGACGGCCACTGTTATTCATTTAATTAAACTATGTTTTAAATAATCGTATACAATTTTAAGTAATTAATAGTTATTAAAATATAAATTAATATAAAAAATTTTTTCTCTATAGTTAACAAAAAAATTTCACAAAAATTTAAATATAATTTTCTCCTAAAAAGCAAGGACTTACCAGTAATTTCGCATTGATTTCAATAAACTTAAGATGGATGAAATCAATGAGAGAAATGAAAACAACACGTATTTTTTTAAATACCAGGAATCGAACTCATGACCCTAAAAATATTTTGTTTTACAAACTGATTAATAAACTTAACCTATCTTCACTTTTCAACAATGAAGTAATGTAGAGTGACTAAATTGGTATTTGTTTAAATATTTTACGAAAGAAAAGATAAACATTAACTATTCTATCTTAACATTTGCGTTTATCGCAAAAAAAAAATATAACAAAATAAACATGTTTTTCTTATTTGCAATTGTATCTTCTTAAAAAATTATTTATATTATTTTCAAAAAACTTTATTTTTATATTCATTCAGTCATTTTTAACTGTATTTTTCTGACGATTTTTTCCCTTCTTTTTGTTAGTAAATTTTCAATTACAAGTTTTTGTTGTTCAATGTTGTTGCTTGTTTTTCTTCTTATGCTCAAGTAATTCATGTGAATAAATATGTTGCTACAAATAATAAAACTTCAAAAAAAAAAAGAGAAAAAACAACAAAATATTTTTGCAAAATAAACGAAATATTAAGTTTTACTTTATCCAACATCCTTTCTTTTACTCCAACTCTTTATAAATGTTTCATATTTCAAACAGACAAAAACTGTTGACAAATTGTTGCTGTTGGCATTTATTTTCATGTTGTTTATTTTGTATATTAAAAACATATGAAAAGTTCTATATTAAAATGTAATATATGTAAATTAGGGTTATAACTTTTTGTATGCGAAAAAAATTACATGTGGCATCATGATATGTAGAGTACTGTACAAAAAAAAATTATTTTCTTAAGTCATATTGAAACAAAAAAAAAAAATTTTAATATATCATAATTTAAGCGATTTTTTAAATTATTTTTAAAATGTAATTACAGAAATGAGTGTTTATATAGGAGGGCGATACAATAAGTCCGTGCCTTTTCGAACTTCCGTCGTAGTTATATTAAATGCGATACTGCTCCTATCAAGTGAATGGCGGAACTTGCTCATAATTTGACAATAGTATATTAAAAGCTGGTGCTTGATGGTAGCAGTGATGCATTTCATATAACTACGAGGGAAATTTGAAAAGTCACGTACTTATTGATCCGCCCTCGTATTATGCTAAAATTTCCAGTATTTGAGCAAAATCGATAAAAAAAACTCATTGTTCAAAAAAAAAAGCAGAAACTTACATACCATTCGATTTTTATAAAATTTTGTTTGCCAAATTCGGATTCAAAATTGATATATTTCATGAGAAGTTTTTGAAAAAAAAAACCAATGCAATGTTTTTGGTGCGAGAATTTTTTTAACTACAGCGCCAAAGTTATATAATATTTCTTTATATTTTTCCATGACCTCTATTTGTTTGCCAAATAATTTTTTGATATTTGGAAAAAATACAAAGCAAAAGTTATAACCCTATTGTACATACCCAGCCCAAAAAATGCAATCGGCACAATAGTGGTTAAACATTGACGACAGTTGGTGATATGCTGGCGAAATGCGTGGTTGACAACTGGATCGAATTGTCATGTTACTCGATTAATAACGGCGGCCTAGCGCTAGTTCGACTAAGTTCCCATAACAGTGGAAGAAATCAAAAAATGACACTTCGCGATGCGATAAAAACTACTAAAATTGTTCATAATTTTTTATTCCATTTCGCAATTACCATGACAATTTTTGTGCATAAGAGACGAATCTGTCCAAAAGATAAATTTGAATAAATATTAATTGTAAAAAAGAAGAAAAAGATAACGGGTTAATGCGAAAGGTGTTTAAAATGTATATAACAGTATAGCTAAAAATGGGGTTTTTTGGGTTCATCTTTTATATGTTAAAATGTGGGTGCCTTTAAAATTCAACCAAAAAACGTTAATATTCTTAAAAATTATTTCAAAAACTATGAAAATTTGATAGTATAATTTTAGGCCATTTTATCTCCCTTCAATTTCTTAAAAAGAAACGGAAGATGGAAGTTTGGAAATCCTTACGGAGAGAGGAAAACCAAGGAAAGAGTCTCGCCGAAATCCCTTTGGCTAAATACCTGAAAATTAAACTATGCTATGGGCTTACTAACTGGGTAGGTATATTTTGCAAGTTCAGCTAGGGTCATATTAAAAAGAGAGGTTGAATGGGCAAAAAGTTTCCCCCTTAACGGCCTGCTTAAACTTCTCGAGCGAGGATGTTGAAATTTAGAATGAAGGTTCCGCTTCTGTTTAAGAATCTGCTAAGATGGTATTTTTGGAAAATCTTGATGGCCTGCCAAAACCGCTGCAGCTTGAAAGTTGAAATTTGGTACATAGGTTTCTACTTCGACGTAGACATCCACTCAGACGGGTTTTTGGATACTCCAATGGAAAGAGGCAAAAAGAGGAAATTTAAAATGATCGTTCCCTGGAGTATGCGCTAATAAACTTTTATGAATTTGTGTTAAGGACGTAGTAAACATGGAGCTAAGAGGGTAAAAAGTATTCCCCTTAACGGCCTAACTAAACTGCTGGAGCTAGGATGTTTAAATTTGGTATGAAGTTTCCTCTTCTATATAAACGAAAGTTATGAAAGGATTTTTCGAAAATCCAAAATAGGAAATTCTTCCCCTTAACGATCTGCCAAAACCGTTGGAGCTAAGAAGTTGAAATTTGGTACATTTGTTTTTCCTTTCTCACAGAGCCTAAAAAGGAGAAATTCTCCCCCTTGACGGTCTGCAAAAACTTGTGGAGGTAGGAAGTTAATATTTGATACATAGGCTCGTCCTCGGGCAAAAACATCGAATTTTTGGAAAATCCCACGGGAGGGCTGAATATTTTGTTTTTGTATAATTTTTAAGCCTTTTTGGGATATAAACTTCACCACGTGTTTAATTGCTAGGAATACAAGACTGGAGTTAACTAGGTTTCTTTGTTCAAGCTCTGCCTTCTTTTGGGGGCTCTAGCTCATCTAAAACTTCGGAATCTCAAGAGAAATTTTTCTGGATCGAAATACAATATCAGCCTAGTTACAAATCGTTAATTTTTTTTGTTTTTGTAAATATACAAAGATTAAAAGTTCATTATTAACTAATAATAATAATAATAAACAAAAAATCTCGATGTATATAAAAACTAAAAAATAAACAACACTGTTGTTTTCAGTTGTAGAAACCCAATTTCAGTTAGAAATTAACCAAATTTTTTTATGTGTGTAGGCTGCTACTCCGGTGTAGGTGTTTATAAAGAGCAGGGTTTTGAAAATTATAACATGGAGAAGCAAATATGGAAAGATTCTGAACCTCAATGTCCTATCCAAACATTTTCTGCTAAAAATCTAAAATTAAAAATATATTTTCCTTAATGTATGGGCGAATTCAGTGACATGTCGCTAAGCCATCATGAAAGCATCTTTCTGTAATTTTTAACTGGGCATGTATTAGCATTTTTTATTTCGTGGATATTTAAGGATTGCCTTGCTAAAAATTTGGGCCAAGCGAAACTCCGGATTTTTCCAACAAATAAAAATAGAGTTTTTTAATATTATGTTATAACACATAATTTTTTTTATTAATTTTGGCTTGCTAATATTTTCGCTCGAACAAAGGGATTTTGAAAAATTTTTAACCGTCTCTGATTTTTAGCTCCATTTTAGTTAAGTTCGATTTTTTTGGGATAATTAAAAACTATTTGCGCGATTGCAGTTCATTTATCATATTCGTGTTTAGCATGCTCAAGTTCTTCAAAAACTATGTGTTCTAATATATAATTCAAAAATTTAGTTTTTGAATTGTTCGAATATTTTTTTTAATGATTTGTTCGAAAATCCTAATTTTCGATCGTCGTGCTATTCGCGTTAGCACTGTGTGATTTTGCACTAAGTACTACATAATTCTTAATAGCAATTCACGCACTTAAAATAGTTTGTAAGTTAAAATAACAGAAAATACCATTTAAAAGAAATGATATTTTATTTCAAAACGGGTCTACTAAATATTCAGTTAAATGAAATGGTTTTTGTTATTTATTTTTAAATGATATTTAAACAACTGACACATCACATAAAAAACAAATGACAATGAATCAGTTAAAAATAAATAGTAAAATTTTAACTAAAAACTTCGTAAAAAATAACTGATTATTCATTTATTTTTTTTTTTGTATACTCACACAGTCTATAGACACATTTTGTGTGAATGACAGTATGTGTGTATGTATGTATGTTTATAAAGTTCTTTTAATTTGACTTAAAATAATTTTGTATATAAACAAACTATTTTTTTAATTTTTTTAATATTTTTTTTTTGAAACAATAGATCCGGCTGGCAACCAGAGTTCCCAGGTTCAATTCTCATCAAGATCAGATAACGTTTGAGATATTTGTAATAATTTTTTCTTAAATATTTATTTTTATGATAACATTTTTTAATACTCATTACTTAGGCTCATAGTCTGTAAAGTTCATCAATGAAGTAAGGTATAAAGTAATGTGTTGTCATCTTTATACTTTATTTGGCAATGTGTAGTTTTGCTAGGGCGTTTAGAAATGATATTTTTTCTCGATTTTTTTAACAAATTCATTTTAGATATAAAAATATTCATACAAGTTTCATTAAAGAACAATTGTCATAAATATTTTAAGGCTTTTTGGTTATTTTAAAAAATGTTCATTAATTTTTTAAAGAAATTCTGTGTACAAGAGTAATGCAAAATTACACTGACTGAGGCCAGATTCTTGTAGTTAAGTAGCAAGCTATATGTATACACAAATAAATTTAATATTTAAATTTCTCATATACACAAATTAGTTTGTAATTTAAATTTACTGTAAATGTAATTAAAAATAAATGGAAAATCACTTAAAAACCAATCTGCTAATTTTTAATTTCAATCGAAAGAAATTTTCATTTATTATTAAATGTTATTGAAATAACTTAAAATATCTGTAAATAATAAATCACTCTTCATTTATTTTAACTGTTAATAAACTAATTAAACTAGTAAAAACAAATGATATTTGCTTAACTTATTATATCTGTCAATAAATAAACTACAAAATCCATTAAAATAAATCATATTTCATTTATTTCGCTTATTAAAATGTCATAAAAATTAACCACAGAGTCTGTAAAAATAAGCGACTATTCATTTATTTTATTTATTTTTAATATAAGACAATTAATTATAAAAAATAGATACTATTTTTTTTAACAAATTATTTTTAATGAACAGAAATTCGTTATTTATATGTAACTAGCTTAAAAGCCCGATACTTTGTTATCGGTAATTTTTAATATCGGAATATGTTACAATACAAAGAAATTTTATTCTATTTTCAAAAGATTTAACTTTTTAAAAATTTTTATTCATCTTTTGAATTGGATGTAAAAATTTAAAATTTTGAATTCATTGCTTACACTCACCAAAAAAATTCTGTAATGGCAACTGAAAATTTTGCTGTTATTACGGGAAATTTTGCTAATTTGAGCCCAGCGGTATTTTTTGATAATCTTAGCAGCACATGGCTGCTGACGTGTAGTAAAATGAAATTTGTAGAAAAATTAGCTGCAGCTACTAAGTAAACTTTTTGTAATGTGGAATTTAAAATCAGTTTGCTAAAGTCAGCAAAAAAATTTACTAAATATTATTAATATAAGTATAAAATTTCAAATTTATTTTTTTTAATCGAGCATCAAAATTTTTTTTATTTTTTTCAAAAAATATTTTAGACAAAATTAAAAAAAAAAATCAGACTTAAAAATTGTAAAAACAAACGAATTTATCATTTTAATTTGATTTGGTAATTTCTGTTTTGAAATATATTTTAGTAAATTCTTTTTTAATTTTAAAGTCACATTTAAATTGTTTTTAGGGCTGATTTTTAGAACTAAAAAAACCTCTTAGTGCTATTTTAAGTGGATGTCCTTTGTTTTTAGACATGAGTTGGTATCTTCACTTCCGATCCCCTTTTTAATCTATATAACATTTTAATATTCAATTAGAAATAACATTTTCTTCAATATCCACTTTTTTTAAATTAGTAAATTTTTTTTGCTAATTTTAGCAAATCGGTTTTCAAAAATTCGTAAAATGATTTCTGAAATTAGCAACAAAAATTTGTAAATATTCTGTAAAAAATCTGTAATTTGTAAAATGTAAATAGCAAAAAAATTTGCTAAATAATAATTTTTTTACTAAAAATCAGTACAGAAATAGTAAAGTGGAATTGAAAACCGTTTACAAATTTTTTTACTAACTTTTTTCTGAGTGTACAAGTCATTTAAGAGGACGTTCCCATTGTTAAATGTTTTAATATTGAATTTTGGTCTCCTAATGTTTCAATTCCACTCTTTCCATTTCCATTCCCTTTCTTTTCCCTGTCTAGTGTTTTAATTTCACTCGTTCTCTATTCCATTATATTTCTTTACCCTATCTAGTGCATCGATTTCACCCATTCCCTGTTTGTTTCCATTTCGCTCCCCTTGTCTAGTGTTTTAATTCAACTCGTTCCCTATTTGATTTTATTTCGTTACCCTTGTCAAGTGTTTAAATTCCACTCGTTCTCTTTCCATTCCATTACTTTCCCCTTCCAATAAGAAATTTAGCTTTGCAAATATTTCCCTATTAACGCAAAAATACAGGTATGTTCACTAAAATTCCTATAACGCATAAACCAATGTACATACTAAGACGTTGTATACATATAAAACATGGCATTGATATCACCTTTCATGATAAATTTCCAAAAATAAAATTTGTCCTCACATTACAGAGAATATCAATTTCTGACACAATGTTATATTTATATATATGTATATACGAGCGCCCCGGTAGGTTAGTTGGTAGCGTGCTAGCTTATCAGCGCGGGGTCGTGGGTTCGTTAATTATTATTTCCTACACAATGTAGTAGCGAAATACTGAAAAATAAATAACATTTTTATTTATAAAAAACCAACCATAAGCTCAAAATAATTTAAGAAGTTTAAAATTAATAAAATTTTTGAAAAATATATTTCTTTGTATTTTAACTATTTAATCACTTAAAATCCAATGTATGGATCAAGGATGCGAAAGTTGGTACAATTGTACCAGTTTTGGTACTATTTGGGTCTTAAAAGTACGATGGTACTCCCATGGTTTATTTGTAAAATTTTCCCAGATTATCGTTATTTACAGTTTGGGGCAAAAGTGAGCCAACGCTAGTAAAATATTTGTAAATAATCTGTAATTTTTCTGTTTGCTTTATAAAAACAAAACTTTTTCCTTTTTTAGATTTAAAACCTATAGTTCTCTTAAAATTTAAGTAATCTTACCCAAAATCCATTCTCTTCATTTAAAAAAATCGATCTCTTTAACTGAAGGTAATTGGCTCACATTTGCAGCAACAAAAAAAATACTCAATTGAGGGTACTGAAATTGTTAAAACTTATTATTAATTTGAAGTTTTTTTTTTTTTAATTTGGTGCATAATAAAGTGAAAAATAATAAAAAAAAATTTCGATGAAACCAACAGCAGATAATGTGAATAAAGAGGTGCTGGAAAAAGTTAAAAATGGTAAAATCACCAATTTCTTTAAAATGGGTCAGCAAAGAGTGGCAAGAATTATTGCAGGTGAGAAAAAACTTAATCCAGATCAGTATCCAACATCAAAAATGGGAAGACAAAAAAAGTCAGTGACACTGAAGCTAGAGCCATTGGACGTCTTTTCACTTCGGGCAAAATCAAGAGCATAAAACAGGCAGTTTCTAAATGTTTGGTCAATGTTAGCAGATGGACAGTCCCAAGGGCTCTCAAAAGCGTTGGATACAAAACCAGTATTAAAGAGAAAAATACAAAACTATCACTAAAAAACGTAAAAGCGCGAAAATTATATTTGGAAATATATAAATTTTGCACAGTTTTTGATTGATGATTTTTTATTTTACTAGCTTATTTTGTCATATTTGTGGCAGTTTTATTTATTTTGTGGATAATATGGTCCGATGAGATCAAAATCAACAGATACCAATCGGATGGAAAAGTTTGGTATTGGGCCAAGCCATCAACCACACCAAACCCAGCCCATGCGAGTATGCAATAATGTTTGTACACTTATAGAAAAAAGTCTATACAAATTTTTGATATTTAAACTAAAGATTGGTTAAAAAGAGCCCTACAGACAAAATTTTGAAATCAGTAAAATTTATTTATTTAATATTAGTTATAAGTATATAAACAGCAAAAAAAAACTATTAAATTTACAACACTTAAGTTATATTGGAGTTTAATTCTAGTTTATTGCAAATAATAATTTACCCTGCTGAAAACAAAAAACGAGGGTTATGAGTTCCCTGGAGTAAAATACTTAATGCATTTTCTTAAGGAAAGTGGTAAAAATATAGGTTCAATAAGGGAAAAGTCGCTTTGGTTAGAAACCTGAAATATTGGGTAAAAATTGGAAAATTGAATGGAGAGGGTGGAATTAAAAAACCAGTAAATGGGAATTTAATATAATGGAATAAGCAACGAGTGGAATCAAAACACTAGGCAATGGGAACGAAATGGAATAAAAACGATTGGAATTTAAATATAAAACAATGGGAAAGAAATGGAATAAAATGGTGAACAAGTGAATTGAAACTCTAGGGAGGGGGTACGAAATGAAATTGAATTCTAGAATAAGGAAACGAAATGGAATGGAAAGAGGAACGCAAAGGAATGGGGAACGGGTTTAAAATAAAACACAAGACTAGTAGAACGATATGGCATGTCGAAAAAAGTAGAATTGAAACACAAAATACAGGGAACGTAATGGAATAGTACAAGCCTGAATTTTCCTTATGTTTATCGATTTAAACATATTTTTTTCTATAAAAAATGATAAGAAAACCATAATGGAGCAAAATATACATTTTAATAGGTTTTTTCTCTGCCTTCTTCTAAAGACTTCGGATTCTGAAGATATTTTTTACCAGATCTAAATACATGTATCAACCTAGCATGTATCAACCATTAAGCACTGAGGTGGTTGTCTTATGGTTTGGGGATGTATAATACCATATGATGTGGGCCCACTTATACAGGTTGAAGGTATTATGCGAAAGGAGGACTATCTTCGCATATTACAAGAGAATTTGCCTTTAGCTCTCGCCAAAATGCCAGATAGATCTAAAAATGTTATCTTTCAGCATGGCAACGACCCCAAACATTCTGCGAAAATGGTTAAGGAATGGCTTAGTTCTCAGGTGTTTAGGCTCATGGAGTGGCCACCTCAAAGCCCCGTTCTTAATCCGACCGACTTAAAATGTCGTTTGGTAGATTACGAAGAGCCTCCAAAGAGTATTAGTGAGCTGTGGGAGAGGGTACAGGCTGAATGGAAAACAATTTCTGTGAATTATATATCAAAACTGTGTGAATCCAGGCTAAGGAGAATAAATCAGTTGGAAAAGGCAATGGGATACTGGATAAAGTATTAAATTTGGATTAGAAAACCTTTGGTGAAAAAGTGAGCCAATGGCCTTTATTTCAAAGTATTATGTTTTTAGATACTTAAGTTTGAATTACATGTTTATATTTTAGTTGTTTTATTTTTTAATGATGAATATATTCGTTTAATTAAATAGTTTTTAATTTATTTAAAAAATAAAGGTTGCTCGTTTTATTTTAACCATTGGCTCACTTTTGCACCAAACTGTATTTTCTTGTCAACTCATGTTTGCTGTCACATCTTTGTGAATATCTTTTATATTAGAGCCAATTTAGACGGCGACCTTGTTGCATATACATTCAACAAAAAAAAGTCTGTAATGGCAACTGAAAATTTTGCTGTTATTACGGGAAATTCTGCTAATTTGAGCCCAGCGGTATTTTTTTGCTAATCTTAGCAACACATGTCTGCTGACGTTGTAGTACAATGAAATTAGTAGAAAAATTAGTAGCCGCTACTAAATTTTAGTAGACTTTTTGTAAAGTGGAATTTGAAATCCGTTTGCTAAAATCAGCAAAAAAATTACTAAATACTAATAATATTAGTACAAAGTTTTAGATTTATTTTTTTTTATCGAGCATCAAAAATTGTGATTATATTTTTTAAAAGATGTTTTATACAAAATGAAAAAAAGACCAAAGGCTTAAAAATCTTAAAAATTCTTAAAACATAAACGAATTTATCATTTTGTTTTAATTTGGTAATTTCTGTTTTGAAAAATATTTTAGTCAATTTTTTTTTTTTTACTTTTAAGGTGAAATTTAAATTGTTGCTAGGGCTGATTTTTAAAAATAAAAAAAACTTTTTAGTGCTATTTTAAGTGGATGTCCTATTTTTAGACATGAGTCGCTATCTTTACTTCCGATCCCTTTTTTAATCTTATGTAACATTTTAGGGCAATTTAAGTTTGTATGTATAAGTTTAAATTATTAGAAATAACATTTCCATCAATATCGACTTTTTTAAAATTAGTGATTTTTTTGCTAATTTTAGCAAATCGGTTTTCAAAAATTTGTAAAATGATTTCTGAAATTAGCAACGAAAATTTGTAGATATTCTGTAAAAACTCTGTAATTTTTAAAATGTAAATAGCAAAAAGATTTGATAAATAATAATTTTTTTACTAAAAATCAGTACAAAAATAGTAAAGTGGGATTGAAAACCTTTTACAAATTTTTCTACTAACATTTTTTTCTGAGTGTAATTAGTGTGTGTAATTTTTGATTGTTGTCGAACGGGATAGAGAAGCAAGCGGGGTAACAAAAAATGCACAGTTTTCGTTTTTCTTGCATGTTTCTGTTATCTCTCTTTCACACTCATATGTATTCGTATTTTGTTGCTTCATTCACATTTAGTTTTCGTGCAATTAAAGTCACCGTATAAATATACATAACTTTGGAAGCACGCAATCAATTGCATCGTATAAATTGTCAACAGTTTCTAGTCAAGTCCAAATAAAAGATTTGTTACATTTATCGAATAATTGTTGCTATAATTTTAAAATAACAAATAGTTTGTTATCTACTTAAATATGATATTGATCTCATGGATTTTTGTACCTTATTTAACATATTTTTATTAAATGCTGCATTTTCTGTAAAGTTTTTTGTTATGTTCATTAAAAATAAAAATATTAAAAAAAATCAATAATTGGTGTTTTATTTTTTTAATACAAAAAAGTACAATTTGGTAATCACTTTTGTATGAAATTAAAATTCTCATTTCGCATCCCTGGTACGCATACTTTTTAAAATAAACTACAGTCAGTTATGGTAAAAATACTTTTAGTGTAGTTTTTTCAAAGCCTACCCGTTTGTTTATAATCAAACCATATGGTTACGGATATCATCATCATCATCACCATCATCGTCATCCTTCCTTGTTTCTTTAATAAGTAAACGCCATCATAAATGATTAAGATTTAGATCTTGTCAAAAAGCACATGAATGCCTGTATTATATGAGCTTGTTGCAGCATCAAACATCGTAGTGAGTTAAAATGGTTGCTAGTTTAAAAGAAAACTCATTTCATAGGGTGGCCAAAATGCCAACGATTTTTATTACAACATTTTTGTAACGTTCAGCGGTTCCTCCAGATATAGCTGACATGCTGGTTTATCGAGAAGTGTATGTTGCATGTAATGTATAAATGTATTTTGTGCTGTTATGTTTGCCATAATGCCAGGATTAATCAGTGGCTTAAAATTTATTGTTCAGCTTGGGAATATTAATTACAATAGCGGTAACAGTGTTCAGTTGCTGATGCTGGTGCATCTGCTTTGTTTGCCTGGCTACTCCTTCCTTGTTGTTACTTACGGTTGAGAAAATTTTGCGTGGTATGATAAAGTTATAGTATGTTGGTATTGGTGTGGTCACCAACAATGTGGTTAATACTAAAGCTCAATTTATGTGTTTTTATTTTAAATAAATAAACATATTTTTTTTGTGTGGATTTTTTTGTTATTTCCTCTTAAAAAAAAAAAAACAATGCTGGCAGTGATAATAAAATGTTTTTTTTTGTTTTTTATACAAATTTTCAATATAAATTTTTTGGAAAGTACTATATATTGTTTTATTTTAATTCTTTCGTTACCATTGAGCTGAGATGTTAATTTACTTATGTATATCTGTTACTATGGTTTTAGTTTAGTTCATCCATGTTATTTTTATTCATTTCATTATACTTTTGGAAGGTAAATTTTTGTCGTTTTTTTTTTGTTGTTTGTATATTTAATGCTGATTCGTTTGGACTTGCTGTTTACTTCCAGTACATAAATTTTATCAATTCACTGAACCGTTGTCTGGTCTTTATACCGTGTTTTTTTTGGTTTGTTTTTGTCGGTGGATTTTTTTTTATTAGAAAATTTTTGTCGGTTATTTGTTTTATTTGGAGGATTCTAGATTTTAGTTTACTTAGCGGAAATAATGCCTTATATATACATACTACATTTGTAGCTTAAAACGGAAAAGCGATAATAATTTTTTTTCATATACAGGGGGCGGCATATTTATTTTGACGAAACTGCTGCCCGCTCTTTAGTATCAATAAATTCCAACATTGCAATTGTTTTTATTGTTGTTTGCCAATTCCCGTTAGATGAGAGCATAAGCTATTACGTCGCAAGAAATTTTAATCAGTTGATTTTCAGCAATTAGAGCGATTTTGATTTTGACAAAAGTATTTTGACGGACATTATTTTTAAAATTTGGTAAGTAAAAAAAATTTTTTTTTATAATAGAAAATTAATTTAGTTAAATTGATACCTTGTAGATATTTTTCATTTCAATATGGTGAAAAAATCGGAGTTAAGCATTGAGGTTAGGGCTAAAATTGTCACCAAATATAATTGTGGTATTTCTGTAAAAGACATCTGTGAAGAATATGATTTGTCAAGACAAACAGAGCATTACCAAATCAATAAGCATAAGAAAACAAATTCAGTCCCAAATTTAGTCCGGACGGGCAGAAAAAGGAAAACTACATCAACAGAAGACAGGCATATCATTTGTCAATTTAAGAAAAATCCCACTATAACTCCAAAATACTTAGCGTCTTAGCTGCAGAAATATTCTGACGATCCCGTAAGTGAACGCACAATCCGTAGGCGCCTTACTCAACATAGTTGTGGTACACTTAAAAAAGTTTGTAAGTTAAAATAACTGAAAATATCCTTTAAAAGAAATGATATTTCATTTAAAAACCGGTCTACTTAATTTTCATTTAAATTAAATGCCATTTGTTATTTATTTTTAAATGTTGATTAATCAACTGACACATCCGTAAGAAACAAATGATATAATCAGTTAAAATAAATGTCAAAATTTAACCTACCAATCCTTAAAAAATAACTGTTTTTTTCATTTATTTGAAATTATTTCCGTTTTTGTATTTTTTGTTTTTTTATTAATATACTCGTACAATACAAAATGTATGTATGCATATGAAGCTATAAACACTTTTTGTGTGAATGTATTTGTATATGTATGTGTGTTTATGAAGTTTTGTAAATTGTATTGAAAAATTTTGTATATATACAACCAATTTAAATAAAAAAACAAATTGAAATTTTTTGAATATTTTTTTTTGAAACAGACAGCAAACAAAATTTAAATTTGTAACAACTGTTACGGACACAAATAAACCACAAGTTTCCGTTTTGTGGTTAAATTTTTATTAAATTTCAAGCAAATGAAAAAAATAAATGAAACTGAAATAAATTGGTAAATGATAGTAAATTATTTCGAATAAATGTATAAAAAAGTTAATATAGATGTTTCTTTGAAAAATAAATGTATCTTCCTTTATTTTTAAATGGAACGGAAAACTTTTTTATTAAACTACAAACAGTTAACTACATAATATTCTGAGTGTACGTATGTAATACAAAATATACCATACATCTCAGCTGGCAACAATGTAAAGCGGTTGGAATTTGCCAGAAAGTATGTTGATAAGCCTCCAAGCTTCTGGAACCGGGTTTTGTGGATTGATGAGAGTTGTTTTAAGTATCATAGGTCACATAAAAATACATATGTTCGACTTCCGAAGGAGACTCCTAAGAAACTAGCTCCAGTCAGCGAAAGAATGAGCCGTGGTAATGGCTCGGTAATGTTCTGAAATTATATTTCGTCCAATGGAGCTGGCGATTTAGTCCCGATCGATGGAACAATGAATCAACATAAATATTTGGATATTTTAAACAATCACGTATTCCAATTGGGTGATAAAATAATCGGAGAGTCATTTATTTTCCAGCAGGATAATGCCCCATGTCACAAAAGCCGTATGGTAATGCAGTTTTTGATCGGTTCTGGCGTGGAAAGTCCAGACTTGAATGTAATTGAAAATGTCTGGTCATATATAAAGGCAAAAAGAAGTGTGTCATTGACTCGTACTAGGGAAGAGACCATTTCTGAAGTAAAGGGGCTTTAGGAGGAAGTTCCTTCGGAAATGTTCTCCAAACTCGTCGACTCTGTACCAAAACGATTTCAAAATCTTATAGATTCCAAGGAAGGATATATATTTTACTAAAAATTTATAATTTATAATTTTATTCTTAATAATTGATTTAATTTTTAATTTAAAACCTTTTGTCAAAATACTTATGCCATTTGAAGAATTTGCATTTTGTTCTCAATACACTGAATTAGTATAAAATAAACCAATGAAATCTATATTGTTTTTTTATTTATTAATTACCTTAACTTTTCTCATTTTAAGTTTTTTAATTTCTATGACTGTTAAAAAAAAAAATTAAGAAATACTCCAAATTTGCACTCGTCAAAATACTTTTGCCGCCCCCTGTACTCGTATTTTATTTAATAAATTAAAATAAAAAATTGCAGAGTTTTTCTTTTTAAACTGCTTACATACTAACATACCCCTGTGGCGTATACTTTATATAAGTAAATAAAAAATCAAGTATACGCCTATGATCTGTATTTTATACATTATGGAATATAAAGTTATTGATTTTTATGAAATTTCTGTAAAAACAAAACACTAATGGATTATCAATTTAAATTTATTTTCTTCTCTATTCCATTCCCTAATGCTTTTTTTTATCAATTATATAAGTTACACATTTAATGATAATAAGTATGAAAGGCTAAATTAAAGGTGATGAAAATTCTTATAAATAATCATCAACGTAATCACTTCACTTTACCACTTCCGTCAATTGATTTTCTTTATTTATTTTTCTCCATTCAGTTTACTTTGCTGCTGCAAAAATTGTACAAAGATTTATTATTTTCTATTCTATTTAAGTAGTATACAGAGAGTACACCTATACATATCAACGAGTGATTTGGACTTAATAACACCATATCTAGTCACATTTTTATAATAAATATTAATGTTAAATTATGGTATTAATTTGCTAATTCGTTTGTGACATATTAAAATTTAGGTCCAGTCACCCAGAAGCTATTTCTATTGCTCAATATTTTAAATAGATCTAGTGATGTATGTATGGCCGCCTAACTTGGATTAATGTACGTCCCTTTGAAAAGTTTGGTATTGAAGTTTCAAATAAAATTAGTACATTTCAAACTAATTTTATAGTTGCGTCCCCTCGACACTTGTGGCTAAATAATATATTATGCACCTCAAATTTTTTATACCAGATTTTTTAATTTTGCACCACATAAATTGTTTTTCTCCTCAAAATAATATTTTCACCTCCACAACAATTTCTCCATCTATGCAGAAATCGAAAAATGCATGAACATACATGATCATTTATGTGATTATATATAATCATATATGGAAATTAGTGATATAATTTTTAACAACTTTTACAAATAGAAAAATGGCATAGCATAATCGAATAGAGCTTAAAAAAGTATGAAGTCCTATAATATATTTTTTTGCGAAATTTCAAAAAAGTTTCCGCACCCTACACAATTACATTTTTTTTATCAGAACTGCTTAAAAACTGAAGTTTTGTACACGCTTTTCTTCATATAAATAGATGTTTCTATAACTTACAATCGTCCTAATATTTCAAAAGCCTTTTAATGGAGCTAAGGGAAGTAACACACCCCCCTCACCCCAAACAAAAATTTTCTTTAGAAAATGTGAAGCAATTTAAAATTTATTTCATATAACAATTGAAAAATTCTAAAAATAAAAATACAACAAAAAATTTTGATTTTTTTTTAGAAATCGCTTTTGAAGCGCAACATTTTTGAACTGAAATCACCTAAGTGATATTTAATACTTGTACAATATTTGCCATCACATAGTGATATGCCAAATTTTTCGTAAATATTAGTTATATTTCTAATGGACATGTTTTTATTGAATACAACCAAGTGCTTCCAAAATATTATAACTTACACGGTACAACACGAGCAAGAATTACGGAGTTCTGATAATGAATTCTGGCAGAGGAGACAAAAAAATATATGCAGTTGCTCACAGCTTATTTCGTGTGAGGAACTTTTTTAAAAAACAAAGCATACAAGTGGTATATTTTATTGTGAACTTCACAAATAAATGATGCAGTTTTGTTGATAATTTAGTCTTCAATATAAAACACTAAAAAAAATTACACAAATATTGAAGGATTTTTTAAAAGCAAAACTAAACAAACAGATAATTTTCATGTCACAGCTTATTTCATGTGTTGATTTTTATTTTTATCTTTTTTGAAATAACGGATTCTAAAAACTAACTGTAGATCAAAACATAAACAATAATAATACCATGAATAGTTCGTCTCTTCAAAAGTATTGAAATCAGTTATATTTCCGTGGATTTACAAGATGGGTCGACGCACTTCAATAGAAAACGTGAGTTAGTTCTTAAAAACTTCCAAAATGGAAAAACATAAAAACAAATTGCTTAAATTGTTAATTGAAGTTTATCTACGGTTCAGTATATTATTCATCGTTTTTTTCGAGAAAGGGCAAAAAAAAATTTATTAAAAATGATGAGGGGTGGATTTTGTGAAAGATTAAAGAAGATCCAATGTTGAGTGTGCCAGCTGTGGCCAAGGATGTTGAAATGTTTGAAATGTGAAAAAAATGTCATCCAGAAACTGTACACAGGGTACTTAGATATGCTTATTTTCATGGGCGATCATCAAGATACAAACCGTTTATTAGTAAGAAAAATCAAAAAGTCCACATACATTTCGTAAAATACCATGAAAACAAAGATTTCTTTCTGAAACATAGGGGATGAGGGCAATTTTAATATTTCAGCATCAGATGATAAGGCATGTGGCGTCAACCAAATACTGCGCTACAAACAAATAATTTACGTGGCCCAGTAAAACATGTATACGAACCTATAAAGGTTTGGGGTGCATATCGTCAGCAGGTCTCGGTAAATTGGTATTCATAGAATCCACACTCAGAATTGTATGTAGTTAACTGTTTGTAGTTTAATAAAAAAGTTTTCCGTTCCATTTAAAAATAAAGGAAGATACATTTATTTTTCAAAGAAACATCTATATTAACTTTTTTATACATTTATTCGAAATAATTTACTATCATTTACCGATTTTTTTCTGTTTCATTTATTTTTTTCATTTGTTTGAAATTTAATAAAAATTTACCCACAAAACGGAAACTTGTGGTTTATTTGTGTCCGTAACAGTTATTAAAAATTTAAATTTTGTTTGCTGTCTGTTTCAAAAAAAAATATTCCAAAAATTTCAATTTGTTTTTTTTTTCTTAAATTGGTTGTATATATACAAAATTTTTCAATACAATTTACAAGAACTTCATAAACACACATACATATACAAATCCATTCACACAAAAAAATGTTTATAGCTTCATATCCATACATACATTTTGTATTGTACGAGTATACTAAAAAAAAAAAAAAAACAAAAAAATTCAAAAACGGAAATAATTTCAAATAAATGAAAAAAACATTTATTTTTTAAGGATTGGTGGGTAAAATTTTGACATTTATTTTAACTGATTATATCAGTTGTTTCTTACGGATGTGTCAGTTGATTAATCAACATTTAAAAATAAATAACAAATGGCATTTAATTTAAATGAAAATTAAGTAGACCGGTTTTTAAATGAAATATCATTTCTTTTAAATTTTATTTTGTTATTTTAACTTACAAACTTTTTTAAGTGCACTATTACTTAAGAGGTATACTTATATTTGTTTAATACATACGTGACAAATTCCGCTTCTACGAAGAAATCGATCCCAAGCACAAAGCCGGTATAGCGCAAATTTGGCTAATTTGAAATTGCCCACACGTCATCCAAACATCAGCCCAATTACCAGGTTTAAATGTGACTGAAAATTTGTGACACAATTTAGTGCTGGGTATTTGAAAACACCATATTTCTAATGTTAAAATTTTGAAAGCGGCACTAAAGGGAAAGTGGACAAAATATCGCCACAATACTCTAAAAAGATGGTTGACTCTATGATATCCAGTAATAAAGCAAAAAGGCTATCCTACAATATAATAATTAAGGATTTTTCAACAATTTTTATATTTTTTACATATGTCAAAACAGACCAAACCCCAAAAATTAACAAAAACTCCAAAAGCCAGTCATATACAAGATTATTATGAGCCCGATTTTTGGATGACCTACATACATGCACCGTCTTACATGATCAAATACATCCATTGATATATGGCCATAAGAGGTGCACGCAGAGAAAAAACATGGTTGGCACAATCATATTCGAAGAACATCATATATTTTTGGATTTATGATTGTGCCAACCATAGTCGTACTATAATATGGTTATCATATTATGATAATATAATAACCATAATTTTACCATAATATGGTCCCTACAGTTATATTTTGATTGAAAAATTACCATATTATGATTCTAAATAAACTTATTATGATGTTTCTAAATATCTAGTATTTTGTGTAAGAAACCTTTTCATACAATAATTTAAATAATGTATTAATATAATTAGAACTTTTTACAAATAATGACTTAATAAATATATTTTGTTAAAAAATATTTCTTATCGTTTTTTTTTAAACGAATTCAAAAATATAAAATTTTTATATGGAATCTTTTTGACAATGAATTGATTAGTGTAAATAATATTATATGTATAAAAAAATCTTCTAAAGTTAAAAAAAAAAAAATTATCTGGATCTTAATGGGTCAATTAATGAAATGTTTTAATGCCACATGAAAGGTATTTTCTACCCACATTCGTCCAGTTTTAGTAAAAAATATATGATTATTTTTTAAAACATTTTGTGGTAAAAACAAACTGACTAAACTGATCAAATTTTGGTTTTTATGAAAACAAGACAATATTATGAACGTAAATATCAGAATCGTTTTATATTTTATTCATAATTATTTATTGATTGTTGCCAGCATTTTATGGTTGAATAATTATCATATTTTTTTCATAATCAGAATTTTTGTTACCACAGTATGGTTACAGCCAATCATGTTACAAAATAGAAGGTGCCAATCATAAAATAGTAAAATATTTACTATAATAATGATGGTAGCGACCATGTTAAAAAGCCAATAACATGGTTGTGACAACCATATCTGATTGCAGCGAGCTTAATATAGTAGCCGTGATCATGTTGCAACCATGTTTTTCTCTACGTGTGTCCAATAAAATGAAAATGCGATTTTAAAGAGTGTCGGGATCCAATAAACTAATAAATATGAAATCGATTGAAAATTTCAAAAGTGGTTATATGGGAAAAATATAACTTATTTCACTTGTGTTATGATTCAATTTCAGTATAAAATTATGTTTTCAAAAAGGTACATAACTTCAAAATCGGTTAAGAATTCGCCAAAATATAGCAAATTCTCCAGACCAATTTTGTGCCAGAAAACACTAGGTCAAGAAATTTGATGTGCACTTTTCTAAACTTTCAGAAATTAATGAAAGACATAATTTTTTTTGCTATCTATACTTATAAATACTCAGATATGAAATGTTGTTTTATTACGAGTCTGTTAACCTGTCGTGCAAAAACGCATACATTTTTTGTCATAATTTTCAAAACTCCATTTTCAATTTTTTAAAAATTTTCTTAAACAAATTTTTAAAAAAGGATTTTGCACTACAAGAGCTTGTTAAATATATCCTAGAGATAAAGTATGTCAATTTTGAGGTAAATCCCTTGTGGGCACTTGCCATTCAAATACTTTACATTTTAAATTTTATAATAATCAACTTATCATTTTTATGAATTTCTTTTATTGTCAAAATATTTTGTGTAAAATATTTTCCAGTTAGTTTTTAAACTTCAAATAATAAACATCAACTTTTTTAAAAAAAATTTAGCGAAGCTCAATGTAAATACAGTACATACGATCGAGAGTTACTCTCGATTTACAGTGCCATTAAGCACTTTAGGTATCTTCTTGAGGGTCGTGACTTCACTATTTCTACCGATCACAAACCACTAATCTTCGCTTTCACTCAAAAAAAGGAAAACGCTTCGCCACGTCAAATTCGACACTTGGATTTTATAGGGCAATTCTCCACAAAACTCATCCATCTTCCTGGTGAAGTTAATTTTACTGCTGATACCCTCTCAAGATTAAATGCATTGAGCTTAAACAACAACGAAGCTATTAGTTATGAAAAAATAGCTGAACAACAAAACGTTTGTAATGATCTTCAAGAACTGATCGGATCAAATAATACTTCGTTACAACTCAAACACGTCAAATTACCTCAATCAAATACTACAATTTTTTGTGATGTTTCCGGAAACACTGCTCGGCCTTATATTCTGTCGAGTTGTCGTTCATCAATTATTTCAAAAATCCATAACTTAGCACACCCGGGTAGAAAAAGTACATGTCGTCTAGTCAAAGAACGTTTTGTTTGGAAAAATATGGATCAAGATATCTCAAAATTCGTAAGAAATTGTATTCCTTGCCAACAGTCAAAAATAAGAAGACATATTTCTTCTCCTTTATCGAAATATACAATGCCATCTCAACGATTTGAACACATTAACGTTGATCTTATTGGTCCCCTTCCACCTTCAAACGGATTTTACTATTGCCTTACGATTATTGATCGTTTCACACGATGGCCGGAAGTAATACCACTACCAGACGCAACTGCAGAAACTGTGGCATTTGCGTTAATCGACGGCTGGATAAAACACTTTGGCATTCCGTTAAAAATAACATCCGATCAGGGAAGACAGTTCGAATCATTGTTGTTTAAAGAACTTTCCAAAGCTCTTGGAATAACACACCTTCGAACCACAGCATACCATCCGCAGTCAAACGGAATCATAGAACGTTTCCACCGCACTTTAAAGGCATCAATAATGTGTAGCAAAAACTCTAATTGGTCGCGCCAACTTCCCATAATTTTACTTGGATTAAGGTCAATTTATAAACCAGACATCAGTGCTACTCCAACTGAACTAGTTCTTGGTACACAGGTGCGTTTACCTGGTGAATTTCTGGCACCATCTAACACAAATTATCAATCTGAATTTGTAAACGAATTTAAACAAATGATGCAAAATCTTCAACCTGTGGATACAGCACATCACAGTGTACAAAAGCCATTTATTCACCCACACTTAAATGAAGCAGGATTTGTCTTTGTACGAAACGACAAAGTTAAGAGATCTCTTACACCACCTTATGAAGGTCCGTATCCAGTAATAAAAAAATCATCAAAACACTTTACTCTTAAAATTAACAACAAGCTAGTAAATATTTCAGTTGATAGATTAAAGCCTGCATATATATTTAATGATA
Organism: Eustalomyia histrio; assembly: GCA_949748255.1. Lineage (NCBI taxonomy): Eukaryota > Metazoa > Arthropoda > Insecta > Diptera > Anthomyiidae > Eustalomyia > Eustalomyia histrio. The sequence continues at coordinate 28,794,198 of OX456527.1, forward strand.
ATCAAGAGTTACAACATCAACCTGCCTCAACTACTCGTAGATCGAAACGACTTTCAGTTCGCTTCGCGATATAAAAGTCTGAAGGGGAGTACTGTGCCATTCAAATACTTTACATTTTAAATTTTATAATAATCAACTTATCATTTTTATGAATTTCTTTTATTGTCAAAATATTTTGTGTAAAATATTTTCCAGTTAGTTTTTAAACTTCAAATAATAAACATCAACTTTTTTAATAAAAAAGAGAATACAAAAAATTGTGTTCTACACATTTAGAATAACCAAACCCTCTATTGACCTGTCGGTGTCAAGCTCTTATTTTTTGTGAATTTCGAGAAAAGTGTGATTTTTATAAAAAATTTAGTAAATTTTATCTTTTTAAGTACTTTTTTTTTATCAAAAATTAATCAATTTTCTACATTATAAATGTTATATTTCACCTTAATAGCTTAGCGGTTTGGAAAAAAAAAAAATAATATGACCCCATTAACCCTTTTGGACAAGAGGGTTATATACGTAAAGGACAATTTATAAAAAAAAAAATAAAATATTTTGTTACTACTGTTAAACTTTTAAAAGTGACGCTTAAAACATAATAGACAATTGTGTAGTTAGAAATATTGGCAACTTTAAATGTACTAGCATTTTAATGATATCGACCAATTTTTTTTTACTTACTTTCCGCGAATTCAGGCACTATATATTGATTGGTTGATAGTACTTAAATTTTTTTTATCTAGGCACTCTATTGGGCCTATCGTGCGTAGCTAAATATATCTTTTTATGAATACCTGCCTTTGATGCACGATTTCTTTATGGTGGATTAAAAAGAAATATAAAAAGAAAAACTTGTAAAAACAAGCTTACCCGCTTCTCTATCGCCTCTTTAAGCCCTAAATATTAAATTGGGGCTTCAAAATTTCAGCGCCATTAAAACTCTAATATGAAAAAGTTCCTTTATAATTACCACTTAAATTTTACAAATTTTACATGTTTAAGAATAAATTGAAAATGGTGTAATAATATTAAAAGCTGTTTTCTAACAATTTCTTTAACTATAAATTTTTTTTAGGGATAAAGTATAAAAGAGGAAGTACCTCATTAAGTGTTTCTTAATGATGTCTCTCTCTTTGACTGTTTACACATGTTTGCTCACTAAAGCGTCTAGAATAAAAAATTGACAAAGTAGTAGAAAAAGAAGAATGTATTGGCATTCCGAGTAAAAGGTGTGGAAACGAAATGCCACTTGAATTTGTAAAAAGATTTTTCTTTTTTCCTATTAAACGTTGTTGTATATGTGTTAGTTATACAAAATTAAAGTAAATTGTTAAAAGATGTTGACGCAAAAAAGAAGCAACTTATGTATGATATAAATATAAGAAATACTCATATTTTAAATTTAACCTCAAAATTTAATAATTTGTAAATTCTTTAAAGGGGGAACTGGTCAATCGAAATCAAATTGTGGGACATTTAAATTCATTAAGTTGATATTTTAATTTAAAAATTTATATATTTTTGATTATTTTGTTCTTGGTTTTTTTTTTGTAACAGATAAATCTAAAAAATATTTTTAACAGATTTTATACCCCAATTTAGGGACTATGAAATATTGTTTTGAAAAGTAATTTGTTGAATATTTGACTGTTCATGCACTCAGAATATTCTGTAGTTTACTGCTTGTAGTTTCAACTAAGTTCATTGACGAGACTTAATTAAGCGATTAACGAACGTCAAAATTTTAGAAAAAAGTAAAGTAAAGCAATTGTTGTATATCTTTTCAGTTTCACTTATAAAAATTTGCCCACAAAACACAAATTTGTGGTTTATTTGTTTCCGATTTCAAAAAGCAAAAAAATTCTAATTTGTATTATTGTTTGTTAATATACAAAATTATTTCAAGAACTTCATAAACATACACACATATGATTATTCACATAAAATGTGTCTATAGACTGTGTGAGTATACATTTTGTAGATTGAAAAATACAAAAAACGAAAACAATTAATAAATACCAAAATTCTAGGATGTACCTCAATTATGATACTCCAGGTAACACATTTCAAATTTCAGGTTTTTCCCTTTGAACGCTCATTTTTACGATGCACCTGGCTAAAATTTTAAATTTTATGTTTCTGTCTAAATCGGTGTGGGCAGCCTGTTAGGGAGGAAACTATTAACCTTTTGCCCCTTAACGTACACATTTCCAAAAAAACCGACCTAGGTGAATGTTTACACTGCAGGAGGAACCTTTGCACCAAATTTTAACTTACCAGCCCCAGCGGTTTTGGCAAGACGTCAAGAGTGAGAATTTTTTACTTTTCTGCCCCTCCCCGTTGGATTTTCCAAAAATTACGTCTTAACTGTTATAAACACTGGAGATAGAGCTTGCATACTAAATTTCAACTTCATAGGTCCAACAGTTTGTGCAGGCTATTAAAGTGGTTTTTACCCGTTTTGATCTTCCACGTTTTAGTGAATGTCTATACTGCAGGGGGAATCTACATACCAAATTTTAGCGTCCTACCTCCTGCGGTTTTGGCTGGGAGATTTTGAAAGAAATAAATAAATATTTACATATTTACATATGAACTTTCGCAAATTTGCACATATGCACATGTACATTTACATTGGAGGAGGAATCTATGTACCTAATTATAACTTCCCAGCTCAAGCGGTTTTGGCAAGTCGTTAAGAAGGAGAATTTCCTCCTTTTTTCCCCTCACCGTTGTATTTTCCAAAACTGACATCATAGCTGTTATCTAAACTGGAGAAGAAGCCTGCATACTTCCTAGGTCCAGCGGTTTCGCCAACCTGTTGAAGGGAAAACATTTCATCCTTTTAACCCCTTTTTTACCTCGACCCTTGCTAAAATTCTAAAACGTAGCTTTACAGTGAGTTGGTCCATACTCCAGGTAATACATGTTTAAAATTTCAGGTATTTAGCTATTTTGGTGTGGGCAGGCCGTTAAGGAATAGATTTTCCCCCTTTATACCCCTCCCCGTGGGAATTTTCAAAAATCCCACGTGGGTGAAAGTCTACACCATAAGTGGGTCAAATATACACAATTTTATCCTTCCAGCTCTAACGGTTTCGGCAAGCCCTTGAGAGGGAGAACTCACACTTTTCTGCCCCTCCCCGTTTGATTTAAAAAATATTGCATCTTATCTATTATCTACACTGGAGAAGAAGCCTGCATACCAAATATCAACTTCGCATGTCCAACGGTTTGGGAAGGCCGTCGAGGGGGGGAATTTCACCCTTTTCTGCCCCTAACCGTTGAATTTTAAAAAAAACAAGTCTTAGCTGTTATCTATACTGGAAAAAGGGTCTGCATACCAAGTTTCAACTTCCCACGTCCAACAGCCAGCGAAGGACGTAAATGGGAAGACTTTTCGCCCTTTAAATTCCTGTTTTTACCAAATCCCTGGTAAAAATTTTAAAATATACTTTATCAAGGAGGTAGCACATACTCCGAGGAAGGCGTATTTAAAATTTGCCCTTTTTTGCCCCTCCCCGAAGAAATTTCCAAAAACCCCGTCTTAGCGGATGTCTACGTCAGAGGGGGAACCTGCATACCAAATTTCAGCCTCCTACCTCTTACGGCTGGGGCTGGGCGATGATGAATAAGTGAGTAAGTCAGTCAGTCATTCAGTCAGTAACGTTATTCCTTTATATGTATAGGTATATAGAGATTGATGGGTGAAATATTAACATTTATTTTTTACTGATTAATCATTTGTTTTTTTTAATGAAAGCAATACTAAGAAAAGTAATATTTTGGAAAGGAGATAGAGGAGTGATTAAAGGTGGTGAAAGACGAGGGGCGTTGAAAATAGCAACACTGTAATTTCGCGAAGTGATAAATCTTAGAAAAGTTGGTGCCCGTCATCTGATGTAGAGTTGGCGAAATTGTGGAAGCTTTTTTGGTTTTTTTTTTTGGTTCATAGCCGTGTTATGTTATTTTACTTCGGTTGGGTTGCGATATGTATGAGGAATATGAAAACTCATATATATTTTTCCAAATTGATGTTGCCGTCGATGGGGATCGAACCCGCAACTTTCTGTATAACCATTGCACTACAATGCCCTCGTCGTGTCATTCGTTTAAACAACATTTAAGAATAAATAACAAAAACAATTTAATTTAAATGAAAAGTAAGTAAACCGGTTTTTAAATGAAAAATAATATCTTTTACTTGGTATTTTCTGTTATTTTAACTTACAAACTATTTTAAGTGTATTAAAAATACGGGGAAATAGTAGTTAGGACAGGGGTGGTTAGTGTGTGCAACATTATTTATTACTTATTACCTACATTTATATAAAAAATTTAATTTATCCATTTACTTAAATCTTTTCTTATTTTAAAAGTAATTTATTTCTTCTCTTAGAATCTTTGTTTGCATTTAAGTTAACCTCAATTTTATGTTAAAATGTATTTTAATTTATTTAATCTTGTATGGCCTACTTTTGTAATGTATTTAAATACAATTAACAATGTTTGTTTGAATAGGCTTCATTCAACACACTTAAGAAAGTTTAAATTAATTCTACACAGCAGGCAAACAATTGTGTTGAAAGCAAAACTTAAGAAGAAACTACAATTCATTTCTTAAATATGTCAAACTATGTTTTGTGTTGCTTTCGATAGTATTAAAAGTGCTAAATTTTTTTCTTACAGCTGTCACAGAAACCTGCTGAGATTTTTTGGAAGAAAAATTATTGCTGAATGGTTAAAAAGAAATATTTATTAAGAAATAGGTTATCAGGACGTATACGTATTTTTATTATTTTTTTAATTTATTGCGTATACGCATTGTGGTAAGTTGATCAGATAAAATATTGATCACATTTGGATTGATAGCGACAACGACAAAAATTTTTAAATACACTTAAAATAGTTTGTAAGTAAAAATAATAGAAAATATGTTACCATATAAATATCATTTATCATTTAAAATCAGGTCTACTTACTTTTCATTTAAATCAAATGGTTTTTGTTATCTATTTTTAAATGTTGTTTAAAAAAGTGGCATATCTGCAAGAAACAACTGATAGAAAGTTGAAAATAAATGTTAAACTTTTACCTACAGCAAAAAATTACTGATTATTCATTTATTTGAAATTGTTTCCGGTTTTTGTATTTTTGTTTGTTTTTTTTAATCTACACCGAGAAAACAGTATCAGTTGTGTCCACCAAATTTGTTGCCAATCGAATTATGGCAATTACGACAACTATCTTCATATTAAATTATATTTTTGTTGTGAAAGCCAAAATCCAGTTGTCTAATTTAATATTTATATTCCACATAAATATTTTTACGTTCCACAAAATTTTATTCTAAGAAAAATTTTATTTTTAGATTTTTCTGGTATCGAACCTAGGCATAATTCATACTCCTAACTACTGCACCACAATTTAATTTAATTTTCTTTGATATATTTGTTATTTAAACATTTGAATACTTTATTATAACAAAAAAAATATTTTAAATGTTTGTCTTTACCGGGATTTGTACTCGGAAATTAGAAGTACTAGGCGAGCTCTCTCTACCCAGTAGTACACAAATTTTAATGACTAATTTCTAAATTAAATAATTTTTAGGAAAATAAATATAGCAAAAAATTTGTTTACAAATACCAATCGTGAGTGGCCTCTATAATGAATACAATCCACAATTCGGTTGGTTCAACTGAAACCCTAATTTTATGATATATTTGGTCAGGATAACCGCATTTGTCGTTAACACTTTCGAAAATCGACAATTTGTATTATACTTTATAAAGGGTGTCCCAAGAAGAACGCAATTTTTAAATTTTAAATAAAACACAGATATTTAAAAAAAATCGTGAAACTTTATTATATCGTAAAGTAGACAGAATGAGGTTATGTATGGAACAATATATCGTGCAGATGGCCGTCGCGGCTTTGCTGGCATGCACGCGATCTTTTAATGAAATTTTCAATGACCGTTTTGCATGAATGCTGCGGTATTTCATTAATGCAGCGTCCAATTTCCTCTTTTAAGACTTGAGTCGTCGTCGGCTTATTCGCGTAAACCATCGACTTCAAAAAACCCCAAAGAAAAAAATCTAATGGTGTTAAATCGCACGATCTAGGCGGCCAATTCTGATCTCCAAAAGGCGAAATAACACGACCGGGAAATGACTGATGCAGCAATTGACTTGTTTCTCTGGCTGTATGACATGTGGCGCCGTTTTGTTGGAACCACATGCCCTCCACATTCATTTCTTCAATTCTAGACAAGAAAAAACTGGTTATCATTTCACGATACCGAACACCATTGACTGTTTGCGCTTGACCTGCCTCATTTTTATAAAAAAAAGGTCCAATGATTCCTCCAGCCCAAAACCCACACCACACAGTGACACGTTGAGGATGCATTTGCTTCTCGTGAATCACTCGAGGATTTTCCTCACCCCAAATGCGACAATTCTGCCTATTGCAAAGCCATCAAGATGAAAATGGGCCTCGTCACTGAAGATGATTTTATCGGCAAAATCAGCATTTTCATGTTGTCTCTCCAATACCCAATTAACGAACTCCCTTCGCTGGCTTCAGATCCTGAGTCAATTGAACTTTGTATGCATGAAGATGCAAATGTTTCGTCAAAATTCGCTGCAAAGTGGATTTGGAGACACCAATTTGCTGAGCTCGGTGTCGAATTGAGGTGGATGGAGTTTGAGCGACATCATAACGTACAGCTGCGACATTTTCGGTCGATCGACCTGGTCGATTGCGCGTTGTTGTCTTTACATCACTAACAGACCCAGTTTCGGCAAACTTATGCATTAATCTCTTTACAGTTGACTCTTTTGGAGAACTGTAGCCGCAAAACTTTCACCATTTTGGTAAAACAATTTCACAATGAGAATGCGTTGTTCATTCGTGTAGCGCTCCATTTTTACTAACCTCGTACCTTCTACTAGCAAACAATAACAATTGTTCAAATGTCAAACAATGACACTTCGAATTTTGCCAAATTTAAAAATTGCGTTCTTTTTGGGACACCCTTTATTATACACTTTTGGTTCCTTTTCCCTCTTTTTATTTCCCAATGCCATATTTTTGCTGTAATAATATATTATAGATTATTCCAAATAAAATAAAATCCTTACAAATGAATGTTAGTGGTTTTGATGGAATTGCAACCAATCTCAGTCTATATACATACACATTTTGTGTCAATGATCTTATGTGTGTAGGTATTTTTGTATATAAACAAACATTTTAATTAAAAAACAAATCCGATTTTTTTTTGAAATATACAGCAAACAAATAAACCACAAATTTATGTTTTGTAAGCAAGTTTTTAATAAATTTAAAACAGAAGAAAAAAAATGAAACTGACAAAATGGAACTGAAAAAATCGGTAAATGACAGTAAATCATTTTGAACAAATGTAATAAAAACTTACAATAAAAAGATATTTGTAAGTTTCTTTCTTTTTACCTGAACAGACAATTTTTTTATAAAGCTACTAGTGGATCCCAGCGTGCATCTTTACGCATGAATATTTACATAGAATCCAATTAATTGTTTCATTGGTTTCTTGATCCGCGAGTTCGATGAAAAAGAACCTTAAAATGATCACTCACTGACAGCTGTATGCGCTACCGTGTGAAGCCAGCACGCAGTACACATACATACCGCACACGCTCATGACCGCCTACGTATTTGTTATTATTTTTTTATATGGACAAAATCACATGTTGACATGAAAAGTCATAACTCACGAAACCCTTTTGATAAACCATCTAAAGGACAATAGGAACAAACGCTTAAAATTTAACCAAATTCGGTTTGACCGTTCGTGAGTTATAAAGTCACAACACACTTGCAACAATTTATAATATATATACCCAGCAAAAATAAATGGTAGTCATTCTGTGACTATAACTTTTTTCATTGCTTCCTTAATTACAGTAGACATTCTTTTATGATTTTTTGGTGTTATCCTAAGGCACTTCGAAAATAATTCATGTGTTGATATTTCAAATGCAGTGATCTGGATATAAACCCGATGCATATCTTAAAAAATCACTTTTTATTTCTTCTGAAGCATAAGTTATAGAATATCGTATATTTTTTTAAACCTAAAACATTTAGTTTTTTTTTTTTTTTTTTTTTTTAAGGGATATTTATTAATTCAATAAAAAATTAGGTAACAATTGATCAAAATTAACGCCTCAGCGCCTTACAGGCTTATAAGAGGCTATAGTAGGCAAATTAACATTATATGTTTAGAAGATTAATTACATAATATTATTTTTCATATATAAATATTTTGCAAATTTTAATAAAAAAAAACATTTAAAAAGAAGAAATTTACATAAGATGAAATTTACATAAGAAGCGTTTCTATGTTTTGGAGTAAATTGCTTTTAATGTGATTCTTAAACGTTGAAAGAACTTGTATATTTCGTAAGTCGACTGGTAGTTGATTATACTCATTTGGTCCAGCAAAAGCAATACGCTGTTTAGTCAGGTCCAGACGACATCTTACTGAACTTAGATTTTAAGCTTGTCTGGTATTACGTCTCGTTTGAAATACATTTTGGGTAAAATGAATGGTTTGTTGAGGATTTCCTCTCAATGATTTAAGAACATACGTTAAAATTTTATGTTTATATAGACCTGGAATCGGCAAAATCTTTCTAGCATAAGTTCTAAACAAATCCAACGTAGAATGCGTTAATGGAAGGTTATAAACAAGCTTTAGAGCTTTATTTTGAGCAGACTGGGGAGATTTTAATGATTGATTAATTTTACACCTGTATATTATTGGAAGATATGTCAAATGGGAATGTACAAGTGACTGGTAAAGCAGCAATTTTACATCAATGCTGAACTTATTTTTAAACTTGTAGAGAATACCAATCCCGGAAGAAATTTTTGACTTTAACATGTTTATATGACAATCCCATAGTAAGTTGTGGTTCAAGTTTACTCCTAAATATTTCACCATATCAGATTCTGTAATCAAACTATCATCTATGTGAACAGTCATCTTATCTTCATTTCTAGAACGGTATGGTTTAAATCTTATTAGCTTTGTCTTATCTGTGTTAAGAATGAGTCTATTGAGTCTCGAGAACTCTGATAGTATTGCAGCATTGTACTCAATCTGAGTCTGTAAAACCTTTAAATGATTATATCTATAAAACACGCAAACATCATCAGCATACATAAATAATCTTCCATTAAAGCTTATATTGAATATGTCATTAATAAAAATTTTAAACAACAACGGACCGAGGACACTTCCCTGAGGAACACCACAAGTTACAGGCTTCATAGTACTTTTTGATACACCCACCTGAACAAACTGCTTTCTGTTATATAAATAATGCAAAAAAATATCCAAAGTTTTGCTCGACAATCCAATCGTTCTTAGCTTTTCCATTAAAATATTGTGATTTACTAAATCAAATGCTTTGGAATAATCAAAAAAGACACCTGCAACGCCACAAAAACCCGCATCCAGTTCACCACATAAACATTCAACAACACTGACCACTGCATCCTCAGTTCCAGCTCCTTTCTTAAATCCAAACTGGTTTTCAAATAATATGTTGTTTCTGTCAAGATAATCAGAGAGTTGGTAAAGAATAAGTTTTTCAAAAATCTTATCCACAATATTTAAAACAGATATAGGCCGAACATTTTTAATATTATTTGATCCAGTAATTTTAGGTATTGGGATTATTTTATGTATTTTTAGAGTATTAGGGAAACTCCCTTCATCAATCATATTATTAAAAGCCACAGTTATTATATCAGCTACTAAATTAGTTCTTGTTAATAACATTTTAGTAGTTATTCCATCATAACCTGGACTTTTATTGCTTTTTAAATTATTTAATACTTTTTCAACATTCATTTTGCTTACTTTTTTTAGATCAAAAGTATTTCTTCGAGGTATTAAGGTACGATAAAGTTAACGTCATCATCCACATTAATCGGTATTTGTAATTGTATATCGTTTAAAGATTTAACAAAAAAATCATTAAATGCCAAAGCTTTCTCTTCATCAACTGTCAAAATATCCCCATTTTTATTAACAACATTTTTTGCAGAACGGTCATTACGACCAAGCTCTCTGTTTAAAAACTGCTTAAGTTAAATTAAGAAAATAGTTCTGATGAACTTTTTGAATTTTTTATTAAATCATTTTTTATATTTTATTTTAAAATCTCATGAGGGTTAGAATTTATGCAGTTTTGCAATTTTTATAAAAGTTTAGAAAAATCAAGAAAAACAGATTTTTTTTTTACCTTTAATTGAAACTAGCTGGCCTGTCATTTGAATTTTTTCAGCCTTAACTATTTATGAGGACGCAATCTGTGCATTTTTGCATTATGTTTATTATTTAACACTACACCATTTCCAGTTTTAATTCAGAATTTACCAAAATAATTTCAAAATTGTGTAAAAATTATTTCAAATTGCCCAAAAATGTTTTAAAATTGTGCAAAAATTATTAAAAATTGTTTAAAAATATTTTAAAATTGTTTAAAAATGTTTACAAATTGTACAACCAGTTTATAAATTATCCAAAAATATTATAAAATTTGTCTAAAAATTCATTAAAATTTTTGAAAAATGTTTCAAAAGTGCTTTTTCACTAATGCAGAATTATTCTTTTGTTTTGATATAGAGTATTTGTATATCAATGCATAAAATTAATTTAAAGTATATGAACATTTTCCACTCATGCATTAGAATACCTAATCTTTGTATTATCATTGCTTCCATAGATTAAAGTATGAGTAATGCTAGTAGCTACATTTGAATACTTCCATCCTATGACACGCTAATGGTAAATTCATCGATGAAACCATTAGAAAAAAAGTAATGCCTTTGCCATAGTAGCGATGCGTTTATTGCTCCGTTGGCAGCTTCATTTTTGCTGGGTATAGACAAACAGTGAAATACATAATAATAAAATATATAAATTGTTTGGTGAATAATATGACAAAAGATATACAACAAATGTTTTGTTAAATCAAAAAATTTCAACGGTCGTTTATCGCTTAATTTAGTCTCGCCAGTCAATGTAGTTGTAAATATTTATTTAATTCTTAAAGTGATTTTAACCACAAATTTACAAAACCGTCAAAAACCGGAGGGGCGGGAATTGTTCCAGGGAAGAAAAAGGTGCCATTATTCATCCAGCTCAAACCGCTGGAGCAGGATACTTAAAATTTGGTCTTCAATATCTTCCTCTGTTCTAAGCAAACGAAGTCGAGGAACAGGCGAAATGTTTTTAAAGTGTTTAGATGCATAATGGATTTGTTCTACACCCAGAGAAAAGTTTGGTTGCAATTCCCTCAAAACCATTAACATTTATTTGTGAAGATTTAATTTTATTTAGAATAACCTTAAATTCATTAATAGAGCAAAAAAAATTGTATTGGGAATTAAAAAAGGGAAAAGAAACCAAAAAGCAATTAACGTAAATTTCAAATGAAAACCGTTGTAACTTTTTTGTTTCTCTAACGATTTTGATCATTTATGGCTTGTTAGAATAGAAACTGTATATAAAAGCGGTGTCAAGTCTAGTTATTTACACAAAATGTTTTTAATTGCTTAAACATACGTATCTTGATTAAAAACCCAATATTTCAGCATAAAAAGTGTGTTTTAATTTTAGAATGAACTTTGGGCAGACCTTAGCGATATTCGATCGGCCCCAAATTTTTATTGGAGGCTTGTAGGCCAAATGGAAACTTTTTCGTCCCGGCAATCAAAGATCGCAGCAACTTTCAGTTACTGCTTTATATGCTATAAACCAAGGGTGTCCAAGCTCTATGCGCTTGATGCTCATTTGTTTTTGTTAAAGCGCTTAGCTATAGGCTGTGTGTTTTAATACACATAGAGCACTCAGCAATAGCAATACGAAATACACAAACAACTTTGCCTTATTAGTTTTTTTGTCGTTCTTCAATGTATACACGCAAGTGCAAACCAACAACACTTTCGTATGTTTTGCTGGTAAACATTGACGACAGCGATCATCAATGTAGATTTTGTTTTTGTTTAACGTATGATATAAAATATTTTTTTTTCTTTTTTCTTTGTATGTATTGGTTTTTACAATAAAAAATATTGAATAAAAATTAGTTATTATTTTAATGTATTGTTGTTTGCTCTTCCATAAGGAACTTTTGGGCTCCCCTGCTATAAACGGTCTATTGTACAACTGAATATTAGCTTTCACAACTTAAAATAAATTTTAATATGAAAACAGTTTTTGTAACCGCCAAATTTGGTGGCCACAACTGATACCTTTTTTTTAGGGCGAAAGGCATTTTTAGGCATTCAGATACGTTTGATATTCTAGTTGCAGCACGAAAAGTGGTATGGTAACAACCCAGCAAAACTAAATGTAAGTGATTCTTAAGCAAACAATTTTTAATTGATTCCAAAGTATCATTTAGTACTGATTTTCCTCTTCCAGAGCAGTTTTTTTCAGAACTTCAAAAATGTGATTTTGAATAAAATTAATACTTTTCAAATCTATTACGGGTAACTTATTTTAAAAATAAGCAAGCTTAAACTTCAACTACAGATATTTACATATAAATTTGACATTTATAACTATGGTAAAGTACTAAACTTTAATTATTTTGAAACAAGTTACCAATTTAACAGATTTTTAATTATTTAAATTGAAGTTATTAATAAAAAATCTTAAAAAATTTATTAAAGTAAAAATTGCAAAATTTCAAAATAATTTAACAAATAAGGCCCGATTATTGAATACCCCGTTATAATTTAATCAGCAGACAAACTCAAACAACAGCAACAACAATTGTGCCAGTTAAATTCCCAGAATATTGTGAAATTGAGGCTAAGGCCCGATTACTGATGTCCCGTTAAAATTTAAATTTAAAATTTATTTGGGAAGACCAACAGATCTATTTCACTAAACCCCATAATTGCTTGAGATTCAATAAAAAGGGATTATAAAAGAAAACTTCCACCCTATGACACCCCTATGTAAAAATCATTGGTTCCGATCCAAATTTTCACAACACCGGAATCAAAATCACTGCTTCTTTATCTCTTCTTTTGCTACTTTTTTTTTTGTTTTTGCTGGGAACATTATCATCCCCGAAAAAGTTACTTTCTAATAAAACAGTATATATAAGAAATTATTCATAAAAAGTTGTTAAAATAAAACATTAGTAAAAAAGCGAAACACTCATGAATAATTGGAATTGAGTGCATATTTTTTTGACCATAGTACATTTTACGACTCTAATAATACCACAAAGATTATTACAGTACCAACTTTATTATTCCAGCCTCCACAGTGTTTTTGCTGAAAATAAAAAAAAATATAGATGTAAAAATATAATGGAGGTGTGAAAAAAATTTTATGTTGAAAAAATAATTTTTGTGGTGAAAAAACTTCTGGTTAATACAAAATCTTATTCACCAGACCCTACTATGAAATTGTACTAAAATTCAGCAATTTGTATGGAAAATTTAGAGGTGCCTTCATCGATAAAATAGGGTCACAACCAAATTTTTTGCTAACCGAATGGTTTGGTTGGCTTCACCGATATATTTGTTTGATTTGATAGAAATTCACTTATACAACAAAATTTCGGATAAAACCATATATTTCAATTCAAGAAATATTTTCAGTTGCGACAATCAAATCAAGAAATTCAGTTGTCACAATAAATCTGTTTTCTCGGTCCAACTGGTCCGATTTTGTTTTTTTTTCACTAGCTAACTTCTCGATAGGACTGACAGATGGACGGACATCGCTAGATTTAGATAATATTACATAAGTATCAAGAATATATTTACACTTTATCGGGACTTAGATCTCAGAATATTATGTAGTTGACTGTTTGTAATGTAATAAAAAAAAGTTTTCCGTCCCATTTAAAAATATAGGAACATACATTTATTTTTCAAAGAAATATCTATTTGAACTTTATAAATGTATAAAAGTAATTAACTGTCATTTACCGATTTTTTTCAGTTTCATTTATTTTTTTCACTTGTTTCAAATTTAATAAAAATTTACCCACAAAACGGAAATTTGTGGTTTATTTTTGTCCGTTACAGTTTTTTCAAATTTAAATTATGTTTGCTGTCTGTTTCAAAAAAAAGTATTCAAAAAATTCCGATTTGTCTTTTATATAAATTTGTTACTTATATACAAAATTATTTCAATTCAAATTACAAGAAATTCATAAACACACATATATACAGAAACACATTCACACCAAAAGTATCTATAGCCATGCAAAAAAAAAAAAAAAAAAATAATACAATAATACAGAAACAATTTCAAATAAATGATAAAATCATTTATTTTTTAAGGAATTGGTAGGTAAAATTTTAATATTTATTTTTACTGATTAATCATTTGTTTCTTACGGAAGTGTCAATTATTTTAAAAATATTCAAAAATACATAACAAAAGCCATTTGGCTTAAATGAAAATTAAGTAGATCGGTTTTTAAATGAAATATCATTTCTTGTTGATGACATTTTCTGTTTTTTAACTTACAAATTATTTTAAGTGTATATTTGGACAGAAAGTTATAAAATATCTTTTAAATCCTACCGGTAACAAAGTATCGGGTTTTTATGTTAGTTGATAAAAAAGTGATTTATTTTTGGTAAACAGGACGTATAAGTAATATTAATATAAATGTAAACTTTATTACGTATACGTATTATTGAATTGACCAGGCAAATTGCCATTTATCTAAAGAATTTATAGTATTTATTAAAAGCATGTTGTGGAATTAGTAATTTAATTATGGGTTAGAGGTTGGTTGAAAAGTTCCTGCGCTCACCAAGAGATGGCACTGCTAGCTCCAAACTTTTTTTTCTCAAGTTGGTATAACTGTCCTGATAACACATCTAAAGTTGCAAGTCATTCTGTCAATTCTTTCTTTGTTTACAAGCCATTTGAAGTTGACGTGTCATTGATTTTTTTTAATATGGAGAAAATTGAATATCGTGCGGTCATTAGATTCTTTGTTTTGAAGGGTTTAAAAGCAAAGGAAATTTATGAGCAATTGTTAGAAGTGTATAAGGAGTCCTCACCTTCAAAACGCACCGTTGAATTTTGGGCTGGTGAATTTAAACGTGGTCGTACCAGCCTTAAAGACGATCCAAGCGAAGGACGACCATAAACTGCAACCACAGCAGAAATCATTAAGCAGGTACATAATATGGTTAGTGAAGATCCAAGTTTGACTAAGCGTGAAGTTGCTAATGCCATAGGCATCTCAGACGAACGAGTACTCCATATTTTACATGAAGAATTACGTATGAAAAAACTGTTTGGAAAGTTAGTGCCGCACACATTAACAATTCAATAAAAACTGGATCGAAAACAAATTTCTCAGCGTAATTTGGAGCGTTTTAAGCCGAATTAAACCGACTTCTTGCATCGTTTTATAACTATGGATGAGACTTGGATCTACCACCATGATCCTAAATTGAAACAAGAACGTTTACAGTGGACTGAAGCTGGTTGTTCAGCTCCAAAGCAGGTGAAGTCACAACGATCAGCAAAGAAGGTTATGGCATCAGTTTTTTGGGATGCAAAAGGAATTTTGTTGATTGATTATCTTCAGAAAAGTAAAACAATCAACTCTGAATATTATTGCAGCCTTTTGGATGAGCTGGATGAAAAAATTCGTGAGAAAAGAAGAAAAAAATAATTTTTCATCAAGACAATGCACCTGCTCACAAAAGTGTTTTGACGATGGCTAAATTCAAAGAGTTAAAATACGAATTGCTTGATCATCCACCGTATTCACCAGATTTGGCTCCCAGTGACTACTATCTCTTTAGAAATCTCAAACAATTACTTCGTGGAAAGCATTTTTCGTCGAATGAAGACGCCATAGCAGCCGTAGACGGTTATTTTGCAGAGCTTCCGGAAAACCATTATAATGATGGGATAAAATTATTAGAAGATCATTGGTATTGAGCTTCTAGGAGATTATAATGAATAAAAAAATATATTTCGTAACAAAAACAGTATTCTTTCATTTCGAGCGCAGGAACTTTTCAAGCAACCTGTATACAGGGTATCCGCCAGAAGGTATACTACTTTGTTTTGCCGCCATTTTGGTAAACATTAGTCTTGACAGTTCATATTTGGCAGTCGTGAAGTAGAAACGTGGCAAATTTTTTATGGAAAAATTTTCGATAAACCAACGTGTTTTAATGGTTAAAACATTTTATCAAAATCAATCATCGATGAGAAAGTTACGTGAAATTTTTGGGAGAAACAACGTGCCAACAAAACGTACTATTTATCGTGTAGTGAATGATTTCGAAGAAAGAGGATCTGTAGGCGATAGGCCCAAGCATGGACCTCTACGTACTGCATGATCGCCTGAAAACATCACTGCTGCTCAAGAAAGTGTTCAAAGCAATCCATCAACCTCAATTCGACGCCGTGCTTAGGAGCTTGGTCTTCAAAGAACAACTTTGGCCACAATTTTGCACAAGGATTTGCATTTGTTTCCATTTAAGATTCAGTTGACATAAAAGCTTCTTCCACAAGAGTATTTACGCCGCCGTACATATGCCAATAAGATGTTACAGCTCGCCCATGACAACCCTGATTTTTATGAAAAAATCATAATGAGTGACGAGGCACATTTCCATTTGATGGATATGTGAATAAACAGAATAGTCGGTTCTGGGCAATGGAAAACCTTCAAATTATTCATCAGTCACCTTTGCATCCGTCAAAAATGAGAGTCTGGTGTGCAATTTGGTGAGGAGGAATCATTGCATCTTACTTCTTTGAAAATGAAAACGACGTAACGGTAACTGTGAATGGGGAGCGATATCGTGATATGATTGAAAACTTTTTAACGCCACAACTGCATGCTTTGGGCTTGACTAACATGTGGTATCAAGAAGACGGTGCCACATCGCATACAGCCAGGATTACAATGGGATTACTGCGAGACCTCTTTCCACAACAAGTTATTTCAAGAAATGGTGATGGTCGCCTGATTTGACTGCTCCGGACTTCTTTTTGTGGGGATATCTGAAAAGCAAGGTTTATGCAAAGAAACCAGAAACGCTTGAGTAACTCAAGCAAAATATTCGTGATGAAATTTATCTCATAGTATTCAACGGATCGGCAATGCAAAGCAATTTAAACGCTAAATTTTTAATCATTTTTCTTAAAAGAAAATTTTAAACACGCTTGTAACATAATATTCTCAACACATTTGTAATAAAATATTCTCAACACATTTTCTTTATTTAATTATAAAATCCTTTGATAATTTGCATTAAGAATAATTTTAACAAAATAGGTATAACTTTTGTTTATGCTTTGATTTTATTTTATTTACTGTGATAAATTGTATTAATTATAGATAAATTTAAAATAACCTTTAGTTTTTATAATACTTTAATGCTAATTGTATCCTATTTTATTTATTTTCCCAGTGCTGTTAAAAGACTAGATCTTGTTGCTTGGTGTGCTAAATAAATAAAATAAATAAATAAATAAATAAAAAGAAATTAATGAAATACCGCGTGAAATGTGTGAGAATGTAATTAAAAATTTGCTTAAAAGGTCTCGCATTTGTGAGACTAACAGAGGCGGAATTTTCTATGCAAAATAATATTTTCTTCTAGTATGCTCTACAAATTTAACCATCAAAAGTTATTTTAATTTATTTTAATTTTTTTTTTATTATTATGTCCTGTTTTGTGGTTATTATTATTTAACTTCTATTTATCAATTATACTTTTCAAAACAATAGTTTAAACAATTCCCATTGTATTTTATAAATAGCCCACAAAAAAAAAAAGAAAAATGAGCAAACAATTTTTATATGAAAAGTTATTTAGAAAGAGTCAAAGTTTTTGTTTTGTTTTTGATTATAAACTTTCATTTATGAAAAATTTTTACATCTACTAAAAAATATTTTATATAGATGGTCTATAAATATAACCTTAAGCATTGTCCTTCCTTTACTTATTGCTTCCCTTGCCGTATTCAGTAGACGTGTTCATTTTAGTTTTTTTTCATTTTATTTTGTTAATTTTTTGAACTTTTTTGTCCATAACAATCTTTTTTTTTTACAACGTGACCAAAATTGAACAATTCATAATTTTAATTTAAAAACTTTACGTTATTTTTTTGCTAAAGGCAAAAGTTGTTTTTAGAGAAATTTTTATACAACAAAAAAAAAAAAGGACAAACCTTTTATATATTTTTAACAACAGATATATATAAAAAAATGGATATTTAAATGAGGGTGGTACTTATTTTTAATAGAAGAAATATTTATTTGTATTTATAGAGCTTAAAGATTTTAAAATATGTATTTAATTGGTTTTGGAGGGGAAAATTCCTGGAGTTACCAACTTTGAAGTTTTATATATTCACCATCTGGTTTAAATTTTTTTTATTATCAAAGTTAAGTTCTTCCCTAATATACACAATAAACATGCACATTCATTTACAAGTATTTTAAATAAAGACTTTACAAAAGGTTTAAATTGTATAATCAAAATATTTGTTGTTATATTTTCCTTGTATACGTAAAAGTTTTTATTTTCTAGCCCAAAAATTATTTTACTGCTTTTGACCTTTTTTATTTTGAAGTTGGTCTTAACTTTGTAATCACGTAACTATTATGATTACTATGTTAATTCTTTCTTTTTGGAGTTATAAGAGGTGTGTACATAATTTATACATAATTTGGTTAACAATAAAATTTATGTATTATGAATTAATATTTTAAACATGACTAACTTAAGGCTCAACTACAATGCGCTTAAGTGATTTAAGATATGAGTTAAAAATTAAAAATTTAGTCGAATGAATCTCTAATGAACGAAGACTTTTATATATGCACCTCTATTGACGATGATTTTGTGTGAGCTTTAATAGCTCAGTTGTCTAGACGCTATGTCACAAATACTTTTTTTCTCTAAGGCCGCAGGTTCGAGGTTCGAATCCCGGTCAATTCACTTTTTTTTGGAAAATTTTTTTTTATTTTTTTCTTTAAGACTTTTTTTTGTTTATTTTTGGTTTTTTTTTAACATTTAATAATTAATTTATATAAAATTTTATATTAATAATTAAATAATCCATAAATAGGCTAAAAACATCAACATTTTTATAAAAACCGTCTGATACAGGTTCGAATCCCGGTCAATTCACTTTTTTTTGTACATTTTTTTTTATTTTCTTAAGATTTTTTTTTTTGTTTTTTTTTAACATTTAATAATTAATTTAAATAAAATTTTATATTAATAATTAAATAATCCATAAATAGGCTAAAAAAATCAAAATTTTTATAAAAACCCTCTGATACAAACAAAATACAAACGGTTTTATTTCTATTTTTTGCTCCGATTTAAAAGAATTTATAAAAAGATTTTTTAACCATTTTATTTATCATATATTAAGAAAATTTTATACATAATTTTCCTTTGAGTGCAACTATTTTAGGTCATAACTTATAATAATTTATAAAAAAAAAATTATAAACTATTTTCCTTCAAATTTTTAAAATTAAGCTAAAGAAATTAAAAATATTTTGTAATAAAAAAGCAAAATAAAATCCCAAATGCAAATTTGCCAGCTAAATCAAACGTTTTTGTAGAAATAAAACACAGGCAGTTCTAGTGATTTCTTTTAACGATTTGTTGAAATTCTTTTCTTTCACCTCTTCACCTTTTATACACAAACAACAAACACTATTCTAAAGCTGTAATATGACCTATGGATACGTGGAGAAATCGAAAATCTTTAGTATAACTTATTTGCTGAAAAACTCGGACATTTCGGTTCAGATACAAAAAAGTCATAAATTTTTTTTAAATACCTATTTTCTGGAACCATAAATCTTCCCCAGTCCAAGTTTTATCACCAAACTAAATGGTTAATTTTCTCTTAAAGGCGTCCGTATATAAATCTGTCCATTCCATATATGTCCATATATAAACTTCAGTTTTTTCCCAACCATGGTGAAGGGTATATAAGATTCGGCATAGCCGAATTTAGCCGCTCTTACTTGTTTTTTAATTCTTTAAAAATTAATTGGTTTTGTTACATTTTTTAATTGCTAGTTTTATATCTATGTAAATTTTTTGTTATGTTTTTAATTTCCTTAAGTTATGTCCTATAAGTTTAGTTTAGAGTGTAAATTAACTGAATTAATAGAGATGGAATTTTTCAAATGTTAAAAAAATTTCAAAAGCTAAATATGGATAATTCAATGTATTTGTATGCCATTGCTCTTTTTCTTAATTCAACTTCGTAACTGGTAGTTTCTGAATATCTAAATATATCAAAAATGAAAGTCAATTCTTTCTAAGGATATTAATCTTTAATAAAAAATTGTTTTCTTATTAAAAAGTATCCATTCCTTTAAAAACTACTTTTTGTAAAATCATTTCGAAAAGTACCTTTAATATAAAAAGTACATCCTGTTTCATAAACTACCTTTAATTTAAAAAGTACCTTGTGTTTCATAAACTACTTTTAAATCAAAAAGTACCTTTTATTTAAAAAGTACCTTTTATTTAAAAAGTACCTTTTATTTAAAAAGTACCTTTTATTTAAAAAGTACCTTTTATTTAAAAAGTACCTTTTATTTAAAAAGTACCTTTTATTTAAAAAGTACCTTTTATTTAAAAAGTACCTTTTATTTAAAAAGTACCTTTTATTTAAAAAGTACCTTTTATTTAAAAAGTACCTTTTATTTAAAAAGTACCTTTTATTTAAAAAGTACCTTTTATTTAAAAAGTACCTTTTATTTAAAAAGTACCTTTTATTTAAAAAGTACCTTTTATTTAAAAAGTACCTTTTATTTAAAAAGTACCTTTTATTTAAAAAGTACCTTTTATTTAAAAAGTACCTTTTATTTAAAAAGTACCTTTTATTTAAAAAGTACCTTTTATTTAAAAAGTACCTTTTATTTAAAAAGTACCTTTTATTTAAAAAGTACCTTTTATTTAAAAAGTACCTTTTATTTAAAAAGTACCTTTTATTTAAAAAGTACCTTTTATTTAAAAAGTACCTTTTATTTAAAAAGTACCTTTTATTTAAAAAGTACCTTTTATTTAAAAAGTACCTTTTATTTAAAAAGTACCTTTTATTTAAAAAGTACCTTTTATTTAAAAAGTACCTTTTATTTAAAAAGTACCTTTTATTTAAAAAGTACCTTTTATTTAAAAAGTACCTTTTATTTAAAAAGTACCTTTTATTTAAAAAGTACCTTTTATTTAAAAAGTACCTTTTATTTAAAAAGTACCTTTTATTTAAAAAGTACCTTTTATTTAAAAAGTACCTTTTATTTAAAAGTACCTTTTATTTAAAAAGTACCTTTTATTTAAAAAGAACCTTTTATTTCAAAAGTACCTTTTATTTAAAAAGTACCTTTTATTTAAAAAGTACCTTTTATTTAAAAAGTACTTTTTATTTAAAAAGAACCTTTTATTTAAAAAGAACCTTTTATTTAAAAAGTACCTTTTATTTAAAAAGTACCTCTTATTTAAAAAGTACCTTTTATATAAAAAGTACCTTTTATATAAAAAGTACCTTTTATTTAAAAAGTACCTTTTATTTAAAAAGTACCTTTTATTTAAAATGTACCTTTTTTTAAAAAGTACCTTTTATTTAAAAAGTACCTTTTATTTAAAAAGTACCTATTATTTAAAAAGTAACTTTTATTAAAAAAGTAACTTTTATTTATAAATTACCTTTTATTTAAAAAGTACCTATTATTTAAAAAGTACCTTTTATTTAAAAAGTATCTTTTATTTTAAACAGTATATTTTATTTTAAAAAGAACCTTTTATGTTAAAGTGTAGATTTTTGTTAAAAAGTGCCTTTTATGTAAAAATATAATTTTTTTTTGTTAAATAGTACCTTTTATTAAAAAAAATTAAAAATAAACAACAGCAAATTTATCATGTTTGAATGTAAATTAATAAGTTAATAAATAACACAATTAACTTTAAAAATATCCCTGTTATAGTTTTGAATATTATGCTAAAATTTAATATATCCTAAAATTAAATAACAATTCCATAGTTTAACTATGCATTCTAGCAATTTGACCAAAAAATTGTATGCCATCTTTGTTGGTAATCAAAAATAGAAACGGATGATTAATATCAAAGACTATGGGTGATATTCTCAAGTAGGAATAAACATTCCAAAATAAAACGGCTGGAAAAAAATGTTTAATGTTTTTAACAAATTATAAACATTCGTGATTACATTTACTTACTGGTCTTTTCAAATTTACCAATACCACGCTCATTAAATTCTAAGTTGGATATTTGATAGATATTTTCGCTGCTTGTTATATCTTTTAAAGACAGCTGTAAATATAAATTATTGAAAAATTTTGCAGTAATTTTATAATATTTTTTTAAATATCTTAAATACTTCGTATACCTCTTCATAAAATTCTTTTAAATTAAATTTATACGATACATGAAATTTCGGCAACGATACTCTACATAATGTCTGACTGTAATTTCTCTTAACGAGGCTATCAATCACTTCAATATTATCTGTCAAATAATTTCTTAACTCGGGCAAAGAATCCCATTCATCGGGTAGTATGATCATTAATTTCACTTTATTCAAATTCAAAGGTAATTCCAAAATGCTGGCATTTAATTGATCCTTATGTGTGTAACGAAATATATCATTTTTGTGTAGAAAATCCCAATATATTTTTTGATCCTCCATTCCTAATTGATGAAATATTTGTTTATGTGTATCACGAGATTGAAAATTAAAAGTCCATCTAGCTTTTAAGGTAACCATTGATAATAAATCGGGTACACTGGAGTTATTTTTATTATGAGCAGCAACAAGTTTTTGCTGTTGCTTTATCACAGCTGTTTCTGATTCTTCTTCTGGTATTTCATTAGCATTTTCTTCTTTATCAATTTCATTTGATTCTTGCTGTGATGGAAATATTTCGTGATATAAATTATAAGCCTCATATGGTGCTATAACAAAGTTTTGATTATCTTTTGTTATATTTAAAATATTTTGTATTAATTTTAAGCCAAAATCATCAGCAGTTAGGTGGGAGTAACATAATAATCCATAGTTTATTATCACACAAACTAAATTAATTAAAAAAGTGAATTATTGAATTAGCTTTATGTAAAGTTTAATAATTTGTTATTCTTTCTTAATACTCTTACTGTTAATTAAAATAAATTTCATTTTTTGTTTTAAATAGAAACTGAAAGTTTTTATTTATATTTTTTTTTTAAATTCAAATTAGTTCTCTCGTTCTATATGTTTTACTTAGACTAATTTATGTCAAACTGAATTGTATTTTACTTGTTGTGTTTATAAATATATTTCCATGGCTTATCAGTACGTACTAAAAAAAAAAATACGTAAAAAAAACCTTTTTGAACTTGACATAATCACATCTCTATTAGGTGTTAAAATTTTTTGTTAAATACAGTGGGTAAATTGTGTTAACATTTTTAAGTGCGATTTACAATTTAAAATAAATAACCTAGCGAAAAAGTTTCCCACTTTTGGCCTGTTCGTGCAGCATATGGGTATATGAAACTATGTGTTCTTTACATCTGAGGTGTAGAATATGTTCAGCATTTTTTTCGAACATATTAACCCTCTAATCGTAAAAAATAACCCTAAAAATGGGAAATGTTCTACAAAAATGTTGGCCATGAAATTTTACTATGTGACCTTCTCCGAGAAGAGGGACCTTGTGTGTGAAAATAAAGTTTTGAGAAATACGCATTTAAAGTTTCATAACGCATTATCACTGTCAGGTATCTCCCACTTTCAGTTGGGAGATGCGATTTGGTATGGTTAGTTATGATTGGGTGCCGACTTTGGTGACGTCATGCTTATGTGGGGACGTATTTTTTTCGCTTTTAGTGTGACAATACCTTTGCTATTGTTGCTGCTCTGTTCGGAAGAAGAAAGATTTAATCTGCGATTAACGGCTAAGCTACTAAACGAATTACCTCCGCTCATTGCACCAAGCGGTTTATCGTTAGATACAAATGGTATTTGTATGAGAATGTCAGGGTCTTATGTACTGATTTACAGAAACGGGATTTTGTAGCTCCTAAACCGAGTGAACCCAAAGCGAAAAAAAAAAATCTGAACCTGCCAGCAAGAAAAAAAATCGAAGCACCGGATCACGAGAAAAAGAAAGCTGAAGTCAAAGCGCCGAAAAAGAAAAAACTGAAATTGTCAAACGGAAGAACCAGATCACGAAACACCGAAAAAAAGTCCAAACTCCAAAAAAATTCGAAGACTGACGAAAAAAAAAACAACCCATGTAAAAACCGAAATATATATGAACATACATGATCATACATGGGCTTGTATATGATCATACATGGGCATACATGGTTATATACTTCCATACATTATCTCATATATGACCATATATATTCTTCGGATATTATCTTCGGATCCGAAATTTGAGGGTATATGGTGATATATGTGCATATTATCATACATGCTCATATATTATTCATGTATGCTCGTATATGATCATATACGTCCATATACCCTCAAATTTCGGATCCGAAGATATATGATCATATATGAGATCATGTATGGTCATATATTGAACAATGTATAGACGTATATGACCATGTACGCCCATGTATGATCATATACAGGCCCATGTATGATCATGTATGCTCATATATATTTCGATTTTTACATGGGAATTTAAAACCAAAAAATCAAGAAAATTAAAATTTTAATGTTTTTCTCATTTTTATCGATTTTCCCAAGTCCCTTTTGTACGTTTTTATGGGGTAAATACATTTTTATCAGAAATCTAACTCATTTCATCTTATTCTACACCATTTTAGATACCAGAATCCACTCTTAAGTCCAAACCCGTTTTTTGCGACACTAGGTCTGTTTTATCGGAGAAGGTCACATATATGTCAGATCACAGTTAGGCCCAAAATTTAACACAAACTCCAAAAACCAAATTTGTCCAGTTTTTGTACCAGGTTGTCTAAATACTGATTTACTGTACTGATTTTAAGTAAAAAAATTGTTATTTAATAAATTTTATTTACACTTTATAAATTACAGAATTTTTATTTACATTTTATTAATTACATAATTTTTACAGAATATTTACAAATTTTTGTTCTTAACTGATATGCTAAATTTAGCAAAAAAATTTGCTAATTTTAAAAAGTGGATATTGAAGGAAATTTTTTTTATTATAATTAAAATTTATACTTACAAACTTAAATTGCCTTAAAATGCAAAGGTTGAAAAAAGGAGAAGTGAAAATACTTTTCACAACTGACTTATGTGCAAAAGTAGGACATCCACTTAAATAGCACTAAAAATATTTGTTCTAAAATCAGCCCTTAAAACAATTAAAATTTTACCTTAAAATCCAAAAAATTTACTAAAAATTTTGTTCACAGCAAGAATTATGAATTTAAAACAAAATTATAAATTCGTTTATGTTTTGGCTATTTTTTAAGCATTTTAATTTTTTTTTAAGTTTTGTCTAAAATATTTTTTTGAAAAAACAAATAAATAAAATAAAACAATGTTGTTCGATCAAAAAAAAAAATAATATAAATTTTTATATTTAAATTCGTAAGGCAATTTTAAAAGAAATTAGTAGCTATAAAGTGTAACAAGTGTATCTAAAAATAATTAAGTTAATCTGTACATTTTAATAATATTTTTATGTAAATTAAATTTTTTATATATTTTACGATTCATTCAGTTTATAGCAATTTACTAAAATTTAGTAGCGCTTACTAATTTTTAATTGTAATTTAGTTGTACTAATATTAATAATATTTAGTAAATTTTTTTTTTTGCTGATTTTAGCAAACCGATTTTAAATTTCACTTTACAAAAGGTTTGCTAAAATTTAGTAGCGGCTACTAACTTTTCTACTAATTTGTATAATTAGCAAAAAATACCGTTGGGCTCATATTAGCAAAACTTACCCTAATAACAGCAAAATTTTAAGTTGCCATTACAGACTTTTTTTGGTGAGTGTAGTTTTAAGAAATTACAGCTTAGAAAATATCACTTAAATCTGATACCATATAAAACTGCAGTTTTATCTATTTATACACTCAAAGTAGTATCGAAGCACTTTTTTCAGGGAAAGGGGGTATATTATAATTTACTGAATTTTTTATAATGGGGTTATATAGTGATCCCAAGTAGCTGGAGCTAGGAACTTTAAATTCTCAATGCGGGCTACTACTGCAGCATAGATCTGCGATATGGTGGGAATTTTAAAAATTTTAAAGGGGAAGGGCAAAATTAGAAATTATATTCCTTAGCGGCCTCCCCAATACTTCTTTTGCTAAAATCCTGAAATTTAAAACACACCGATAAGTGTGAAATGTTTGCAATAATCTGGTAATAGTGGGAGTTCAAAAGAAGAAATGTCCCCCTTAACGGCCTGAAAACCTGATATATAAAATATATTCTCCTTGTAAAATGGCATAATTTAAATAGTGTAAATTCTTCCACTTGGTGGCCTGGCAGAACCGCTAGAATTCGCTAGTTGAAGGTTAGTAGGTTGGCTCCTCTTCCAGCAACAAGATTTTTGTAAATTCCTACAGGTAGGAGCAAACAAAGAAAAATCATCCCTCTTGACGGCCTGCCCAAACCCCTTTAGATAGAACCCTGAAATATATAATATGTTTTCCTTGGAGTATAGGCTAACTCTTTGATAATGTTTTTTTTTTGAAATGTTCATGAGGTACGTGTAGAAAATGGGGGTTCGACGAACGAAAAATCTCCTCCATAACAGAATCACAAAAAAAAAACAATACAATATTAAAATGTTCATCAAGTGAATTAACTAAAATATATTTTTTATAGAAATTTTTTGAGTTTTATTTTTTATTTACAATCGACAAAGTGTTAGCACAACTGTTGCTGAATTTACTAATTTTTTTTTATAAAAATTTGCTCGACATTAGGAATTTTTTAGCAAGCACCTTCAAAACTAAAATTTTTCTGACTCAGCATTTTTTTTAGATAACTTAACAAGCCTGTTAAGTTAGGAATATAAAACTTAAATTGCAATATTCATTAAAAAGAATTTAAAAAATGCATTAATTAGAAAAATCCTCAAAAAAAATATCTCAGTTTTTTGCTTAATATTTTCCGATGTTTTAAACAACTGGCAATGAATTATTGTACTACTTTTAAGCAACTTTCAATATAAAAATTATAAAGAGACTTTGTACTCTTCTTGAGTCTTCTTTAAAAAAATTTAAAATCTTCTCTTGTGTGTCTTAAATTTCTCAATGTCTTTGACTTTCATAATAAGCTTTAAGCTTAAATGGCATTTGTTGATTAGATGTCATTTTTTAAAAAAGGATAAAATATACAATTGTATTCTTTTATATTTTATATCACGTTTATATACCATTTCTGTTGTTGTTTATAATAAAATGAAAACGTTTTAAACACTTTTGCTCATTTCTTTTACTGTTTACAAAGATTACAACAGAAACTCTTTTTAAATACATACAAATGTACAGACAAGCTTCGACTTAACTTACAACAAAAGATTGTATATTTTTCTAAAGTACAGAGAAATAAAAATAAATATATCAAACAAAATAAGAAAAAAAAATAATTGAAAACTTTATTACGGGTGAAAGAAAAGCACCATGCAACTATGTAAGATTTGTATTAAAAAAATTGTTGTTATTTTCACAACAAAAGAGAAGGGAGTGAGCAAAGAAAAATAAAAAATTGTCAGCTACAATGAAATAAATGTCAATTGACCACACAATGTCAGTGTCATTGTTAATCTATACTCTCAACACAATAAGTACAATGAAATAGCAGCAAATAATACAATACAACGATATAATAACACTGCATTCCCGGTTAAAGGGAACAATCAGTTTTACTGCCATCAAAGCTTTAAAAGGAATTTATTCTTATTAGATGAAAACTAAACTTTTTATTAAAAATTTTAAAAATAGTTATAGCAGTATTTAATTTTATGAATTTTAAAAAGTGCACTAGCAATATATTTACAGTGGCAACGCAAAACTTAGGGCACAGCAATAATTTTTTTTTAATTTTAACCAAAAGTAAAAAAAATACTGAAAAGCGCAAAAATAAAATATAGTAATTTTGTGTATTTAAAAAATAAGTAACTCAATTTACGTTCCATTTAAAAAAAGGAACATAGATTTATTTTTCAAAGAAATATCTATATTAAATTTTTTTTAGTTTTATTTATTTTTTTAATTTGTTAGAAATTTAATAAAAATTTACCCCTCAAAACAGAAATTCGTGGTGTATTTGTTTCTGTTGCAGTTATTACTAATTTTAGTTTTGTTTGTTGTCTGCCTTAAAAAAAATTTTCACTAGATTCCAATTTGTTTTATAATAAAATTGTTTGCTTTTAAACAAAACTATTTCAATTCAAATTGCAAAAACTTCATAAACACACATACATACAGGTTGGTTGAAAAGTTCTGCGCTCGAAATGAAAGAATACTGTTTTTGTTACGAAATATATTTTTTTATTCAATATAATCTCCTAGAAGCTCAATACACTTGTTCCAATAATCTTCCAATAATTTTATCCCATCCTTATAATGGTTTTCCGGAAGCTCTGCAAAATAACCGTCTACGGCTGCTATGGCCTCTTCATTCGACGAAAAATGCTTTCTACGAAGAAATTGTTTGAGATTTCTGAAGAGTAGTAGTAGTCACTGGGAGCCAAATCTGGTGAATACGGTGGACGTTCAAGCAATTCGTACTTTAATTCTTTGAATTTAGCCATCGTCAAAACACTTTTGTGAGCAGGTGCATTGTCTTGATGAAAAATGATTTTTTTCTTCTTTAAACCAGGTCTTTTCTCACGAATTTTTTCATCCAGCTGATCCAAAAGGCTGCAATAATATTCAGAGTTGATTGTTTTACCTTTCTGAAGATAATCAATCAACAAAATTTCTTTTGCATCCCAAAAAACTGATGCCATAACCTTCTTTGCTGATCGTTGTGACTTCACCTGCTTTGGAGCTGAACAACCAGCTTCAGTCCACTGTAAACGTTCTTGTTTCAATTTAGGATCATGTTGGTAGATCCAAGTCTCATCCATAGTTATAAAACGACGCAAGAAGTCGGTTTAATTCGGCTTAAAACGCTCCAAATTACGCTGGGAAATTTGTTTTCGAACAAGTTTTTGTTGAATTGTTAATGTGTGCGGCACTAACTTTCCAAACAGTTTTTTCATACGTAATTCTTCATGTAAAATGTGGAGTAATCGTTCGTCTGAGATGCCTATGGCAATAGCAATTTCACGCTTAGTCAAACTTGGATCTTCACTAAACATATTATGTACCTGCTCAATGATTTCTGCTGTGGTTGCAGTTCGTCCTTCGCGTGGATCGTCTTTAAGGCTGGTACGACCACGTTTAAATTCACCAGCCCAAAATTCAACGGTGCGTTTTGAAGGTCAGGACTCCTTATATACTTCTAACAATTGTTCATAAGTTTCCTTTGCTTTTAAACCCTTCAAAACAAAGAATCTAATGACTGCACGATATTCAATTTTTTCCATATTGAAAATAACCAATGACACGTCAACTTCAAATGGCTTGTAAACAAAGAAAGAATTGACAGAATGACTTGCAACTTTGCATGTGTCCTCAGCACAGTTATACCAACTTGAGAAAAAAAAAGATTGGAGCTAGTAGTGCCATCCCTTGGTGAGCGCAGGAACTTTTTAACCAACCTGTACACAAACACATTTCACCAAAAAAAGTCTATATACATACATACATTTTGTGGATTAAAACACAAACAAAAAATACAAAAACGGACACAATTTAAAATAAATGATTAATTCATTTATTTTTTACGGAACTGGTAAGTAAAATTTAAACATTTATTTTAACTGATTAATAATTTGTTTCTTACGGATGTGAAAGTTTTTCAAACAACATCTAAAAATAAATAACAAAAGCCATTTGATTTAAATGAAAAGTAAGAAGCGCTGTTTTTAAATGTAATATATATTTTCTTGAAAATGGCATTTTCTGTTATTTTAACTTACAAATTATTTTAAGTGTAGAATTTACTAAGATTTTTGATGTTTCGTTACTTATTTTTTTCCATTCATCCAGTAGGATCTATTGGAGTTGGAGTGTGCTTCGTATTTCGTGTTTTTGCATTTTTCTTTTCAAAACATGCCATTGGTGCCCGACAATGGGGGTTAAGTCAGAACTTTGTGGACGTACATGTGGTCGTTGTCTAGTTGCAAATAGTAGTCGCCAGCTAAACCCATATATATAAACTAATTGATTCATCGTATTTTCACAAAATACAAGATTTTCAATACCCCATACCGTAACACCCCTACTTCCATATTTAACAGTCTGTACCATATTATTTTGGATTCAAAGCTTATCATTTTCTACGCCATCAGAACCAAATATATTGTATTTCAAGACATAAATATGTAAAAATTACGTTGTTCCAGAACATTTGGAGCTTTTTTAAAATCATTTTTGCAAATTTTAGGCGCTTGCGTCTGCTATAATATAGTTATTATATTATGGCAATCAAATACCCATTATTTTACAATGATATGGTCCCTGCAAATATATTATATAATATATTATTTATATAATATATATATAAGGACTTTTTCAAAAAATTTCTTCGAATCTTTAGACTTGTTTGAAGAAAAGTTCTTTGAAAAAATTTCTCTATTTCAAGGACATTTTTTAAATTTTTTTTAGCTGGTCCTCTGAGTATCAGATGTTTTTTTTTAAAGTCTTCAGAATCTAAGAATATTTCTACTAGAAACAATTCTTAGAATCTTATTATTTTTCATGGTGAAAAGTCCTCAGAATCTGAGAATTTTTTAAAAGCTAAGTTTTTTTTAAAATAAATGAATTTTTATCTAAGAAATAGATTGCAGAATTTGAGAATCTAAAAATGGCTATAAAAAAATTTTAAAAATCTATTATTTTTGTATAAGAATACTTTTCGAACAAAACAACTCTTTGATTCCACAGAGTTTTTCTTATAAAAAAATATTATTTCGACAATGAATTGATTACTGTAAATTATAATGTTATATATGTATATACGGCATTTTCAAAATTAAAACCCCCCAAGTGAAATTATAATATATTATCTTTTTGCATGGGTGACTGAACTGATACAGTTCAAAATCATGTCAAAATCATGTTATATTTGATTTATAATTACTTATTAATTGTAGACAGCATTTTACAGTGCCATAGTTATCATTTTTTCATAGTTAGTATTTTTGTTCCCATGGTATGGATACATCCAATCATGTTATAAAACATAATGTAGCAATCATGAAATAATAAACCATACCCAGCAAAAAAAAAGTAGCAAAAGAAGAGAAAAAGAAGCAGTGATTTTGATTCCGGTGTTGTGAAAATTTGGATCGGAACCAATGATTTTTACATAGGGGTGTCACAGGGTGGAAGTTTTCTTTTATGATCCTTTTTCATTGCATCTAAAGCCCTTGTTATGGTTTAGTGAAAAATTAAATCTTTTGTTCTTCCTAAAAAAATTTTGAATTTGTAATTTAAAATTCTACAGGACATCAGTAATCGAGCCTTAACCTCAGTTTCATAATCCCCGTTAGCTTCTACCTGGAAATTTAACTGACACATTTGTTGTTGTTTCCTATACAAGGTTTGAGTTTTACTGTTCGTTAAATTTTAGCGGGAAATTCAGCAATCGGGCCTTATTTATTTCTATTCGAAATGCTTGCAACTTTTACTACAATACATTTTTTACTTTTTGTAGCGTCATAGATTTGAAAAGTGTTTAATTTCATTAAAAATCACATTTTTATAAGTTGTGACAAAGAACTTCCTTAGAAGAGAAAAATCAGAACTAAACGATACTTTAGAATCAATGAAAAATTAATTCCTTAAGAATCACTTCCATTTATTTTTGCTGTGTAGTGATGGTTAGAACCTAATTAAAAAACCAATAAATTGATTGTGACAACCATATGCGAATGCATAATATAGTAGCAGTGATCATGTTGCAACGATGTTTTTTCCTTGCGAGAATGGTATAGCACAAAGCAGTGCTCCTTATTCTGTTGATTTAGCTCCCTGTTTCTTCTGTCTGTAAACAAATCTAAAAAAATCCTTGCTACCTTAAATGAAGACATAACTGCAGCTGTAAGTAGCTCAAAGTGACACACGGAAACCCTGGGATACGTAATTTTGGTTCGTAGAATTCAGTGGCGAACTGCGTTTTGAAGAGTCAAGTAATTTTAACAAGATATTTAGATTTTAAGTTTGTATTAACTCAAACAATTTTTTAATTATATATCAACAAAAGGACTTTGAATATTGTTATCTAATGACTAAATTTATTTTTTTCACTTATTTACTATTTATTACTGCTATTTTTAAATTAATCTAGAAGGTAAGGAGTTATAATTATTTGTTGTTCAAAAAATAATGATACTCCAATATTAATTCTACACTGGGATGTGTTTAAAACAGTGGTCGGCTAAGACTCGCCCGTAGGCGACTTATTTATATTAACATACTAACACATATAGCATGAAAATGAAAACAAATAAATCAGTCTCAATTGAGCTTTCAGTCTCAATTGGTGTCGACGCATATTGCGACCATTACACTGAACGAAATGTCATGAATAATGGGAGTATGAAAATAAATAATGGGAGTCGAAAATTTTTTCGGCAAACCGATTTATTTATTTTTATTTCTTCATTCATTTATTATTTACTTAAAATTCATATTGCTTTTGCCAAGCTTTAACTTAAAAACTACTTGTATCTTTGAAGGGTTTAATTAGAACCCCTCCTCTCCCTCTCATAATAAATAAAAATTTAAATAAATGGACGAAACAAAGGAAACAGTTAAATGAATGGGGAAAAAATTGTATTTTTTTAAATATAATTTAATAAAAACATTGGCGCATAATCATTGTTAAAATAAAATATACGTTAGGAGTTCTAAAGTCGACTTTTATTAAAAGTATACTTAAGGCCTACTATAAAATTTAAACTACCTAAAGTTGGTTTCATCCAATTTAACAACACTTACAACAGCTGTTTTCCGCTAAGAAAATTTTTGTGATAAAAAATGTTTGAATTGCAAAATATTGAAAGGAAAATTATATCAATAAATAAGGGATTTTGCATAATATTTATTAAGTTATTAAATTTTTATTAATAAAAATACACTTTTTTATGCTTTTTTTTTAATAAAATGTTTCCATTTCCCATTTTGCAACTGTAAAACTTTTAGTTACACACACTCACCAAAAAAAATCTGTAATGGCAACTGAAAATTTAGCTGTTATTACGGGAAATTTTGCTAATTTGAGCCCAGCGGTATTTTTTGCTAACCTTAGCAACACATGTCTGCTGACGAGTAGTACAATGAAATTAGTAGAAAAATTAGTAGCCGCTACTAAATTTTAGTATACTTTTTGTAAAGTGGAATTAAAAATCTGTTTGCTAAAATCAGCAGTAAAAATTACTAATATTTAGTACAAAATTTTTAATTTATATAAGAGCATCAAAATTTTTTTATTTTATTTATTTTTTTCAAAAAATATTTTATAAAAAATTAAAAAAAATCAAAGGCTTAAAAATTGTTAAAACATAAACGAATTAACTATTTTGTCTTAATATGGTAATTTCTGTTTATTTTACTAAATTTTTTTTTACTTTTAAAGTAAAATCTTAATTGCTTTTAGGACTGATTTTTACAACTAAAAAACTTTTAAGCTCTGTTTTAAGTGGATGTCCTATTTAGAGACATGAGTCGGTATATTCACTTCCGATCCCTTATTTTAATCTATGTAACATTTTAAGGCAATTTAAGTTTTAATTAGAAATAACATTCCCTTCAATATCCACTTTTTTAAATTAGTAATTTTTTTTTTGCTAATTTTAACAAATCGGTTTTTTTAAAATTTGTAAAATGATTTCTGAAATTAGTAACAAAAATTTGTAAAAATTTTGTAATTTGTAAAATGTAAATAGCAAAAAGATTTGCTAAACAATATTTTTTTTACTAAAAATCAGTACAAAAATAGTAAAGTGGAATTGAAAACTGTTTAAAAATGTTTCTACTAACTTTTTTTTCTGAGTGCAGCTAATATAAAATCAGCTGATCAATGTTGCCACTTATTTATTTTTTAGTACAAAATGTATGCGGGCATTTGGTACATTTGATGTGATACCCATTTAAAGCCGATTCAACTTAAAACTGACTTTAATTCTGACTATAATAGCAAAATAGATAAAAAAAAGGTTTTTAATTTAATGTTGTTTTTAAAAAAGCCGATTTTAGTGCTTGACTATGATTACGGGACAATGTTTTTGTTTTCGTGTGCTTTGTTGTTTTTGTTAATTTTTTTTTGTTTAAATGTAAATTTAGGAAAATTACAAACAAATTTCTTTCAGTGGATTAAGAGAGGGAGAGCGCAACTCAACCATACAATGGCAACAATATGGTTGTATTAGTGTGCCGACCACTGGTTTAAAAGTTAATTCGTTTACTTTTCTCAGTCAAGTCAAGTAAGAATTACTCAGTAACAAACTTACAGAGAGTAAGACACATTTACTCTAAAAATAAAAATTTTCTAAAAAAGTACGCAAACAGAAAATTTTCAATAATTTACAAGTTTGTTAAACGAAAGCAAAAATAAATTTTAACTAATCGATATGAAAGAGAGGATTCTTGTTGTAAAATCTTAAGCCAAATAATTTTAGAAGGGTTTCTTATCTTTTCTATAATTCATTTAACAATATTTGTTGCTTTGCATTTTCAAAAAACAACGTAGTTGTAATACATTTTTATTTGTGTTTACAAAAATTTATCACATATTTTTTCACCATATTTTTTTTCTGCTTGTAAATTCTTCTGGCAATAAACAGTCCAGTAAAAATTTGCAGAAAGAAAAAGGACTCTCAACATCAAACTGTCACCTTATTCTCTCTTTTTTCCAATACAGGGTGGCGGAAAAATAACCTTCCGATGTTTTTTGGCTGTAATTTAAAAACAAAATTAAAAACTTTGATTCTTCTTTGGATTATTTTTATTTGGTCTTTTAATTTTTTTTACATCAAGTCGAGAATATGATTTCATGTAAATGGCCGCCGCCACAGTTGATTGTCATTTGAGCCCTTTTTATGGCATTTTCCATCACTTTGGGAAAAACTTCCGGCGATAGGTCCTCACATTCTTGACGCATATTGTCTTTAAGACCTGCAAGAGTCTGAGGCTTGTTGACATAAACCCGCGACTTCAAAAAGCCCTCCAAAAAGAAGTCTGTAGCGGTCAAATCAGGCGATCTTGCTGGCCAGTGCAAATCGCCAAAACGGGAGATTAGGCGCCCGGGAAATGCATCCTTCAGCATATCGGTTGTGGCACTTGCAGTGTGTGGTGTTGCACCATCCTGTTGGAACCACATGTTTTCCAATCCCAATTCATCAAGTTGCGGCAAAAAGAACTCGTTGATCATTGCTCTGTAGCGCTCACCATTCACAGTAACCGTTTGGCCCGCGACGTCTTCGAAGAAAAAAGGTCCGATGACTCCTCCAGCGAAAACAGCACACCATACAGTGACTTTGAGCGAGTGTAATGGCTCTTCGTGGGTTACACGCGGATTTTCAGTGCCCCAGAAGCGTAAATTTTGCTTATTTACGTACCCACTAAGATGGAAATGGGCCTCATCACTCATGATTATTTTTGATGAAAAATCGTCTTCATTATTGCTCAAATAAATAGTCACCAATATTCCGCGTTCTGGAGCAGTGAAGCATAACATTGTTTATTAACGTGTATTTCGCATGTGTTTACTACACAAATGTCAAAACAGAACTGACATTAGGGGCCAATCGCAAAATTTATAGCATTTTCTGATAGGAGGATTACTTTTGCGCCACCTTGTACGTATAGGTAATATTATTGTAACAGATGCTTATGACACAGAAAAAAGTATCACAAAATTTAAAGTAATTAAAAATATTTGTTAAAATTTAAACTCGATTTCTAACAATCCTTTGTTTGAAATATTTGTAAATTGTCACTTCTCATATAAAAATTCTTTGAAAATAAAAATTTAAGTAACAAAAAACTAACAAAAAGTTTTTTGTATTTACAAATTCCATTGTTGGTGCCTTTTTAAAAAATATTTTTTTTGTATTTACAAAAATGTTCTATGGACGATGTTCAATATTACAAACAGAATTTTGTAATTTTATTCTGTGGACTCTTATGCTGTTTTATTTTCTGGACATAGTTTTGGTTTTTTTTTTGATCGCAAACGAAAAAAGAAATATTATTAAATAGTAAATAATTAAAAATAATAATAAATAAAGTAATTTCAAAAGAGATTTTAATATATATTCCTTAAGACACCAACAAATCTCCTGAGTGACAATACAAAAATAAAAATCCAATTTTTCTTGATTTTGACCTGATCTTTTAAAACGAAGTGTTATGTGGCTCAAAATTAAATTGGGGTTTTCGGTGTTTTCCTGTGTCATTTCGAAAGTTAAAATTTTACTTACAGTGTTCTTTTACAGAGCTTCAGGAAAAATATCTTAATCATGGTAAATTCTAATGCAGCGTTTTTCCATATGATTATTAAATGTGGCCTTAGTTTTGCGTTGCCTATCATTAGGTAATACGAATGTTTCTAATATTTTTTAGGGATTTTAAATAAAAAGTTATAATGTTTTAATTACAAAAAAATGGGGTTTGTCAGAATACAGATTGGTTAAAGCTCAAGAAAAAAAAATTGCTGGGTCCTTAGTTATGCGGTTACTGTACATTAATGGTTTCATAGTTACTTAAAAAATAATTCAGTAAAGTTGCTTTCAAATATTTGGTCGAGATATTTTTAATTACAATATTTATAAATTCATTATTTAATACTCTGCTTTAATTCTTTTAAAAACAAAACTTTGTATGGCTGCAAAGAAATCTAAACTAATTTTTTGTATTACTCTAAAAAAATCCTTTATTTTCTTTTTGAAGTTTCTTAAACTGAATGGAGTTTTTTAAGACGCATAAAAAATCTGTTCAGTATTTTTTTTTTATCAAAAGTTTGTTTTTAAAATTTTTGTTAAGCTTTCAAGTCACGTGTATACAATTGCAATTGTATGCTATTGTCTGTGACGCTATTTTCTTTTAAACCCTTTTTGTTTTCTTAATATTTGTTTTATTTTGCAAAATTACTTTAAAACATTGTTAAAAAAATAATAATATTGACTATATAACGGGGAAAATTATAAAATGTTATATTGTTAGTTTTTGTTAGCATTTTATGATTTTTTTCCCCAACTTCATACCGTTTAAGTTTTGTGTTTGTCAACCATTTTTTTTATTGACATTCATCTAAAGTTTCGTATAGAAAATCAAATAAATGGTTGCGGATGCGTTAACGAACTTCAAGTGAACTTATAATTTTGCAATCATCATCAGGGGATTCATGTATTTAGTTAGAGTGTTTGAAATATATCAGTACTTATTTGTTAGTAAAGTCAAGGAATTTTATTTTATATCAAGAAATTTTTATAAACAATTGTTTGTTATAATTGGGAGGGGTGTTGGAGAAGTCAAGTAAAATGTAATGCATTTGGATTATTTTGTAGGGGCCGGTTTTCATAGGAATACATTGTTACAATTTTTTTTTATTGCCTAACATAATCTCATGACACGATGCCTTTTACTTTATTACAAGATCATTCTTTATACAGTACTTTTCTATGGTATGATATACAGGATTGAGTAATGCAATGAAATTTTATAAAAGCGATGGAATACACAATTCGGTTGTAATCAGTATTTTTTTACGTGAGCCTAAATTAAACATCATAATTTATCTTATTTATTTAATATAGGCGCTATTAATTGCCTAAAAGAGGAATCATTATAGAATTGTACCATATGATACTTGTATATTATGAAGTTTGTATAAGTATTTTGCAATTGAGCTACTTTAATAAATTTGCCATAAAACACAAAGAACAAGAATAGAGAAAAAGCTTTCTTGAGAGGAATACAGAACTAATAGTCGAATTGGACAGAAAGAAATTACCGCTTGACGTTCTTTGTTCTGTCGTCGCCAAGTGAAGTTGAAATTCAAAAAAGGATTGAGAAATGAAATTAATTTAGTGAATTTTCAAAAATAATTAAAACTCCAGACTTTAAAAAAATTTAGAACATTTTGATTAAATAAATAAAAAAATAATAATAAACGGTCTGAAAATAGAGTTTGACAGTGTACTCGTATTATATGTCTTGCAATAAAGATTTCAAAATGGAGTTTAAAAATATATTATTTAATGACTCGCAATTACGTCATCAAAGATTAACGGTCTAAAAGTGGAGTTATAAGATACATTATGTAATGACTTGCAATTACATCATTAAAAACTAACTGTCAGAAACTGCGTACAAAATTTTATTCGGTGTATCAAAATTACCATCAAAAGCTGAAAAAAAAGAAATTTATGAGTTTGGACAAAATAGCAGCTTACGACCTCTAAGCAATTATAGAGGATGAAATTATTGAAACAGTATAAAATTGACTATCGACGTAACTTGTGGTACAATAATTCCAATTACTACACATGGTTTAGTGCTATCGCTTACATCTCCATCAAGCCCAAAAAAAAAATATATATATATATAATTTTGAATAATTATCAGCCTGCCCACCGGGGATGTATATGAAGAAAGGTTTTGCTTTAAAATTACATGCAAAAGCGACGCAACAATTATTTAATGACGTCATCGACAAGCAGATCACTTTTTTTTTTGTATCCAACACACAATCGATTACAACAGAGTAACAAAGTGCAGCTCTCTTAATGTAGAATACTCATAATATATGACGTCTTCTAATACACAACTTACACGTAAACTTCAATATACTCCTCTTAATATTACAATACTAGCGTAATGATCATTAACTAAATAAAAGTTTTTTTTTGTAAAACAAAATTTACATTTCTACTTGAGAAAAGAACGAACCCATCAAGTAATATGTAAAGTAAACATTTAAGATAGTTTAACAAAATATTAAACTTATTCAAAGAAGAATATATTAATAGTTATCAAATCTTATTAACGGTTTAATCAATAATAAATATAAAAAAGGAATAAAAACAATTATTAATGTATTTAATTATTACAATTAACAAGATTTGATAAATTTTAAAAGGTTTTGTAGTGTCATAAGTTCCTTAATAAAAAGCTAGTTTAAATCATTTATATTTTCAGTTAGTAATAACTACCAAAAAAAATTGAAATAACTATAAAAAAAAAAAAAACAAATTTAAACCAATTTTAATCAAGTTCTTTTGAATTTCAGAATTAAAGGAATACGAATGTATTGAGCTCAAGACATCGTTCCAGTTAAAGAAGAGTTTAAATTAATTGATCTGTATTTTCTTACCACCATTAACATTTGTTTTTTTTAGACCATCGTTATCCTTGCAAAAGGATTTTAAACTGTAAGTTGCAAACTTAATATATAAACTTGATAACCATTGAAATTATAAACCATTTAAATTATAAACTAACAAAAGTTATTATTTTAATACAATTATTATTTTAATGAAGTTCAATTATACTACAAAAGTACATTTAAATTTAAATATTTCTGAATTCATATAGATTAGGGTAAAATAGATTTAAAATTTATTTTAATGGTAAATATTTCACATAATAAATTAACTTTATTGTCAATTTAAAAATGGAGTAGAAAAATTTTGAATGGGGATGTGGGGTCAAAATGTTGTATGGGAAAGTAGGTAATATCTTGCTATATGGATTTTTTTATTAGGGAATGACTAAAATATATTCTTATTGGACACAAGGTCATTTGATGCAGATGGGTGGGAATATTTTTATAAAGTGTCCTGGCGATAAATACACCAATCGCAATGTATAAATATACACAAAATCATGTCTACATTTGCATATCCTTTTTGTTAATTTACTTTCAGTAGTTTTACACCGTAAGTCTTGGAATGAAAACTCTTCTTTTCTATTGACAGTAGCTATTGCTTCGGTTAGGTCAAGAACCACCCCAAACCGACGAGATCAGCCTAAGTCAAGCATTCCAAGCTCGACCAAAACCGAGGCATTAGACTTTATGTACCCATAAAAAGTTGCTGCTGTAATAACATTTTGTATGAGATAAGACACCATTAGAATCTTAACCCTTTATCGGGCTATGTGACAGTAATGTTACAAACCCTAATATTGACTCAAATTTTCTATTATGGTTAAATTATGGCAAATTGGTTAGAGTAACATATGCGACATGGCTTATACATTATATTATGCTTATGCGATAGAGCGAAACAGACTATTGTCTACTATTTTTTGGCGCCAAAAGTTTATGTCAAAATATAGCAACAAACTTAGTTTTTTTTTTTTTTAATACAGTGCATAAGCATATAACTAATTAATTCTTACCGAGTGTGTAATTAAAAGTAAGCGATAAATAACTTTTCATTGGTTATTTTCCGTTTGTAACATTTATGTCACATTGCCTTATAGCATCTTTATTTTATCAGGATAAATTTTCAGTATGTCGAAGACATTGAG
Organism: Eustalomyia histrio; assembly: GCA_949748255.1. Classification (NCBI taxonomy): domain Eukaryota; kingdom Metazoa; phylum Arthropoda; class Insecta; order Diptera; family Anthomyiidae; genus Eustalomyia; species Eustalomyia histrio. Next base: position 28,834,887 of record OX456527.1, read on the forward strand.
CATTAATGAAATATTACAAGTACTTGACGAGATTGAAGATAAGCTCGATTTTGATGATGATAGTGTGGCTGATCCAGATTATGATAACATTGATGTACTTTTTGAAAATACAATGAAAAAGATCGGAAATGAAAATATGGAATCGAAAGATACTTTATCAAGTGACATTCCGCCAACGCAGTATTGTGTAAACAACCCAAAAAAAAAAATCGTTACGCTAATCTTCTTTGGAAAAGGAAAAACATAGCTTTGGAGGAGTTTCAATTGCGCTTTACAGGCAATGTAGCAATACCTGATGTCATAAGCGAAATTGATACGCCAGTACAATATTTTCTTTATTTCTTTCCAAAAGAACTAATACTGTTGAGTGCTGATCAAAGAAATTTGTATATTGTTTAAAATGACGTCAATTGGGCTTTTCTTGTGTCAGAAATTTATATTCAACAATTCCTTTGTGTTGTTTATATGATGTCTTTAGTACAACTTCCCCCTGCAGCAAGTCACTGGAGTAGCAAAATTGGAACACAGGCAATCCATGAAGTGATGCCTCTTAATATATTTGAAAATATACGATGTCGTATACACTTCAACGACAATACCAGAAATCTACCATCAAAATTATGACAAAATGTTCAAAATAGGCCCGATCATTGAGGCGTTAAAAAATAATTTTAAGATGAAACTGTTTGAAACGGTACCTCCTAAATAGACCACATAAATGGGGCTATAAAATATATATTCTCTGCGGCTCTACTGGATTTGTTTACAAAATTAAGCCAGAAACCGGCAGAGGAAATATATCGGTTAATAACGAGCCGAACTTAGGAACATCTTCGAATGTGGTAGTGAGAATTCCACTAAATCAAAATTTTTAACTTTATTTTGACAATTATTTTACATCTATACCACTGCTCGCATACTTGGGAAATGCTGAAAGAATCGATATTGCAACTGTTTCGTGGAAAGATAATAAAATTGTAAATCTCGCCTCCACATTCGTTGGTGAAATCCCAAAACTCACTGTAAAGAGATATGATAAACTTCAAAAAAAAAAAAATACGTCGAAATCGAGCGTCCGTCTATTGTTGGTCAATACAATGCGCACATGGGAGGTGTGGATCTCATTGATGCAATTATGGGAAGATAGAAAATTAAGCTTCGCAACAAAAGATGACAAGTTCAAGTGTTTTGTCACCTTTTAGACTTAGCAAACGCATGGCTTCTGTATAAAAAAATAATGGAACGAAGAAAGCAGAAAAATTGCTGACTGCGGCAGATTTTCGTCTTAAGATTGCTGTAACTCTCTTGCAGCTTGGTGCAAAGACCAATTCATAAAACAAGTCTATTGAGCCACTAATACAAGCTAAAAGCGCAAAGTACCGGCTCAGCATGCCCCACTTCAAACTATGTAGCTATACCAGATTGGCCAACATGGGCAGATAAAAGAATAAGGTCTTGAAAGACTTTAAAAAATAATTTTAAAAAAAGTTGTTTTCTTATTCTAACAGTAGCTATTGAAAAATAAACGTTTTATATAAAAATATTATCTTGCCCTATAAAGGGTTAAATTGTTTGAAATTTTTGTGAATTTTTTATTCATTTAATTATCTCTTTCTAAGGGTATTAAAATACTAAAAAGACATTGATAAATTTATCCCATATGTATTTATTTTAAAACTTTTACAATTACAATCACTCATTACAATTTACAAAAAACAAAAAAAAATATTTATAGATGAGTATAATAAAAACGAATTAAAAAATAATTAATGAAAAATCATCAGGGAAACCATAAACCGTATAAAATAGTTGTGTTTTTAATCATAACTGGCATGTTTGTTGTTATTATTGTTTTTTTTTTTAATTTTTTATATAATTTATTGAGGTAGTGTTAATAATGTTAATTAATTTTATTTATTATGAATTGCATGTTGCAAATTATAAATATTTAATTTGGTTTGATATGTTTGTTAATGGTAAGGAGACAGGTGTAATGAAAAACTAATTGAATTTTGAAATACTAACATACCAAACATATTTATAGAAATATGTATGAGTACATATATATATTTTTATTAATGTACATGCAAATATAAATGTTCTCATATAAATATAAATTAGGATGAAACATATATTAAAATTTTGAAAACCAAGGTCTATCATATCGGCAGTTTATTATTTTAAAATGACCCTAGAAATGGTTTGTTTCTCGATATGTTGTACTATATCAAAGATATCCAGCATTTTAACATTTAATCAACATTGTTTTGCTGCATATACAATTATTTGGCATATACAGAAAATTAAGAAATATACTTCAGTTTTGCTACAGTCTCCAACAACAACAACGAATGCAGGTCTCAAAACAAAGGAGAGAACTTATTTTAGGCTCTTTTACATGTAGGGATATGCAGCAAAGAATATCAAATTGAATAACAAAACTTGATATGCAGCACAATTTTTTTTTTTTATAAAATATCCATAACTTATGGTTTATTCTATATTCAATTGCAAATATGATATTTAAAATTTTGCAATTAATGTTGAAAATAAAAAAAATATTTCTCATGAATCGTTATCGTTTTTCTCGTTATGGACTTTTTGGCGTGGAAGTCAAACCAAAAATCTAAGTAGAATTTTTTTTATAGTTATTGCAGATGTTCAAGAAATATGTTTATAAATAATTGTAAATATTTTGCTTCTTTAAATTTAGTTGAAAAGTACAGTCCTTACAAATTTTAAATTGAAAAAAATTAAAATACTTATTTTGGGGTTTAGTATGAAAGTAGTACAGGCTGGCCCAAAAATATTCACCCGATGGTATTTTGTTACATTTCTAAAATGAAGCGATATAATTATTTTTTTTTTAAATGTTTATTTGCACCTTTAAGTTTTTTTCCATTCATTATTTAAGATTATCTCGATGAAGTGGGCGCTGCCATTGTTGATGATCCTTTGGGCTACTTTAAATGCATTTTTTGTTGCTTTGCAGAGAACTTTGGGCGATAAGTTCTCTTACACTCACCAAAAAAAGTCTGTAATGGCAACTGAAAATTTTGCTGTTATTACGGGAAATTCGGCTAATTTGAGCCCAGCGGTATTTTTTTCTTATCTTAGCAACACATGTCTGCTGACGTGTAGTACAATGAAATTAGTAGAAAAATTAGTAGCCGCTACTAAATTTTAGTAGACTTTTTGTAAAGTGAAATTTTAAATCTGTTTGCTAAAATCAGCAAAAAAAATTACTAAATATTATTAATATTAGTAAAAAGCTTTGATTTTCTTTTTCTTATCGAGAATCAAAAATTTTGATTATATTTTTTAAAAAATGAATTAATCATTTTGTTTTAATTTGGTAATTTCTGTTTTGAAAAATATCTTGGTCAATTTTTTTTTTTACTTTTAAGGTTTAATTTTAATTGTTTTTAGGGCGGATTTTTAGAACTAAAAAACCTTTTTAGTGCTTTTTTAAGTGGATGTCCTCTTTTTAGACATGAGTCGGTATCTTCACTTCCGATCCCTTTTTGAATATATGTAACATTTTAAGGAAATTTAAGTTTGTAGGTGTAAGTTTTAATTAGAAATAACATTTCCTTCAATATCCACTTTTTTAAAATTAGTAAAATTTTTTGCTAATTTTAGCAAATCGGTTTTCAAAAATTTGTAAAATGATTTCTGAAATTAGCAACAAAAATTTGTAAATATTCTGTAAAAATTCTGTAATTTGTAAAATGTAAATAGCAAAAAGATTTGCTAAATATTTTTTTTTTACTAAAAATCAGTACAAAAATAGTAGAGTGGGATTGAAAACCGTTTACAAATTTTTCTACTAACTTTTTTTCTGAGTGTACACTCATCGGATATTCTCTTTGAGAACTTCCAGTCACTGGCTTGTTTACATAGACAGGTGACTTCCAAGAATCCCAAAGAAATTAGTCTGAAACGGTTAAACAAGATAATCTTACTGGCCACCACGAATCGCCAAAACGAGGCATAGGGGTCACCTAGGAACATTCTGTTGGAACCACATTACCTCCAGTACCAATTTATCCATTTGGGGCAATAAAAACTCGTTAATAAAGGTTTTGTATCGCTCACAAGTTACAGCGTTAACCACAACATCCTCCATAAAACCTGCGGCTTAAATGGCGCACCATGCATTTAGGGTTTTACAATTTGGCCCACCTTGTACTACTGAATGGTTGTAATGCTATTGGCAAAACAGAGCTTTTTTAGTATAATTTTTGATGCATCTTTGGGTGTTTCGCAAGCTGTATGGCTTCACAAGACAAACAGTGATTTGCCAATACTAATTTTTTGTACGGTTGTCAATTTCCACCTGGGTAAGTCTTGTAATTAAACTTAAGGTAAAATATAAAGGTATTAGAATAAATTTTAGAAAGTGAACTTCTATTTGCCCAGAGATGAACCCCATTAGGTCCATCTACCTCCCATAAAAAGTTCCTTTCTGTGCTTTAAAAATCAAAGATGGTTGCCAGGGTAAATTCCAAAACTACATTGGCAAAAATCTCATTTGTATTTCTAATCTTTTATTAACTGTGGAAAAGTTATATAAAAGTCTGGGCAAGCCATGAGTTGTTGTGGTACTGGTTTAGAATGAGGCTCACAATGACCTAGCTGCTCACATCGAAAGTATGACACTCCCTCTAGTGCTAATCCTTACAATTTGTTTTCATCTTCTCTTAATTATGATCTCGAAAATGAAAAATTCTAATATAAAATCAAATAAATGTTTATTTTTAATGAGCTCAAAGACTCTCTTATACCCTACACCACATAATATTCTGTAGTACATAATTTTGGTTCATACACAGAGAAAATCGATTCATTGTTAAAATCGTATTTCTTGCAAACTGAGTTGATTATTTACAGTAACCAAATTATTTGATTGTCGCAATCAATTGTAGACTTAAAATAGTTTGAAAATTAAAATAACGTAAAATACTTTGATGATATTTCAATTAAAAACCGATAGTAAGTATTACTTTTCATTTAAATCAAATGGTTTTTGTTATTAATTTTTATATGTAGTTTAAGCAACTGACACATCAGTAAAAACAAATGATTAATTAGTCAAAAACAAATGTCAAAATTTTACCTATCAATTCCGTAAAAAAGAACTGATTATTCATTAATTTGAAATTGGTTTCGTTTTTTTCTATTTTTGTTTGTTTTTTTAATCTAAAAAATGTATAACCACACAGTATATAGACACATTTTGTGTGCATGACCATATGTGTGTGTGTGCTTACGAAGTTCTAGTAATTTGAATTGAAATAATTTTTTATATAAACAAACTATTTAAATAATAAATAAATTGGAATTTTTTGAATATTTACAAAAATACAATTTAAATTTGTTATAACTGTAATAAACCACAAATTTCCGTTTTGTGGGTAAATTTTTATAAAATTTCAAAAAAAAAAAAAAATTAATGAAACTCAAAGAAATCGGTAGATGATAGTAAATCATTTTAAACCAATGTATAAAAATGTTAAAATAAATATTTCGTTGAAAAATAAATGTATTTTCCTTTATTTTTAACAGAACTAAAAATTGTTTTATGTAACTACAAACAGTAAGCTACATAATATAATACCCGACACAATTAATAAGTATTCTCTCAACCGATATTCCATTATATTAGCTAAATTTATTTTGCAACAAACAAATCCATTCGGTTTGCAAAATATTCGGTTGTTGGAATCTGCTTCTGTTTTTTTGTGTACAAATAACTGTTTGTTTTACATTTAAAGTTTAAGATCATTAATATATCTTTTGTTGTTCACCTGTAGATTAGAAATAAAATCAAAACTTTATTTAAAATATTGATATTTAAGATCTTCTCTTACAATATTTTCCCCGCCAATTTTTTAAAAAAGTAGAAAAAATATAATTATCACCTTTATATAAATCAACAAATACAAATATAAACATATTAAAAAGTCATTTATTATTTATGTTTAAAAACAAATTTATATATATATATGACACCCTAGAGCGTAAAAGTATTTAAAAATAATTTTTAATAAATTTGTGATTTTGAAATCAATTTATTGCAATTTTTTGTTTGTAACCAATATAATAAAAAAAATTGTTTTTTTTTATAAACCTTTCACTAGCTTAAAATATAATTCAATCAATTGCTGCCATAGTAAGTACTTTTTAAAAGTAAATTTAGATTTTATTATAAAAAAATCTATTAAAGTTACTATGGTACTGCTTCATTTTAATACCATTTCAATGTGCTATTCAATAAAAATCTAGTTCATTGGAGTAGTTATGCTACTTCTTATAAAGCTCTTAACAATATTGACATTACTGTCAACGTGATTTAGTTATGCTTCTTTTGCTGCTTGCCTCCTTTATCATCTGCTTGTTAGAAGGAGAAGAAGATGTTTTAGTATTGAGAGACGCACTTTAAAAATTTTAAATTTTCTGAAGAAAGGAGATTTCTTTATTTTCTTCTATTGCTTCTTAAGTTTACAGCTGGTGTCGCATCCAATTATTTGATAATTACGTGCTTCATTGAAGCGCATAAGTGTGCTGTTACACTTCTACTCTGCTGTTGTTCTAGAGAAGAGAAACAACTATGTAGTACCTTCGCACTATCAATGCCATCATTACTACTACTACTACTACTTTGACAACTACCACTTATAAACTAAATACTTACCAATAAATGCAAAGAATATTGTAAAAATTTAAAATTATCAAAGATTTTTTATATAAAATATTCATGCTATAAAAATTTTGCAAGGAAAGTTACGCAGTGGAATTAATATATAGGAAATCTACCTCCTTATACCCTTCACCGCATTGGCAGGATATATCAGTTTATCTCTCCTTTTGCAACACATACAGAAAATGATCCTATGCTTTAAAAAAAAACTTGGATAATTGATAGATAAGAAAAAAGTAATAAACATATAGCATACAGTGCTGCCAAAGTAAAAAAGAAGAAAATAATATACCACATCTAAGCCACTGCAGCATTTAGAAGAGGTCAATCAATTTATTTGAGAGCAGGAGTTGAGCTTTCAGAAACTTAAGTCATCCTGTTGTAACAAAAAGTGATATCAAAGTTGACTGCCTCAAGAGTGAACATATTTTGGGGCTTTTAATTTTTACAGTTAAAGCTCGATTATTACCATTTTGACTTGTCATAATCAGAGAAGACAAATAGGGAAATCTCAATGTATATAAAGCAAAAAAATATTTGAAAAGGCAAAAAACAAGCCAAAGTAAAATGTTAAAAAAAAACACTTTTATTAAAAAAAAAAAAAAATAACAAAACAAGCAGATAAAATATTTTTATTAGAATAGTTAAAAAACACAGAGGAAAAAAACAATTTAAAGCTGAAAAATCTTCAGAAATAGCTACTCTAAAGCTAAAAACTGGAAAATCCAAAAAAACCCAGCAAAACCACACATGACCAAATAATGGGTAAAGTAATGTGTAGCCATAGGGGCTCATGGATTACTTTACACCTTACTTCACAGATGAATTTTACAGGCAATGAGCCTCAAAGTAATGTATATACCCATTACTTTAGAAGTGATAATGTAAGGGGTTACTTATATGGTTACGAGAATGGAAAAAGTAATGTGTCTGAAAATTGGTTTTGAAAAAAGAGGATTTTTTTTTTTTTTTAAATTATTACAAATATTTTATTTAAAATATTTTTAATTAAAAATAATGTGGTCAAGAAGGGAATCGAACCAGGGAAATCTGGTTGTCAGCCAAGAACTCTACCCACTGAGCTATCGACTCATATAGTATTTGATTGCTTTAAATTTAAATGAATTGTTGCGCTTCGTTTTTTCGCTAGTGTTATCAAAACAAACATACCCTTTCGCTTACAAAAAAAGCACAAAGTAATGTATCTAAAAATAGATTTTCAAAAATATTTCAATTATTACTTTACATTTATAAATCAAATATTACGTAATCAACAATGCGTAACTTATTACTTTATGCTTGCAAACAATGAAAAAGGTAATGAGCTATCATTACAAGGTAACGCATGAGAATATCGCACCCATTACCAAAGTTTTGCTGGAAATGCGAAAAGAAGCTAACATAAGTAAAAAAAAAACTAGAAAACAGCATTATTTGACAATGCTAGAGGGTAGCGAAAAAACATTGTTGCAACATGATAACTGCTATTATATTATGCTTGCTGCATTCGGGTATGGTTGTCACAATCAAGTTATTGGTTTATAAATAGGTTCTAACCATCAATATGGCCGCCACCATCATTATTATAGTAAATATTTTATTATTCCACATTCTATTTTAAAACATGATTGGCTGTAACCATACTGTGGTGACACAAAATTATGACTAAGAAAACATATGATAATTATGGAACTATAAATTGCTGACAGCAATCAATGAATAATTAAAAATTAAAAAAAAACATGACTGACATTTACACTCCAAATACTGTTTTGTTTAATAATGCAAATATGATAATCATTTTCACCTGGGGGTTTTATTTTCGAAGATGCCTTATACATATAAAATTATAATTTACACTTATCAATTCATTGTAGAAAAAAATCATTGTCAAAAAGATTCTATATAAAAATTTTATATTTTTTTAATTCTTTTCAATAAAAATAATAATAAATTAAAAAAAAATATGTTTATTAATTTATTTCTTGTAAAGCAACGACTATCTTATGGAAAAAGTACTTCTGAGTACTTCTTTTATAAGAAAAAGTATGTAAAAGCGCAATATGTTTCTTCTACAAGATACTAGATTTTTGGAAATTTCTCTGATAGAAACAAATTTAGATTCTATGGACTTTTCCTTAAAATAAAATTCTCAGTTTCTGAGGACTTTTATCATGAAAACTACTTAGATTCTAAGAACTTTTTTTAATAGAAATCTTCTTAGATTCTAGAGACTTTTTCTAAAAAAAAATCCAGACTCTAAGGACTATTTAAAAAATCTTTAAAATGACCTCTAAGAATATTTCTATTTGAAAAAGTCCATAGAATCTAAGTTTTTTTTTATTTAAAAATTTCTTAGAATTTGAAATTTTTTTGAAGAAAATCCATAGAATCAAAGAAGATTTCTTGAAAATGCCCTCAATATCAAATTTTGTTCTTTAGGAAAAACATTTCTTAATGGAATATACTTAAATTTAAACAACTTTTTTATAGTTTCCAATCATAATATTACTGTAGGGACTATATTATGGTAAAATTATGCTTATTTTATTATAATTATATGATAACTATGATACTATGGTTGGCACAATAATAATACCATAAATATTTGATTCTCTTCAAATATATTTGGTATATGAGTTAACCCAAGGGCGAACCCCATAAAACTTGATAAGAATAGTGCCAAAGTCAGACCTCATATAAGAAGGTGCTATTTGAATTGGGCTTAAATAGTAGTTTAACATAAAACTGTTGATATTTGGTTGGAATTTGGTTTGTGAGTGCTTATGGAATTATAAATTAATAAATTATAAAAATAGTAAAACGGATTATAATTGGACCTATTCTCAATAAAAACTTACTAGGGTATTCAACCAGTTGATCGTTATTCGATTAATCGAAAAATTTTGTCAAATAATTTTTCGAATAATTTCAAATACTCTAATTTCGAATAACGAATAATTCGAATAATTTTATACGAATAATCGATTAATAAAATTTGGCAAAAAATATACGTACTCGTATATAAGTATGTTTCAAAAATATTGTTTCAAAAGATTTTTTTAAAGTTGATATAACACCAAAGCATTCATAATATCCTCTAGAGGAGGATAATTCGAAAGCCTTTAGATTCGAAATTTTTTGAAATTCAGTTAAAAAAGTAAAATAAAGAAATGTACAATTAATTAGCTTACAAGATTGTGCTTAGTAACACTTAATGTTTAATAGGAAGTAAATAAATTTTCAAATATATGAGGGCAATTTCTTTCTATATTTTTTGACTGTTGATGAGAAAATATTAAGGACCCCTCACGAAATTTTAGCGGCTTCCCAAAATTTGATACAAATTATACTGAGTGTATGGTATTATATTAATGTTTTTGAAATTATAAGCAATAACTAAAAAAAAAATACAATAATGGGGTAATTTTTGGCCCGCGGTTTTTGACCCGTAATCATAAAATGGGGCTGCTATCAGATATCCATCTTAATTGTTCATCCGCATAGTCTCCGTTAATTCAATTTTATAGGGCCGGGCCATCAGGTGACTACGGATTTAGCACCAAGTGATCATTTTTTTCAAATCTGAAGAAATAGCTGAAGAAATAGGGGAAAGAAATTTGACTCTAACAATGAAATCCTCTCACAAACAAATTTCAATTTTGATGACCTCGACAAATCTTAATTTTTATAAAAGACAAAAATAAAATCCAGCTTTTTTCACAAAAATGGATGCAATTTTTAGGGACACAATTATAAAATAATTTGAGATACAAAAAAAAAAAAAAAATAACAATTTAAAAAGAAATATTTTCAGTTTTCAAAAATTGACAACAAATTTAATTTAGGTTTTTAAATAATTTAGTTGAAAGAACATGTACTCTGAATTGCGTTGCCAACTTTTATATGAGAAATATATTAGTTTAGTTTCAAGTTAGCCTATTCGCACAAGGCCTTAAAATAAAAATTGGTAAAGTTAAATAATTTAAAATTTTGTATTATTTTCTACAATAACTGATATGTTTATGGAATACCGGCATTTTTGAAATCAAGAGTTTCGGAGCTGGTATCGCCATCGGAAAACGTTACTAGAAAGGTATTATATGTTATCAACCTTGAAGAAATCGGTTAAGCCAGCGTTTCTAGGTTTCTTTCTGTCAGTTGTTATCAGAAATTCATTTTTGTCATGGCAGCCGCGTTAAATTGATTCCTGTTTTGTTATTAGATAACACTAGTTTTCTAGTTTATCTAAGTTGAAATTATTTATTAAATTATTTTTTTTTTTTTTAATTTCTCTATACTTAATTTGGCCCAGAATAACATTTTTTTTATATATAGTATAATAGTCAACACCATTTTCAAAATGAAATCAAAATTTGCAAATTTAAAAATTTTAATATTTAAATTTAAATTAAAAAAAAAAATAAAAAAAAGTTTTTTTTTAAGCGTAGATCCCATATCCCAAAAAAGAAACCAAGATACAATTTAAGAAAATTTATAGCGAAATATCGAAGTTATGGCCAATTGTTCGCAATAAAATATGTAAGTTTTTAATAACTTTACCAAGGTACGAGTACAACTAGACGTATGAGTGATACGTTAATATTAATACTTATTAATCATACGCCTAGTAGTTCACATACTTGTATAAATAAAATGAAAGACTCACACATTTTATTGGCAATTATTGATCATAACTTCAGACTTTATTTTTCGATTTTCCTTAATTATACCTTGATTTCTTTGCTGTCATTTAAGATTGATGCTTAATATAAAAATATACGTTTTTTATATATTTTTTTTTGTCAAAATTGTTAAATTTAGATTTACAGTGGTTTCCCGATTTAACGAACAATTGATTGACAGCCCTGTTCGTTAAATCGAAAAGTTCGTTAAATCCAGTACTTAACAAAAAATATTTATTCATGCAAATTAAAAGGACAATTTATATTTTATCTTACTAAGCCCGTATTACAATTGCTAGATTTCCTATTGATTTTGTATTGATGAAAAATTGATGCATATTCTTACGGAAAAATAATGTTTGTGCGGAGTTCAACTATAGAAAATAAATGAGTATCTGTCAATCCAATATAAAACAAATGTAGTGTCATATGGGCTTTACTAAAAATGGATTTTATAAAAAAATTAATCAAAAAGGATTATATATAAAAAATTAAAAAAAGTAATTATTTAAAAAAAACTTGTTATTGACGTTTGCTTTGGCGATTCTTTGATTGAATTTTGAATGTTTCCTCTTGAAGATCTCGTAAAATTAATGTCTTGAAATGGTTTGAAAAAATTCAAACTTTTATTTAACGATGTGTTCATCAAAAATTAAAAGAAAAATTAAAGCTAAAGGGTGTCCCCAGAAGAACGCAATTTTTAAATTTTAAATAAAACACAGATATTTAAAAAAAATAGTGAAGCTTTATTATATCGTAAAGTAGACAGAATGAGGTTATGTATGGAACAATATATCGTGCAGATGGCCGCCGCGGCTTTGCTGGCATGCACGCGATCTTTTAATGAAATTTTCAATGACCGTTTTGCATGAATGCTGCGGTATTTCATTAATGCAGCGTCCAATTTCCTCTTTTAAGGCTTGAGTCGTCATCGGCTTAATCGCGTAAACCATCGACTTCAAAAAACCCCAAAGAAAAAAATCGAATGGTGTTAAATCGCACGATCTAGGCGGCCAATTCTGATCTCCAAAACGCGAAATAACACGACCGGGAAATGACTGATGCAGCAATTGAATTGTTTCTCTGGCTGTATGACATGTGGCACCGTCTTGTTGGAACCACATGCCCTCCACATTCATTTCTTCAATTCTAGGCAAGAAAAAACTGGTTATCATTTCACGATACCGAACACCATTGACTGTTTGCGCTTGACCTGCCTCATTTTCATAAAAAAAGGTCCAATGATTCCTCCAGCCCGAAAACCACACCACACAGTGACACGTTGAGGATGCATTTGCTTCTCGTGAATCACTCGAGGATTTTCCTCACCCCAAATGCGACAATTCTGCCTATTGACGAAGCCATCAAGATGAAAATGGACCTCGTCACTGAAGATGATTTTATCGGCAAAATCAGCATTTTCATGTTGTCTCTCCAATACCCAATTAACGAACTCCCTTCGCTGTCCATGGTCAGCTGGCTTCAGTTCCTGAGTCAATTGAACTTTGTATGCATGAAGATGCAAATCTTTCGTCAAAATTCGCTGCAAAGTGGATTTGGAGACACCAATTTGCTGAGCTCGGTGTCGAATTGAGGTGGATGGAGTTTGAGCGACATCATCACGTACAGCTGCGACATTTTCGGTCGATCGACCTGGTCGATGGCGCGTTGTTGTCTTTACATCACTAACAGACCCAGTTTCGGCAAATTTATCCATTAATCTCTTTACAGTTGACTCTTTTGGAGCATTATTGTGACCCCAAATTGATCGCAATTTGCGAACTGTAGCCGCAAAACTTTCACCAATTTGGTAAAACAATTTCACAATGAGAATGCGTTGTTCATTCGTGCAGCGCTCCATTTTTACTAACCTCGTACCTTCTACTAGCAAACAATAACAATTGTTCAAATGTCAAACAATGACACTTCGAATGTTGCCAGATTTAAAAATTGCGTTCTTCTTGGGACACCCTTTATATGGCAATACATATTTTTTATATGTATTTTTTTTTGAGTGTTCGTTAAATCGAGTACTATATTGGATTTTAATTCGTTATACACAGTACCTAATGTAAAATTTTGCCTGTTCGTTAAATCGCGAATTTGTTAAATCGAGAGTTCGTTAAATCGGGAATCCACTGTATATGTTTTGATTATAGCAATAAAACTGCTGAAATAAATGGAAAACAGTGTTCACGAGGTGTATTTCTTATTTTATTGTCTATATATTGATAGTATCTGTGAATAAATTGGCTATTTTTAGACCGACATATAGTCGAAAACAGTTGTCTTCGATTAAAATATCAAAAAATCAAAGGAAACAAACTAGTCCATCAAAAGCGATTTCGATTTCAGCTGGTCAATATTTATAACAAAACTGCACTATTTAAAATAGTTTGTAAATTTACTACTCCAAAATGGATAAAGTTTTATTTATATAATATTATGAAAATTCAATAAATATAATCACCAAATGCGTACAAATTCGTGGGATACAATGTGTATACAATTAAAAAGAGTTTGTCGAAAATTCATTAATATAAAAACTAAATACGTAAAATGGTTTTTATAAACTTTTATACACTTTTACACACACAAGTTATTTTTGGACATAAAATAAAAATTAAACATTTCATGTCAAAAATTAGTATCCTCTTGTTAAATTAGTATTCTGGGCACAGTTGAATGTGCGAATTTCTGCCTAAGCTTCGCACATCAAATGCGCATAAAAATAATCGAGAAAAAAATATATTAAATGTATACAAATAGTTAAAGCTAATAAATTGTCAAAATAAAAAATTGCTTAAAATAAAAAAAAAAAATTGCTGATATTAGAAAAATCGTCAAAAATTTTGAAAAATCCATGTGTCATTTTTTATCGGTTCACTTAAAATGGTTTGTAAGCTAAATTAACAGAAAATACCATTCAAAAGAAATGATATTTCATTTAAAAGTCGGTCTACTTTTTTTTCATTTAAATAAAATTGTTTTTGTTATTTAATTATAAATCTTGTTTGAACAACTGGCACATCAGAAAAAAAAATGATTAGTAAGTTGAAAAAAAAAAAAAATGTTTAAATTTTACCTATTCATTTATTTGAAATTGTTTCCGTTTTTTTGTTTTTTTGTGTGTTTATTAACCAGCAAAATGTAGACTCACACAGTTTATAGACACATTTTGTGCAAATGACCATAACAATACACAAAACAAATTTAATTTTTTTTAAATATTTCATTTTTTTTTGAAACAGGCAGCAAACAAAATTTAAATAACTATAACGAAAACAAATAAACCACAAATTTCCCTTTTGTGGTTTAAATTTTATTAAATTTCAAGCAAATGAAAAAATTAATGAAACTGAAAAAATCATTAAATGACAGTAAATAATTTTGAACAAATATAAAAAAGATAAAATAAATATTTCTTTGAAAAATATACATTATTTTCAACTAAACTGAAAAATTATTGATTAAACTACAAACATTAAACTACACAATACTCTGAGCGTTAGAGATTCCAAATAGAATTTACCACAAATTTGTACCAAAATCGGTAAAAAAAAAATCGAAAAATACGCTAGGGTTGAAAAACCAAATCGCTAAAATTAACAAAAAATACGGAAATTTAATAAAAAAATTATCGAATTGAAAATTTAAAATTTTTTACAATTTTTTTTTAACTTTGCGGTTTTTTAATTTTTAGAGATTTTTTATGATCGTGTTTCATTTAAGCCATTTCGTTCAATTTCGTAATAATTTTATTTAGCATTGTTTTTCAATAAATGCAATTTTTAAATTTTTTTTGGGGGTTTCTTTTTAATTTTTTGTGATTTTTTCTTCCATTTTAGCGATTTGTTCAATATGTCGATTTTTTATTGAAATTTTTCAAGTTTTATAAATTTTGGCAATTTTTATCAACTTTGGTGATTTTTCAAAATTTTGACAATTTTTTTTGTAAGTTTTCCGGGTTTTTTAAATTTTGAGGATTTTGTAAATTTTTAAGTTTTTTAATTTTTTTTTATTTAATCTTTTTTTTTTCTGTCCATCTACTTTTTATATCAATTTTTTTTCTATTTATATTGATTTTATATAATGTTTTCTTCATTCCTTCGCTTTTAATATTGTTTATAAATTTTTTTAAAGTTTAATGATTTTTTTTTAATTTTAATCGATTTTTCATAAAACATACATATAGTAAAAATTAATTTATGGTTTCGTGAAAAAAGTTTTTTTTTATTGTTTAATTTTTACGCAGTTTTAATGTAAACTTACACATTATGTGTGTACCAACTTAAACATAAAGTGTGTATTTTTTTGTGAACACACAGAGAGTAAATTTAATTTATGTATGCAGTAGCAGTTATGGTGCAGAACACTTGTATTATTTTGTAAACTAATGGTATCAATAGCTATTTTATCACAAATTTTTAAATTACTACACTCAGAATATTATGTAGTTTACTGTTTGTAGTTTAATCAACAATTTTTCAGTTCAGTTAAAAATAAAGAATCATCAATTTATTTTTCAAAGAATTAATTATTTTAACTTTTTTTTACATTTGTTCAAAATTATTTACTGTCATTTACTGATTTTTTCAGTTATATTTATTTTTTTTTCAATTGTTTGAAATTAAATAAAAATTTATCCACAAAACGGAAATTTGTGGTTTATTTGTTTCCTTTATAGTTATTACAAATTTAAATTTTGTTTGCTGTCTGTTTCTAAAAAAATTTTCAAAAAAATTCAATTTGTTTTTTATTTAATTTTGTTGTATATATACAAAATTATTTAAATTCAAATAACAAGAATTTCGTAAACACACATACATACACAAACACATTCACACAAAAAGTGTCTGTAGCTACGCAAACATACATTTTGTATATTGAAAAAAAAAAGCAAACAAGAAAAAATACAAAAAGGTAAACAATTTAAAATAAATTATAAAATCATTTATTTTTCAAGGAATTGGTATGCAAAATTTTAAAATTTATTTTAACTGATTATATCATTGGTTTCTTGCAGATGTATCAGTTGTTTAATCAACATTTCAAAATAAATAACAAAAGCCATTTAATTTAAATGAAAATTAATTTGACCGGTTTTTAAATGAAATATCATTTCTTGTAAATGACATTTTTTGTTATTTTAACGTACAAAATATTTTAAGTGTAATATTTAAATTTTAATCTGAAGGCAATACGCTTGCCTCTTAACCACAACTTAAACCTGTATTTAGCTTTCTACAATTTTCTATTGCTTCGATCTACTTTGTATCGTTAGAGTTTTTATCAATTTCAAAAAATCTAAAGAAGTTTCTTTTTAATTAAGTATCCTTTTAAGTTTTTTTCGCTTTTCATCCAACTATTTTTCTATATTCCAGGAATTTTCATTATACTATTCTAAATGTATACCTATGTGTGCTTAAGTATAAGTTTCTGTATAACGTTTATAATATTTTAATATTCCTTTAGTTTCTTTCTATTTAAATTCTTTACATTCATTCACTTACTCATACTTTAGTCTCTGTTTCTATATTTTTTATATTTCAAAATTGACATAAAGTCCCTTTTAATAATTCCACTTGTCTTTACAATTAAATGGCAACAATTTAATAACTTTAAACATTTTAATTTACAAAAGCAGCTTTATATTCCTTACAATCCTCTTTCTATTTTACAAGCCCTACTAACAAGGAAAATAGTCCAACATAAACACTTTGGTTATTAAGATATTTTAATAATGTGAAAGAAATCTAAGAACAACCTGCCTCATACTTTCAGTCTTCTCGTAGATTTAGGGAATGAAATAAGGGCAAGAACCCTGGACATTTTTTGGGTCCTTTTTTGTTTGGCAGCATATTAGAAATTTTCGAAATTCTATATAACACTTAACTAAAATAATATATTCGTCAACTTAGCAAGTTTGATGTAAAATACTATGTCTATGTTCCAGCAAGTTGTGACAAAAAGTACCTAAAAAAGGGTTTCGCCAAAAATACTTCACAATATGAAGTACACAAACAACCCAAATTTTTTTTACAAACCTTATTTAAAATAATCAAAAATGGACCTAAAAAGGTACCAGTGAAAAGCTTATAAAGCCTTGCATATGGTTCTTTAAAATGCTGGAAAAAAAAAGAAATCTCTTTAAAAAGTCTGTGGCATCCCAAACGCGAAGACAGATCGCAAATTTTAATTTTCTATCAAATTTCTAAATCTCATCAAAATCGGAGTGTTTTAGATTGGAGTAAATTCCTTGTAAATTATAAGAAGAAAAAAAGAAAAACATAAAACTATAGCAGCTTTTATATTATTTTTAGTTTTATGCTTGAAGTATATTATTCGTATGTATGGAAAAGTAAATTAAATGAAATTTTAAGTAACTCTTCTTATGTTATTATATAACGTTTAAACTGTTTCAAAAGAATGACAAATATTTAAATAATTTTGCCAAGTTCAAACAAACTCAAATAATGCAACTAAAATTATTTTCCATAATTTGTTTATTATAGTCAGTCTAACTGTGTTATTACAAAAACTGTTTAACACTGATTTGAATTCTCTATACAACCACACTTAAGTAGATATAATTTAAATTTTCTTTAAATATAGTTATAATAGTATTTGTTTGTATATGTGTGTGTGTTGGTTTGTTTGTACTGTGTCACTAATATCTTTGTGTTTGTCATAATAATTCCATTTAAATAACACAAAAATTGTTCACCATTAAATGGAGTTATACAATTTTAATGACAAAGTTTTCCGATTATTTTTTATTCTTTTTTTTTTGCTGTTCGCCGATTTAATGTAGTTTCAAATTTTGTCATTATAGCTAACAAATACTATTATCATTATTTAATTTTCATAAAGATTCAATGTCTTTTCATAATTTCTTTTATTACTTTGACATTGAGTTGAGATATTACGCGCATCAAATTAAGTTTTATAATTTTGTAGACAAATTTTAATAAAGTTAGCAAGCGAATAATTGACAGGTCATTTGAAATTTTGTATTTTAGAATGAGAAAGATAATGTTGAAAATCTCAATATAAATATATATTACCTGAATGCGAATCTATGGTAAAAATAAATTTTTCAAATTCATTGAAACTTATTTTTAAAGTTAGAGAGAAATTATTGACACATTTAAGTACACCTTTCTAAATAGTTTACAAGTCAAAGGCTTAATATTATTAATCATTCATATGTAGTATTGATGGCTATTTAAATGTCGCAAATTAACAAAAAATATGCCTTGAAACTTACAAGAATTATTTCCTTCATTTTATTGTTTTACTCAGTGTTTATGACATTCGATTCAAAACCAATATAAAAAGGAGTTTGGAAATCTATTCAGTCTATAAATACACTTAAACTAGTTTGTAAGTTAAAATAACTGAAAATATGAAAACATCATTCAAAAGAAATGATATTTCATTTAAAAACCGGTCTACTTAATTTTCATTTAAATTAAATGTCTTTTGTTATTTATTTTTAAATGTTGATTAACCAACTGACTCATCCGTAAGAAAAAAATGATATAATCGTTTAAATTAAATGTTTAAATTTTACCTACCAATTCCTTAAAAAATAATTGTTTTTTTTTTCATTTATTTGAAATTGTTTCCCTTTTTATATTTTTTTTGCATAGCTATAGACACTTTTTGTGTTAATGTGTTTGTGTATGTATGTATGTGTGTTTTTGAAGTTCTTGTAATTTGTATTGAAAAATTTTGTATATAAACAACGAATTTAAATAAAAAACAAATTGAAATTATTTGAATATATTTTTTTTTTCAAACAACAGCAAACAAAATTTAAATTTGTAATAACTGTTACGGACACAAATAAAAAACAAGTTTCTGTTTTGTGGGTAAATTTTTATTAAATTTCAAAGAAATTAAAAAAATAAATTAAACTGAAAAAAATGGTAAATAATAGTAAATTATTTCGAATAAATGTATAAAAAAGTTAATATATATATTTCTTTGAAAAATAAATGTATGTTCCTTTATTTTCAAATGGCACGGTAAACTTTTTTTATTAAACTACAAACAGTTAACTACACTATTTCCTAGTATACCAGTTGATTTAGCAATGAGTACTATAGAAGAGAAATGGGACGTTATAATACAACATACAGAGATGGAAAAGTTTTTATTTTTACGTATTTTAAAATTTTGTATAGAAGATAATAGATATTTTCGGTACAATGATAATATATATATACAGAAAATAGGACTTCCAATGGGATCTCCAGCCTCTCCAATCATAGCGGATATAATAATGGAAAAATTGTTAGATGAATCAATAAGAAAATTAAATGTAAAACCAAGAATAATGACGAAGTATGTAGATGACTTATTTTGTATCATTCCAGAATTAGCAGTTAACGATATGCTTACAACATTAAATAGTTTTGATCCCAACATTAAATTTACAATGGAGAGGGAATGTAATTCGATACTCCCATATTTAGGTACATTGATAATTAAGAGAGACAACAGGTTAATAATAGATTGGTATCAAAAACCAACTGCATCAGGAAGAATAATTAATTACACTAGGTCACAAATAACAAACTTTTGTCTGTTATTTGTTTCTAGCATACTTTTTCTCATGGATTTGGACCTACTGAACACGAAAATGAATTTTAAAAATTTTTCGGTCGATTGGTTTGCGAGATACAAATTTTTTAATTTTTTTTTTTTAATTTTTGGAGGTACACTTACTATTTTGAGCATATCTTTAGTCTTCTTTGACCTATTTTATCCTACTACTACTCAAATTAAAGACAATTGAGCCGTCTACAACTTATTCTCAGAAAATTTTCAAATCGGGTTAGTAGTTTTGATGTTGGCGGCTTAAAAAGGTTAAAAAACTGCGTTTTTTTAGTAAAAATGTGGCTGAAAAATTCCTATAAAAATTCATATAAAATGTAAAACGCGATGTTAACAGCGATTTTAATTTTTTTACGTATAGCTGACACTTTTCCAAAGAAAATAAGCCCTTACTTAACAAAATCTGATGACAAATGGCCGACTTATTATTTTTTTGGTAAACGACCGAAATTCCGCTATTTCACGATTTTTTGATTTTCATTATTTGCACAGCTTACCTACCCAACGCAAACGAATAAATACATTTGAACTTAATTTAAAATAAACAAAGTAGTCTTCGTATATTTTTTTTTAATTTATTTACAGCACTACATGCTCATACATATTTAAACATAAGGAGACACGGTTATCAATTGCATTTCAAAACTGTCTGTGAAAGTGTAAAGAAGTTAATATTTAGAAAACGCAAGGAAGACAATGAGTAAAAGACTACGTGTGTTCGAGTGTTTGAACGATCCAGACAATTTCTGCAATGTTTGTGGCCAGTTTATAAAAAAAAATCACGCACACAAGTTTACTCCAGCAGTACAATTGCACTATTTGAATTATTTTGGTATTTCACCAAATATCACAGAACCATGGGCAGCTGGCGGAAGGTAAGAATTTTTATTTAAACACATTATACATAGCGAATATAGTAATTTATTTTAATTTTAGCCGCCATATGAAATTCGATACACCAATGATGTGGAAAAAGCCGCTATGCCATTCCACAGACTGTTATTTTTGCCTCACCACAAACAGTGGGGTAGGAAGATTTTTTAAATGGAACTACGCTCAAGTGGGATCGTTTGCGCTTCCAGTACCACATTCGCATGATGTGCCATATCCAGTGTGCCCTGGTGCATCTCTTCAAAAAGCAGAATCGTCAGAAGAAGAGTCTGAGTCAAATGCAAGCGAATTTGACCCGGGTGCAAAGCGAAAATTACTGTCACAGGCCGAACTAAACGATTGGGTGCGCGATTTTGGTCTCACTAAGGAGAAATCCGAACTTTTTGCGTCTCGGATGATACAGTGTGGATTTGCGGCTTCAGAAGTGAAAGTATCAGCGTACAGAAACCGTCACAAGGAGTATGCAAAATTTTATACAAAGAAAGACCAAATATGTTTTTGCAGCGACATTTCAGGCTTGTTCCAAGAGCTTCACCAAATTCACAACCCCAACGAATGGAGGTTGTTTATTGACAGCAACAAAGAGAGCTTGAAGGCAGTTCTCTTACATAATGGGAATGAAAAGCCATCTGTTCCTATTGCTCATGCGGTTCATTCAAAGGAGAACTATGAAACTATGGACATTTTGCTGAAATGCATAGAGTATAGGAAATACAATTGGAAAATATGCGCCGACCTTAAAGTTGTGGCCATTCTGTGTGGACTCCAAGGAGGCTATACGCGACATTGCTGTTTTCTGTGCCTTTGGAATAGCCGCGCTGATGATCAGCATTATATAAAAAAAAAAATGGCCGGTACGAACGAAACCTGTAGTTGGAGAAGCGAATGTTCAGCGCAAACCACTAATAGAGAACCGTGAAAATATAATACTTCCGCCGCTGCACATAAAATTGGGTTTGATTAAAAATTTTGCCAAAAAATTAGACAAAGAAGGTGAAGCTTTTGCCTATTTACGGTCAATTTTCCCTTACCTTTCGCTGGCAAAAATTAAAGAAGGAGTCTTCGCAGGACCCGAGATAAAAAAAATGTTGAAAGATGAAAAATTCCCAAAGCTGTTATCACCCATCGAAGCCGCAGCATGGAATTCCTTCAGGCTTGTTGTGGAAAACTTTTTAGGAAACAACAAAAGCCCGAATTATAAGGACATAGTTGAGGATCTGGTAAAGAACTATGAAGCCATGGGAGTGCACATGTCACTTAAAATACACTTTCTGGATTCTCATTTGGATTTTTTCCCTGAGAATTTAGGAGACGTGAGCGACGAACACGGCGAGCGCTTTCATCAGGAATTGGAGGCTATGGAACGACGCTATCAGGGCAACTATGACACGGCTATGATGGGTGACTATATTTGGACCCTAATACGTGAGACCGATTGCAGCGAATACAAAAAACAAAGAAGAAGTCAGCAGTTTTTCCACATGGCATAAAATGTACACTTATATCTTTGTTTTTACTCATTTTTTTGTGCGTTGATTTGCTTAATTTAATTAGTTAGTTTAATTTCGTTAGTTTAGCTAATTGTGCGATACATTATGCATGTAGTGCTGTAAATAAATTAAAAAATAATATACGAAGACTAATTTGTTTATTTTAAATTAAGTTCAAATGTATTTATTCGTTTGCGTTGGGTAGGTAAGCTGTGCAAATAATGAAAATCAAAAAATCGTGAAATAGCGGAATTTCGGTCGTTTACCAAAAAAATAATAAGTCGGCCATTTGTCATCAGATTTTGTTAAGTAAGGGCTTATTTTCTTTGGAAAAGTGTCAGCTATACGTAAAAAAATTAAAATCGCTGTTAACATCGCGTTTTACATTTTATATGAATTTTTATATGAATTTTTCAGCCACATTTTTACTAAAAAAACGCAGTTTTTTAACCTTTTTAAGCCGCCAACATCAAAACTACTAACCCGATTTGAAAATTTTCTGAGAATAAGTTGTAGACGGCTCAATTGTCTTTAATTTGAGTAGTAGTAGGATAAAATAGGTCAAAGAAGACTAAAGATATGCTCAAAATAGTAAGTGTACCTCCAAAAATTAAAAAAAAAAAATTAAAAAATTTGTATCTCGCAAACCAATCGACAGAAAAATTTTTAAAATTCATTTTCGTGTTCAGTAGGTCCAAATCCATGAGAAAAAGTATGCTAGAACCAAATAACAAAATGGCTGTTGCCTAGTGTTATTATTCAAAACATAGTAGGAACATTATCATGAACACAGCTAAGAATTTTATAGAGAGAGTACTGGCAATAAGTGATGTAGAATTTCACAGAAAGAACATTATGAAAATTAGGGACATATTAAGGGATAATAGTTTTCCAAGTGAGTTATCTTATAGATTAATAGGTCAATATAAAAATATGATGACAAAAGATAAAACACACATAACTGAACCACGAATTTTTAAATCTTTGACATATATTTCTGGATTATCGGAAAGATTGGTAGGATCTAACATCTTTGATAGAGGAAAATATGGAATAGCTTATCGTAATTTTAATACATTAGGTAAATTATTTAGTAAAACTAAGGATAGAATTGATAAGTGGGATATGTCAAATTTAGTTTACAAAATACCTTGTCAGGGAAATGATCAGGAGAATTGTAATAAGGTATATATAGGTACGACAAAGAATAAATTAAGGACAAGAATTTCAGGACATAAATCAGACCAGAAACATAGGAATATTAATTCGGAAAAAACTGCATTGTCATCTCATTGTTCTATATTAAACCACTATCCTAACTTTGAAAATGTTTCAATATTAAGAACAGAAAATAATTATAAAAAACGTTACATGTTAGAGATGTTAGAAATTATTAATACACCTTTAACACAGAGAATGAACTACAAAGCAGACACAGAAAATTTAGCTCAGAATTATAGATATTTAATTAGTAAAAAATTAGGAAGGTTAAATGTATAGATATGTTTAAATAATTATAATAATATAATAATAATGTTATTTTATTTTATAAACAATATTTGTTATGTTCAATTTCATAAACAATATTAAACCAATGTGAAAATATTTTTTATGAGCTTTAACAGGTTAATGTTGTTTATAAAATTACTACTTCTATTTGTTTAAATGTTAATTTAATTTTTTAAAAAATTTAATTTGTTTAAATGTTAAATATTTTTTATGACAAAATGTTTGTCAACTTTTCATAATTATATAAAAAATTTTGTTTTCCTGAAGATGCTAACAAATTGTTAGCGAAATATTGAAAATAAAATAAGAATTTTTATAAAAAAAAAAAAAAAAAGAAAAAGATCTTTAGCTGAATAAATAAAATATTAATTTTTTGCTTTTTTTAATTTTTTATATTTTCCAATTTTAAAATGTCAAAATATTTATTACCATTCTAATGTAGTATAATTACAAAATTTGTGAGTGAAATTTTAATTTAATAAAATAATACCAATTTTAGGCACAAAGTGTTTAATTGTAGACATATTATGTCTAAAAATGCTTTTTGTGTGTATTATTGTATATGAAAGTGTTCACAAAATATATTTACGCATGTGGTGTTTGTATTTACCGAATTTTCGTAATATTACATAAACCTTTACCCATTTTATTGTAGTAAATTTACAAACATTTTTTAGAGTGTACATAATATTCTGAGTGTAGTTTCCTGCTTACTACTTGGTGACAAGTTCTTTGGTATTACAGAAATGAACCAACATTTTAAGTTTTTAAAATATTTGCAAGGCACCATTTATTAAAATTAAATTTATAGAAAAATATTATACAAATGATTTAATATACTATACTAGGTTGAGCCACACCAGGAGTGAAATACTATTATCACAAACTTTTTTTTGAAAATTAGTATAAAATTGATCATAATATATTTTTATTGCGTTTGGCATTCACAATGATATTCAAAATTAGCTAACATATTTCGTGAACTGAGTTTTGTAGTATCGACAATGTAGCGACAGTACACGCAAAGAAAAAACATGGTTGGGAGAATCATATTCGAAGAGCATCATATATTTTTGGGTTTATGGTTGTGCCAACCATAGTCGTACTATATTATAGTTATCATATTATGATAATGAAATATCAATAATTTTAGCATAATATTGACCCTACAGTTATATTATGATTCAAAAATTACCATATTATGATTCTTAATAAATATATTATGATGTTGTATTCTATTATAATATGATAAATGGTAGTATGCTCAAAATGTTATTACATTATTGTCCCCATAACAATATTATGATTTCTGGATTATCATAATATGATCCATATATAAACTTTATATAGAATCTTTTTGATAATGAATTGATTATTGTAAATAATATTACATGTATAAGGAATTTTCGAAAAAAATGCTCAAAAAAAATCTTCTAAAGTTTAAAAAAAAATAAACTGGATCTTAATATGTCAATTGATGAAATGTTTTAATGCCACATGAAAGGTATTTGTCCAGTTTTAGTAAACAATATATGATTGTTTTTTTTTAATACATTTTTGTTTTTATGAAAACAAGACAATATACGGACTGTAAATGTCAAAGTCATGTTTTATTTGATGTATAATTATTCATTGATTGTTGCCAGCATTTTATGGTTGCATAATTATCATATTTTTGTCATAACCAGAATTTTTGTTATCACAGTATGGTTACAGCCAATCATGTTATAAAGTAGTAGGTGGTAATCATAAAATAGTGAAATTTTTACTATAATAATGATGGTAGCAACCATGTTGATGGTTAGACAACCAATAATATGGTTGTGACAACCATACCCGATTGCAGCAAGCATAATATAGTAGCAGTGATCATGTTGCAACCATGTTTTTTCTCTGCGTGTAGTCATTCCCCCATTTCTGTCTACAGATGTTATTTCTAGACTGGCCACAACTACAATTAGCTAACCTATAAATATCCTTGAAGGTCCTGCGAATATACTTAAAGATCCTGTGAACATACTTGAAGGTCCTTGCGAAAATCCTTGACGGTCCTGCGAATATTCCTGAAAGTCCTGGGGATATCTTTGAATGGTCTATTCTTGAAGGTCCAACGAACATCCTTAAAGGTCTTTGATGGTAGTTTGATTAAATCAGTTCAACAGAGGGCGGGTGCCGTCTCTGGTCTCTGTGCTCATCTCACTAAAATCAACATATGAAACGTCGCGTGTCGGGTCGCTACCCTTCCTTAAAAGCAGTCGTGTACTCTAAATTTTGAATGTTTGA
This sequence comes from Eustalomyia histrio, assembly GCA_949748255.1. Lineage (NCBI taxonomy): Eukaryota > Metazoa > Arthropoda > Insecta > Diptera > Anthomyiidae > Eustalomyia > Eustalomyia histrio. The sequence goes on from OX456527.1 coordinate 28,861,073, forward strand.
TGGCCCTGTGGTACTTTCTAAAATAAACGAACAGTTTATTTTTCAATGTATAGGGTGTTTTTTTTTTAGAGGTATAGAACTTTTATTTAAAATAAAACACAAACTTACGAAATAAAAAATACCTTTTCATTCGAATTAAAGGTATATTTAATTGTAATCAATTATTTAAATACTTAAGGCTCATTCATTCTCTTGTATGGACCAATTTATGAGCAAAAGTGGTTAAAATTCGTATGTTTTTTAGATTGTTAATGGCGTAATTTTTTCTACCCCTTTACATTTGCGATACGAATAAACTGTCAAGTGAAAGTCATTTATTTTATTTTATTTTTGTTCAAGATTTTTTGAAAAAGCCTTAGGGAAAGGTTATTTTATCATGATGGAAAAATTAAGTTTTTGGCTGTCACCTTTATGTGAATAATAAATTTAAAATTGATCCTTCCGTATGCGTTTAAGAAAAGGTGTCCATATGTCCAAATTTTTTTTGAATACTAAATGCCATATAATAAGCTTTCACATAGGGATTAAAAAAATCATTTCCTAAGTCTCTATGCGTTTTATTTTAAATAAAAGTTGTCAAGCTCTAAAAAAAACACCTTTTAATTTTCTCCCTATTTCGAACTCTATTTCGTTTGTTTTGTTTGTCAAAGAAAACTCTTTACTTTTATTTACAAATCTGTTTTGTTTCAAATTAAAATTCTTTTGATATATTAAGTAAATATGAAAAAAAGAAACAAAGTATACTGTCAAATAAAGGTAACGGTTAAAAATTCTTGATAAGTAAAATTTTGTATTGACAAATAAATTTCCTATTGCTTTTGAGTAATGGATTAAAACTTACCCATGGCTAACAGATTTAAATTTATTTAAATAAAAACTAATAAATATATTTCCAAAAAGTCTGGCCCTATCAAAGGCATTTTGGCTCTTTTTAATCGTCAATTTGGCCCAAAACAAAAACACTCAAAATGCATCACTGATGCCGTCTACGTTAACTATCTCTCTCTTTCTTACCTTCTCTCTCTCTCTATCTCTCGATTATTTTGATAGCTGTAGTCTAAATAAATGAATTTAGTTTTATAAAGTCTTAAAATCACGCATTTTACTCTTGGGCACTAAATTATATATATTCCTGTGGCGATCCCCACCACCGCGTCATGCTCCAGCTAACGGGGGGAAACTTGTTGTTACAGTAAATAGTACTCCGAGAGAAAAAGGCGTTTTAAAACATTTTATGAACATGTACGGTTTTTTATATGACCATAACAGATCATAAACGTTCATGTATACACTCAGAAAAAAAAGTTTGTAGAAAAATTTGTCAAAGGTGTTTAATCACAATTTACTATTTTTGTACTGATTTTTAGTAAAAAAAATATTATTTAGTATTTTTCTTGCTATTTACATTTTACAAATTACAGAATTTTAACAGAATGTTTACAAATTTTCGTTGCTGATTTCAGAAATTATTTTACAAATTTTTGAAAACCGCTTTGCTAAAATTAACAAAAACAAATTACTAATTTTAAAAAGTGGATATTGAAGAAAAAGTTATTTCTAATTAAAACTTACATATTCAAACTTAAATTAAAATGTTAGATAGGTTAAAAAAGGGGATCGGAAGTGAAGATAATTTTTACAATCGACTCATGTCTAAAAATAGGAAATCCACTTGAAATAGCACTAAAAACTTTTTTAGTTCTAGAAATCAGCCTTAAGTCCAAAAAAATTACTAAAACTATTTTTTATAACAAAAATTAGCAAATGAAAACAAAACGATAAATTGGTTTATATTTTTACTATTTTTTAAGCCTTTGTTTTTTTTTATTTTGTCTAAAATATTTTTTGACAAAAGATTAATAAAATAAAAAAATGTTGCGCGTTGAAAAAAAATTTTAATTTGTATATTCGAATTCGTAAGGCAATTTCAAAAGAAATTAGTAGCTTTAAATTGTAACCACTGTAACTAAAAATAATTGAGTTGATTTATGCATTTTAATAATATTTTTTTATAATTAAAATTTTGCTATATTTTACAATTCATTAAGTTCAGTTCACTTATATTTATTAAAATGTTTTATTAATTTGAGATAATTTATTTTAATAAACTTTTTACATAATTTTGCCAATCTTTAGTAGCGGGTATTGGCTTTCCTTCTATTTCCATTTCACTAATATTTAGTAAAATTTTTGCTGATTTAAATTGCAATTTACAGCAAAAAAATTTAGTAGCGCTTACTATTTTTTAATACTAATTATATTGTACTAATATTTATAATATTTAGTTAATTATTTTTTGCTGATTTTAGCAAACCGATTTTAAATTCCACTTTACAAAAAGTTTACTAAAATTGAGTAACGGCTACTATTTTTTTTACAAATTTCATTTTACTACACTTCAGCAGACATGTGTTGCTAAGACTAGCAAAAAATTCCGCTGGGCTCAAACAGAAAAATGTTCTGTTGCCATTACAGACTTTTTTTGGTGAGTGTAGTTCAATATATGACGATACATGATCTAATATATGACCATATATCTTCGGAACCGAAATTTGATCAGTATGTGGTCATATATGATCATATGGGATCATATATAAATCATATATGATCATATATGAACATATGAGGCCATTTACGTTCAAATTGTGTTTATATATTGAACTTCATACAGCTGAATATAAAAATTTATGCCCTTGCATTCTCATGTATGATTATATGCAAGATCGTGTATGTCCTTTTACATGTCGATTTTTACATGTAAATCTAAATATTTCATAGACTTTTAGAATAATTTGCGAAATCTGGTTTTTATTCTGATTTAATTAGCAGCATCACCTCTTAACCAGATACACTATAATCGGCACAAAGATGCTCGTGGCAATTTATATTTTTGACTATCATAGCGATCGGAATTTCCTATTGAACTCAAATCGAGTTAAAGTGATTTTCTGAAGCTGACGAAATCCGAAATTTTATGTTTTGCGAAGGTCTCCTAATTTTTTCACACATATTCTTTGAAAAGAATTCCTATTTTTAGACAATTAAAAAAATAAAATCATTTTTACAATACCTAATTTTACAGCAGATTATTTAATGTATGCAGAAATATCAGAAACTGATAATTAAATTATAAAAAACTTAGTTTTAAAATATTAAGAACGATACGATAGCGAAATCGCTATCACTTTAAGAATTTAAGCCAAATAATAATTTTCAGCATGAAGTTATATTTTTCATATAGTCTTAAACCCCCCCCTTTTAAAACTATAAGCATGTCAAACAAATTGCTTGTAGAAAGTTGTATAAAAAATGCAAAAAACACCGGTAAGATTTGAAACGATTTCATAATCTTTAACTAACCGTGTCTATGCAAGACAAACTCACGTTTTGTTTTTTTGTACCAAAACCGTTGTATGTTGACGTTACATACTCATATCATATTGTACAATACTACCTGCAATTTTAAGTGTATGCCTGAAAATATAGATGTATGTATTAGTTGGCATTCAACCTTGTTAATACGACATGATATGCAGTATTTACAACTGAAACATTCTATATGTAATAACAACAATGTATGTATGAGTAGAATACACCGTCATATCATGTTTTACTTTACAACTACGTCTGTTAGTGATAAATTTTAAAGGTAAATGTAGTAGAGAAAAAATTGCTAAAACTACTACAAGTAAAAGATTTTTTTTTTCTTTACACATACACATACCTTATCTTTACACATATTCGTACATATGAGGATTTTCATAAAAACTGTCCCACTACATGAAAAAGTATGTCGTATGAATGTAAAACTTATAGTAAAAACTTTACATTTTTGAGCGTAGAAAAACCAAAAAAATTTACGATACACAACCCCAAAACGAAAGAATTTAATCAGTTTTGAAAAATACTTTATTAAAAAAAGTAATATAAAAATAATTAAGCTTTATATTTCCTTGGGGCATGTGTAAGGTTAAGCGCACGTTTCCAAGAACTTTTTTCTATAATAAAAAACTCAGATTTTGTGGACTGATTCCTGAAAAAAAACTTTTTTCAATAGAAACCTTATTTTTAAAAACATTTTCTTTGAGAAAACCCTCAGAAAACAATTTTCTTGAGAAAAACTCTCGGATTTTAAGGAAAAATTTTTTTCATTAGAAAATACCTTGAACGGGAACTCACCTTCCTATATAAAATGTCTCAGATTTCAAGTATGTTGTCATACATAAATATCCTTTAAGCCTAAGGCTTTATTTTTATAGAAAATATCTCAGATTTTAAAAATTTTTTTAGCTCCCCCAGGATATACAAGCGGGAGTCCCACAAGGTAGTATATTGGATCCACTGTTGTATATTTTATACACCTCGGACATGCCATTGAATGAAAACACTCACTCACATATCAACAGTCGCTGATGATACAGCAATACTTAGCATTCATAATGATCCGCTAATAGCAGCTAGATTGCTTCAGAACCACATAACAGTTTTGGAGGACTGGCTAGATAGATGGAGAGTTAAGGTTAACGAGCAGAAATGTATTCATATGACTTTTATTTTAAGAAGAGAAACTTGCTCTCCGATCCGGATTTATGGTCGGAAAATATCCCAAGATACATGTGTTAAGTATCTTGGTATCCATATTGACCGTCGTCTCACATGGAAAAGTCATATAGAATCAAAACTTACCCAAATAAAGTTAAAGGCTATTCCACTCTCTTAGTTAATCGGTAGAAACTCTAAACTTGCTTTGGCCTGTAAACTATTACTATACTACTCAATTATAAAACTAATATGGTGCTATGGAATTCAGATCTGGCGTACTGCCTAATCATCTAATATTATATAAATTCAGAGAAGGCAAAACAAGCTCTTGAGAATTATTACAAACGTCCCCTTGTATGTTAGGAATGACAACATTCATAAAGATCTCAATGTATCCTTAGTTAGTAACGAAATCACTAGATATAGCAACAACTACTTGAAGAAACTGGAAACTCATTCCAATGTTCTAGCACGGAATCCTTTGAATAATGATGGGCATAGGCGACTAAGATGGAGGGACACTGCAGACCTATTAAATATATGAAGGATAAAAATGTTTCCTGACATACATATCTATGAATATAAATTTATGAACAAATAAAAATTCGTCTGGCACTGGCTGAACTTAATATTAAAATTTAGTTTTAAGATTTGAAAAAAAAAAAAATAATAAATGAGACTGAATGAAATCTGCAAATGACAGTAAATGATTTGTATAAAAAAGTTAAAATAAATATATCTTTGAAAAATAAATGTATGATTCTTTATATTTAGCGAAACTAAAAACTTCTCTTTTCTGACATAAATTTCTTAAACTGGATAATGGCTATGGAAAGTATCATACAAATATGTTCTATATAACTTGATTGTATTTTTATGTTTAGTATTTATATATCTCTATTATATGGAGACTTATTTCCAAATTTGGATTAAACGTATAATTTTAAATACACACTAATATAACATAATTATCTATAAAGATTCTTTAGAACTCGTCATTTAAAAAGTTTTCATTAAATAAATAATTTTTTTTTTTAACCCTAGGATGTCTGACTGCCTGGGCTTTTAATTGATTGCTGGGATGTGTAGTGTGAAGAAGTCTTGTACCACACTAATTGTTAATGCGTGGCTCAGACTTGGGCGTGGGGTGGGGGTGGGTGTTCATGATGCCTTAAAAATATATTTTTTTTAATTAAAAGTTAAATTTTAGCTTATTTATTAAATCGTTTATAAAATGTTTATCAATTAGCAATGAGATAGATATTTTTGATAGCTTTTGAGCTTAAAGTTAAATTAGAAAGCAGCAGCGCATTCATGGCATAGACAAACTTTCTTCATAGAGCCATGTTCAAGGCACAACTTGATACATTTTTCACACATTAAAAATGTTTTGCGCCGTTTTTTTGTCAGGGTTAAGATTGCACCACGCACAGTCCTTTCGTTGCTTCTTCGCTGGTTGTCCAGATGAGCTTGTTATTGGTTGTTCATTTAATGGTGCCTGCATATATAACGGTATAATTAGAAATGGATATTATTTTATTCATACTTTTTAAATTACTTGCAACAACATTGAATTTTGCCATAGCTGCACTTATGCCAGGCCAGCGGCTAACATGGCTATTCATAGCCCTATTCTCCATATGGGGAGTAACCAACTCGGTTGCCAAAAAGTTAAGGAACATGCGACGTTTATCTGATTTGCGTGATGGTTGGAAAGAGTCGTACAGAATAAATGACGCAAGACCAGCAATATCTAATATGTTATAAAACATAGCTAGTGGCCAACGGTTTGTACCACGCTTACAAGAGTAGCCACTTAGCATCTGATCCATTGTATCGACTCCAGATTTATTTTCGTTATAATCAAGAATTTGATATGGCTTATTTTTGTTTGAAATGTTGACATTAGATGTCCATTATGATAACCAAACAATGTCTCCTCTACCTGGCGATTTTTGGACTTTTTAAACTCCTCCGCCACAAAGCGTTTGTTGGAGCGAACAGTGCCTACAATTGCGAGCTTCAATGTACGAAGTTCTTCTGCCAAAACCAAGGAAGTGAAAAAATTGTCGCAATAAATAGTTCGTCCAGTTCCACTGAATTTTTTAGCTAAGGATAACACGACTCGTTTGCCCTACTGCACATCTCGTAAATCGCCTGCTAATTTGCCTGTATCTCACCTTTCAGTGGATAATTTGTCTTGGCATCGCATATCCACCATACATTTATACCATATCTCGTCGGCTTAGATGGGGTAAAACGCTTGCGTCCTCGGTATGGAAACAATTGCTCATCAATAGTGAGATTCGCACAAGGCACATAAGCACGCTGTAAATTAGCATTTAGCATTATCCAGAGATCGTCGATAGCTGCAGATTTGCTCAATGCATCACGATCTGGTCGCGTGTTTCCATTGTCGAATCGAATATAGCGTAAGAGGAGCTTGAAGCGGTTAAGGGGCATCGTGGCCTTGTAGATGTCATGATGATATGGTTGCCAAAGCTCTTTAGCTGGCTGCGTATTGGAATTGAACATACCTGCAAACAATAGTAATCCGAAAAACGCGTACATTTCATTCTCATTTGAGGCTGTCCAAACTCTTGTGGTCGATTCCGGATGAGCTATATTCCAATTCCGTGTGATGTCTGATACTTTACGGTTTGTTTCTCGAACAATTACACTCACCATTACCGGAGTAATGAATTTTTTGAATATGTTTATCGGACTTGCAAATTGAGACTGCATTACTGAGGAAGGCCCACTTTTTCCAACAACTGGTACATTGTGTGCATGTGGACGTTATCTTACCGGTGGATTTTTCTCCCACACAACACCATCTTTGGATGCGTAAAATTCGCCAGCTGGCAAATTGGAAGTTACTTCACACACTTCTTCTTCAACAGCTGCTTACTCTTCTTCACAGTCTCTGTCCACTTCATCATTGTTATCAATGTTTAAATGTGCTTCAGCGTCAGATTATATCAGATGTGATATAATCTACATCATCACCATGCTCACATTCAAAAGGAACGTCTTCTTCATCTTCGATGTTCTCACTTGCAAGAAATGCGGCCAGTCGGCTCTCAGTGAGCTGTTGTTGGTCTGTTGTAAGTCTGGAAAATCGCTGCCTCCGATTTAGAACCATTTCGAGGTCTTCCCACACCTCATCACTTATTCCAGACATTTGAAAAAGTTGAATTCAATAAACCCGATGAGCACAAGAAACTAAAAAGCCAACCGAAATGATAAATTCTAGAAACCGATACGCAATACACTTGTTTACACAAACACACATGCTAACATTTTTGCAACTTAACGTCAATCAGAAGATCAACTGTGTTGAATGTGGATCAGCTGTCATTAATTTTCCATATGGGCTTCATGAGGCCCAGTAGGTACACTTACCACATTTTTACATAAACAGACAAGGTTGTTCTACGAAATCAATAGTAACAATATTTTACTGAATTCATTATGTTCAGAAGGCATTAGCGATAGTTGACATAAAATATTTCTTCGCTCAGAGCAAAGGTAAAAACTTGGCCACTACTCAAAATCAAAATGGGCCTCGAAAAACCCAGTTGAATATCCTAGGGTTAAATAAATTTTAATAAAAAATTGCATTTTATTTACGAAAAGTTTTATAATTTCGTAAATATATGACAGATTTTCTTTATAGAAAAATTTGCTATATCTAAGCTATTTCTAGCTTCAATTTTTTACTTTTATCCAAAATTTTAAAGAGCTTACCATTGGCAAATACTTATATTGTAATTTGAAGAACTCTTAAGCAGATGAAGCTATAAAACAAAATTAAGTGCTACCCTATATAACATGTTTGTATGTATGTGTTTTCATATTATGTGTGTATTTGTATATATTTTAGGATTATGAACGTTTTGGCATGCATATTAACCAGGTAGTAATGTTCCTTGATATAAAATCTACTACCATTTTGTAGTTTGATTTTATTTTCTTTTCATTTTTTGTTTGTCCTTAGATTTTTCTTGTACGATTTGTAGCTATATGTATTTCTAAACATAATTTGCAAGTTAAAAAAAAGGGATTTGTGTTCAGTTTCTTTTCGCAATTCTTTAAAACGTTTTTCATTTTTTTCTCTACATTTCCAACTATGCTAAAGAATAAGAAAATATCTGCTGCATTGGTTGGCAAATAACAGCTCGATATGGAGAAAAAAATCTTGTCACGTACAATTTGTTTTGCTTAATCCATAAATGGTTGCGTAGTTAGTAAAGAAAAATAAAAAAAAAACAGACAAAAATATTACAAAAAGGGGGTTATGATGAAACAGACAATTGGAATGTGCAAAAAGTATTGAGAAAAAAGCGTACATATAGTAAAAAGTTTAAGTTAATATCAACTTTTAGAAACATTTTAAAATTGTGTATGTGTTTTTATGTAATTCAGAGTTTGTGTTTTTAAAGCATTTTAAAATGTATATTAAATTAAATATTTTATTTAAGAAAAATTGCAGCAATAATTTTTTTTTCAATTAACTCTATAATAATCGAATTTTTGTAAAAGCTTCTTCTAAAAAAACTTTTTTTTTTTGCTGTGAGGGAGTTATCAAGATTTCAGTCACTTAAACATCGGGATTATTTTACTTTATGAATTTAAATCGAAAAAAAATATTTAAATAACATAATAACCGGGAAAGTTCTGTTTGAAAATTTTCAAAAGTTTTCAAGGGAATTAAAGTTTTACTTTCATTATGAAAAGATCGAAAAATTTAAATATTCCAAAAATAATATTTTATTTTTGTGACCATATAATATTTTGTCAATTAGTATCCAGCAAAATGAAATGGATGTTATTCTTTACGAATCTCTTTTTCAGAGCATCCAAAGAAGTTAATAGTGCAAATTTTTCGATTTGTAAGAAGTCATTTTAAACAACTTCCAATATGTTGTATGTTGATATTACTTATGAAGTCATAAGAATAATATTTTTTCTAACAATTCCATTTAATTTTAATATTTATTTATAACAATTTATAGTTATAGTAAAAAAAAAACAATTATTTAGTTGGTCCATAAATGGTTAATTCCTGCAGTCAGTTAATGCCTTATTGAAAACATATTTTGCATAATAATTCATGGCGTGTTCAAAATCACATTTTTAGCTTTAAAACAAAGCCACTCCATATATTTATTTTGTATTCCCTATATTTAACAACTTCCGTAAACTAATGAAAAAGTCCATCTGATCATCGATTTTTCATAGCACCGAAAAAAACTACTTCCTTCCAATGTCACGCCAATGCTAAAATCATTACTTCTTCCTCAGCTCTTATTTTGCTGGGTATTATTACAATTCAACTTCTGGTGGGAATAATAATTGTTTGTAATTTTCCAATCATTTAAGGATCCGCCACTTTTGCGAACAACATCCAATAACGCAACAGTCAGAGGACACTGAATTACACAAGGGTTTTAATTAAATTAAATGAAGAGTTGTTGTACTATAATCTAAAAATAATATTAATATTATTAATAATAATACCAATTGGTAGTTTTTTCCAAAAATTTGAGTGTTTTTTACTTTAAACTTGTTGCATGTAAATATCCCTTTTTTTCGCACATAACTGTATATTTAAAACAGTATACAGATATAAAAAGGAACATTAGCAGGCATTTGGTGGCAGTTTCGGAGCCATATAATAATTCATTATTTATTAATAAAAACAATTTTAGATATTTCATTTATATTTCTTCAATAAGAAAGATTTTGAAATTTGTATTATTGACCTTAATCTTTTTTTGGTTACGTATTACTCCGCCAGAGGCGAAGGATAAAAAAGACTGAAAATTATTAATAGTCTTAAGACGCAACTACATTTGGCTTAAGTAACTTAAGCTTTGTTTGTGACTTTTTAAAAATTTTGTATAAAAAGGAAATATAATACCTAGTATAAGTCACTTAATCTAATTACGTTTCTGCCTTTATGTTCACTTAAGAATTCAAACTGTATCTTAATTCGCTAGAACTAAGGTTTAAATTTCCCTCATATATCGCAATATCTGATAAAAATTAAAATATATTACCCCATATATGGAATAATATATGTACTCATATATGAACATATATAGCGTATATGAACCAATATATGGACCAACATATGAAATATATTACCATATGAGACCTGCTCCACGAAAAGGGACCTCTGTGCCGAAAAAATTTTTTTTTTACTTTTTGAGTGATTCTTTCAAATGCCGCAAACCGCAAGTTTCTATGTCTTTTAGTTTTTTTTACAAATCACCTGTAAAGATGAACACAATTTTCATTACTTTATAATCTTTGAAACGAGGCATACGTCCGGGTAATGGAATCGCTAATTGATCTGCCGTACTTTTTATAAAATCTACTACTTAAGTGATTTCTTCCGGGTGCAGTGCGGCCGGATTAGTGCAGGGTTTGTTCTTCGATGCGTGAATTCGTATCACAACACCATGGCGATCGAAATATGCGAGTAAACTCTTATACTTCCTCAGTCCACAAACGTGTAGAAATAGAAACATTTTGCGGCAGATGGGCAACTGATGAAAGTAAAAAAGTACGTGACCTTTTGAGCTGTCTTGAGTTGACTTACGTCCATACTTGATTTTCGCCAATATATCTTTATAGGCGTCATTGAAATCGTCATGCCCTTTACCAGACTGAATTTGGCTTAGAATAACTAAATCTTGTTCATCTTTCTGTAATTCCAAAAAGTTATTTCTTGCAAAAACAATTCGTTCTTCCGGAATTACAGTATTGCATCCATTCGTACAGCAAGAATTTTCTAAAAACTGCCATAAAGTTTGCTCTTCCTCAATATCTTGAAGAGATAATTGCAGCGCTTCTGAAACTTCTGGCGATGAAAATGCATCCGACTCATCACTGACTATAGGTAAACATTCTTCCAAACAATCGCTGAAGTGTTGTTCTTCAATACTCTTAAATTTGTCTTCTAGACACATTTTCTTACGTTAATTAAGATTTATTTTTACCTGAAATTAATTAAATAATAGATAAATTAAATAATAATAAATAATAGATTCAATTCTATCGGCTTAAATCCAAAGCATTGATAATTTGATAAGGAATAAATAAAACAGCTTTAGTAATTTTGAAAACAAAATTAGCAAAAACAGATTTTTAACTGTTAGAAATATTTTTCATAGTGGCAACACTGCATAGTGAACATCGTACAAAGTACCAGAGAGTCGAAATACATCGTCAGATGATCAGGTTGAAGGAAGAGTTGCATAACCATGCGCAAAACACGGAAAAACGAAGCGCTTTTTTTAAACGCGTTTTTCTCAATAACTTCTTTTCGGCGCAGAGGTCCCTTTTCGTGGAGCAAGTCATATATGGGCATTTCCATTGTGGCGTGACGTGACATTTGTACGACAAAATGTTAATAAAAAAATTAAAAAGTCAAATTTGTAAGAATTTTTTTTATATTTGCGAAGTAATTAAGTAGCACTATATTCAGCAAAAAAATTACAACAATCGACCTTAAGGATTTTAAGATATAAGCAAAAATATTCGCTGGCGTGACGTTACAGAAAACATAAGTGGGTTTTGACTTGGATTACAAAATTGCATAACTCTGCGAATTGGGCAAGAATTTTTGTAAAAAACCTTTTTTAGTAGGATTTGGAATAATACAAATTTATTTTACAAGTCATTAAATTTAAAAATCTTTCTTCACTTCTTTTTTATTAGCCTTATTATCTGACGTGACGTTACATGGCGTTACGTTACTTAAATTTCCATATGGTATTTTTTTTGATTACGAAAAAAGAAAAAGATATAAATATATAGGAAAATTATATAAATATATTTATTATATTTGTATATATATTATACATTTATTTATTAAGATATATCTTAAATTATAATATTATAGTCTTATGTGAAAATGCAGTTTCAGCTGCTTTTATTTGCATATCTTCGCTGCTTGAAAAAAAGTGAATTTGATGTATACCAGGTATTTTCGGCACCTCCTTCCACTTTTCAGTTAGCAAAGTAGAAAACGAATCGACTTGTTCCGAGGAAATGTACGTTAAATTGACTCCAAAGATGTTATTTCGGGCACATTCATAAAACGAAAACGCATTATCTAAAATTAAATTTTTTGTTTTTGTCATCTGCCAAACTTTTCGTTTTATGGTTGCTCCTACCCCATCAACCGCACCTTTGCCGTGAGAAGTTGCAAAATAATTCCACTCAAAAACCTTGCAACCAAATGTAGAAACAAAGTCAGGCAATGAACTTATTTTTAAATTGTGAACTGCATCCATCCGAAAAAATATAAATATTTTGAAATGGGCCATGTTCTTTTTCAATCATTTCCACAAGTGTGGTCAAAAAGCAGCAAACATCGAACTTATTATGGCTGAGTTTGTCACTGATTATCGCATAGGATTTTACTCCGCCAATCAGCCAAGCCACACAAGTAAAAATGGTAACTTGACGGTAGGTGAAGTGTGCGCTTTGTACCTCATTTTGACAGATTAATCTGTAATTCTCTGCGAAATCCATTTGCAGGATTAGATCTTCTGCCTTAATATGTTTTTTTTTTTGGTTTCAAAATAATTTTGCTGGGAACGTTTAACAAAGAAGTGGCGTTTAAAAAAGGGCAACTGTGCATCTAATTCGTACAAGAGATCAGATAGAGAACCTTCGGTATGTGTCAACGCAATTCGGTCTTCCACTTTGCGCCAATGTTTCCATTTAATGGCTTTTTCCATTAACGAAAAATATTTTAGGGGTACTAAATAATTTTTCACATTTGTTACACAATTTCTGCAATTACTTGTCATACATTTTTCGTTTTCAATGTTGCAACAGACAGATTTAAGAAAAGTTTCAAAATTAGAGGAAAATGATTTTATCACCTCAGCACTGCTTTCTAAAATAAATGAGAAATTGGCATGGTTCTTACACACGCACATATTATGTGGCATCTTGCACGATAGTTGCACGTATTTCGGTCGCAATTCATAAAATAACGACTTTCTAACGTAGTCAATATTTCTCTCCCTTTTGTATAATTCATACGACTCAGAAACAGTCAGCAACATAAAGCGCTTGGCCACTGTTTCCCCATCAATAATTAACGTATCCTTCCGACCTGCAGCTTGGATACTTATATCGTCTCGCAAGTAGAAGTCCTTAATGAATTGCTTTTTTTCTTCTATTGCTGATTCAGTCTCTCGTACCAAAGATGAAGAACTTTTTGTGCCATATTTTTCATAAAGAATGTTAACAATATGTGCTCTTTTCTCTGGATCAACCGGCAAAGCTGTTTTGGCTTTATTTAATGCCTTTCCTAAGGTTTGTTTACATCTGTAGGGTGGATTGGCTCGCGGACTGACTGTTTTTTCACATTCATTTTTCTTTTTCAAACGAAATTGTTGTTGCCCTCTACGGTTTTTTTCTTTTACTTTATCTATGTTATTGTGGTTTGATTCCAACAACTTTTTTCTATACCTCGATGCTCTTTCTTTTGCCCTTTCACGGCTTATTTCAAGCCTATTAGAATCTGATTTTAATTTTTGCCTATAGCGCTTTGAGTAATTTTTACTTTCAATCGATAATTCCATCTATAAAAACCATAATTGAATTTAAATTTCAAATAAACATAACACCATCCAAGGAAATTACTTACAAAGTGGCGTGACGTTACACACTTTTGAAAATTAATATAAAATGAACTATTTGTTAAATAACCGAGTTTTTAATTATAATTAGTTTACTTTATTAAACTTTGTTAAAATGCAAAATTTCACGCACTTGCGATCGTCAGCGTAGAGATAATGAGACTAAATGTTTTTTTGTCTGACGTGACGTTATCTTAGAATATCATTAAAAGCAAATCTAAATTTTACCGTTAATTGATTTTTGTTTGATCTTTTGCATTTATTTTATGGTTAGTTGTTGTTGCAACAACAGTTTTGCGGTAAGAGTGCAATTGTAGAATTACTCTTAGAAATGTAAATTGTAATGAGAAGTTAACCTTAGAAAAAGAACAAAACTGACCAAAACGAGAACTTAAACTTTGATGACCGGTATCTCGCCATCGCAACTAAGGAAAGCTTTAAACTCTTAAATTTAATTAATTTAGAACATTACTCTTTAATAATACAAGAAAGAAAAAACTGTTGGTTAACTTTTAATTTTTCGGTCAGGGTGGACCTTTCTATGGAAATGCCCATATATGGATTCATATATTACCATATATGAACTTAATTTTTAAATGTATTGGCCCATATATGCTTCCATACATGGCATATATGTTCATATATGCTCATATATGAAAACATATACGATAATATATGAAGCCATATATGATGATATATGAACATATATGAACATTTTCACCTGGGTAATCAAAAATTACGTTTTAGTTATCGATTTTTTTATATTGACATTTTTATTTTGAATTAATCTATTCAATTTTATTTTGTGTGTTAAATTTCATTTAATCTGATTTCAAAATTTATTGTTACATTTTAAGCCATTTAGTAGGATACAAGCCATAATTGGCCCAGAGGGCTTGATTCTTGTATATTTGAATAAATGAAATACACACAGACACCAAGTCACATATACACAGACATACACTACATAAATTTAACCTTCACTTTCATTCTTAACAATAATATTAAAGAAAATTTTGAGTGTATATTGAATTTTAATCTTAGTCCTTAAAGCCGCCGACATCAGGCCTGGAAACGTCGTTGGACTTAAAAGGTGAGTTTATATTTTATTAAATTTAATATCACTCAACCCTTAAAACAACAAACAATCAGACAATTTAAAACTTAATTTGGGTTTCGCGTTAAAATAAAAAATGGTTTTGTTTACCATAAACGGGTTTAAATATTTCTTTTGAATTTCATACCATTTCATTTCAAATTTTTTTTTTTAGTTTGTTTAAATATGATTTTCAATTGTTATAAACTTGTTATAACAGTTTATTAATGTTAAGATTTTATTTTTGAATTTTACTTTTTATTGAAAATTAATACTTTAATTAAAATTAACACAAATACAAGTTAACAGAATTGATTTCATACACTCAAAGTAAATGTTAGTAATTCAATTAATAGTTTTTGTGGATGCGAGAAATTTATAATAATAAAGTTTATTTGTTTAAATACGTTAAGGTTGTCGTTATTGTTTAATAAAATGATTAATTTTAACATATAATTATAAACCTTTTCTTTTAATGCTACGAAAATTTTGAACGAAGCAGATTATTTGGTACATGGGTTATCTAATAACAAATTTTATAGATAACAGGAAGGGAGGTTAAAGAATATGAAGAGGCCAATCCATCTAGCACCTCTTCCATTGAAATTATATCTTTTATCTTCCGGTTTCTTTCTCTAGTTTCATTATTTTGTTGCTTTTGTCTTTTTTTTTTTTCTTTTACGATGATATCACTGCACAACAATTTCAAACTTTTTCCAAAATTTCGGGGTTCCGACGATTGATTCTTGTTAAAGAGACCAAAAAAAAATATACGTGTGTCGGTGTTTTGAAAGATCACATCGGAATTTCATTTTAGAGGCGGTTAAAGTTTCCCAGCTCTGGCCTGTTCTTGCAGCATATCGGTATATAAAACTATGTTTTCCTTACATCTGAGGTGAACATACCAGTAACTTTGTAGATAATGGTATGACAAATATTTTTGTAGAACATATTAACCCTCTAACTCCCCCTCATAACATCATTTTTTAGCTTTATTCTAACAAATTGTAAAAAACACCCCGAAAGGGCAAGGGCGGGGATGAAATGTTCTACAAAAATGTTTGCCATAAAATTCTACTGTATATGTCAGAACACAGCAAAACCCAAAACTTAACACAAACACCAAAACCCAATCAAATTCAAAATTGCTCATCTGGTTTCTAGTCAAATTTTGGGATGACCTACATATTATAAGGTGATCTCAAAATCTGACTAGAAAGCTGATGAACAATCTTGAATTTGATTGGATTTTGGGGTTTGTGTTAAGTTTTGGGTTTTGGTGTGTTCTGACATATATAGTAGAGGTGGTGAACGAAATAGCAATGATCCGCCACAAAGCATTTCTGAGTTATAAAATCTCCATCTTTTATCCCTTTATTAAAGAAAAGTATTTATAGGGCCCATATTACAAAAATTATTTTGTATCACCATCTTTATGGATTTGAGCTCTCAAAAATACCCTTCATTTGAGTATAATCATGCCAGAAATTTTCTTTCTTTAAAGTTGTCCTTTAAAAATGCAGATTTAGCAAAAAAAAATTGTACATACTAAATCTATAAATTATAAGATACATGCACGAATAAATCGAAAGATTAAATTTGACAAGCCTCAAGTAGATCATGGAATATTTGAAAAAAATAATTAAATATATTAATTTAATTTCAATCTGAAAGTTTATAATTTTTCTTTAAATTTTTTCGGGTTCCAGATCATAATTCAGGGAATAAATTGTGAGGATCAGCGCTATAAAGCTTTGTCAATTATACAGATGGATTTTGATATCCTTATTTCGAGCTGTATAAATGTCTTAAATGTGAGCATCGATATATAGACAAACAAGATTATCATAACACATGCATTTCTATAAATGTTATAATTTTTTTTAAAATCTCTAGTGTTCATTAGTCTCTTGACTGATTTTCAAAAAAAAAGCACATCTTTAATTTTAGGTCGATTACACAAAATTACAAATTTTCTTTTAATATACATTTTAAATGCTAAAACTATTAATCAAAATCTTAAGCTCTCTAAGTTGGCAAAAAGAAAAGACAAAAACGATAGATTTAAACCGAAAAACTCATTAACACAAACTTGAAAAAGTAATACAAAAATACCAAATAAAAAAAAAAAAACTTAAATCCTCAACAAAAAAGTGAAAAAAAAAAATCTTAAGAACCTTTTAATACCAGTTCAAATGCTTTACTACATAATATACTAGACTACCAGTACCATGACTAAATACTATTGCCACCTAACAATAGCAATAGCAGTTGAAGTAAGTAGTAGTAACTTACCAAGTTAAAATAAAATTAATGTTGTTGTCTAGTAAAATGTGAAATAATTTGTCATTGTGTTGCGTAATTTGTCTTTAACGTCTAGAGAAATGAATGAATGAAAGATAGAATGAGAGCAGTAAAGGGAATGTATATGTATATGTATATATACAAAATTAGTACATATGAAATAAATATATATAAACACCTACAATACATACTTGTAGAATACAGAACATTTACAAGTGTTTCTTTTTTACTTTGATTTGTATTATCTGCTTCTTGTTTAAACGTTTTTCATTTGTAGCTTAAAGGGCTTAAAAAAATTCTACACATACTTATAACTAAATGTGTAGCACACATACATTTACACTGAAATATTTTATATTTATTTTCATAGTGTTTGGTAAAAAGGCACAGTTATGCATGCATCTACTTTTAGCCACATTTACAATAAAGAGAATTCTACCATATATACATAATTTTTGTAACTTTTAACTTAAAGAAGTTTTAGTTTATTTAATGTGACCAACTTGTAAAAGAATTTTTTTTTTTATAATTTTGTTTTGTCTTCTTTACACTGGGGCAACAATTTTGTGGCTGGTTAGAATACCGTGAAATTTCACATACAAAGTTATTTCGAGCTGAACTTTTGATCACGGAACTCAAATAATTTGCATTTTACTTTGACGAAATTAGAAAATCATATGTTAGAGAATTCAAACGAAAAAAAAAAATTATTCCGACTTCAGAGTTGCAATCAACTTGAGCCCGAAGAATTTTTCAGAAAACTCCAAAAAAACCAAAAAATTTGCAAAAGTGAAGGAAATATTTACTTGGGGTGATATGTGATTGCCTCCCATTAACTGTTTAAAGATTATTTAATGTTAATCTTGGCCGTGGCTACGCCGTAGGTGTTCGTGATCTCAAATTTTGTCATATTTTGTTTGTGGAATCTCGGCCAGTATCTCACCAATGGCAGCTGAAATGGTGTCTTCCAGGGCTGGATAAAGTTATGGCTGACTTGTCCCTGTAGACGAGAGACTTCACGTATGCCCACAAAAACAAGTCTAGTGGGGTAAAATCGCATGATTTTTGCGTCAAATGGACTGCTTTAAAACTTGAGGTCAATCGCTCACCCAACTTACACTTAAAATATTATGTAGTTAACTGTTTGTAGTTTAATAAAAAAGTTTTCCGTTCCATTTAAAAATAAAGGAAAATACATTTATTTTTCAAAGAAGTATCTATATTAACTGTTTTATACATTTATTCGAAATAATTTACTATCATTTACCAATTTTTTTCAGTTTCATTTATTTTTTTCATTTGTTTGAAATTTTATAAAAAATTACCCACAAAACGGAAACTTTATTTGTGTCCGTAACAGTTATTACAAATTTAAATTTTGTTTGCTGTCTGTTTCAAAAAAAATATTCAAAGAATTTCAATTTGTTTTTTTTTTATTTAAATTGGTTGTATATATAAAAAATTTTTCTATACAAATTACAAGAACTTCATAAACACACATACATACACAAATACATTCACACAAAAAGTTTTTATAGCTTCATATGCATACATACATTTTGTATTTTACGAGTATATTAAAAAAAAAACAAAAAATACAAAAACGGAAATAATTTCAAATAAATGAAAAGAACATTTATTTTTTAAGGTTTGGTAGGTAAAATTTTAACATTTATTTTAACTGATTATATCATTTGTTTCTTAATTAACATTTAAAAATAAATAACAAATGGCATTTAATTTAAATTAAAATTAAGTAGACCGGTTTTTAAATGAAATATCATTTCTTTTAAATGATATTTTCAGTTATTTTAACTTACAAACTTTTTTAAGTGTACCTCTCAATAGGTTCATGGTATCACTTGCCGTGTGACTTATGGCACCGTCTTAATGAAACCACATGTCAACCAAGTTCAATTCTTCCATTTTGGGCAAAAAAAAGTCTGTAATCATCGAACGGTACATGTGTAGATTTTCATCGTTCTTGGGCAAGTACGGTCGAATAATACCGCCGGACACAAACCGCACCAAACAGTTCATCTTTCTGCCTCTGGGTGTTCTTCAAGGCAATTCTGTTTGTTCACGTACCCATTGAGCCAAAAACGCCGCTGAAGAAAATATTTAGGATTTTTAAATAAAATGTTGCTTATAAAATTCAATGATTTGCAAACGTTGTTCGTTTGTTAGTCTATTAATGGGTGGAATGGCGAACCTTACTGTGCATTTTTCTCATTGCCATATGTCACGAGGTTTTTATTTACACTGAAAAACCAAATAGCAAAAAAATCACCCTTTACTAACCAATTAATTTTAGATTTAAAAATTAAATTTAGGAAATATTTTTTTTAAATATATCTGATTTATTATTTGTTTGTAGACAGTGGTCAAATAAGTGCCAGCCTTTTGGAAAGTGCTGAACACGATGCCATATGCAAAAGCTGGATAAAATTGTGGCCAAATTGTGCTGCCAACTTTTGCAATTCGTGAAGTAGACGCATGCGAAATTTATACTTAATAACAATCAATCCCCCTATACGCCCAAAACCATAAAATTTTGCAACTCAGCGACGATGTAAATAATTTTCCAGCAAAATTAATCAAGAGCGATGAGCTCATTTTTGTCTCAGCGCCCACATCAATTAGCAAAATTCTCGGTTTTGGGGGGAACGGAAAATTGAAGCATAATTCATTAAGCGTAATTATACCCTCTCAAAATCATATTGTGGTGTGCAGTTACGTCGGAAAATGTGATTGGATCATATTCTTTCCAAGGATCCGACGGCAATGGTATTATGGTGGTCGTCGACTGCTATAGAGCAAAACTGCCTGAATATTTCTCACCGGAAATTGTTGATCTGTATTTATTATTCTGCACATTTTTGAAGGATGCTTTCCCAGTGCATGTAATCTTGCATTTCGGTAATTTGGCTTGGCCAGACAGATCTCCCGATTTGACTATTCCTGACTTGTTCCTCTGAGTATATTTGACGTCGATAGTCTGTGCGAATGGTTTGTTCTATCATATTCGAAGAGCTTCGTCTAATAATCTAATAATATTTCTACTAGAAAAAGTTCTTAGAATTTGTTATTCAAAAAATAAGGCCTTAGAATCTAAGATTTTTTTTAAATACATGAATTTTTTATCTATGAAACTGTTTGCAGAATAAGAAAACTTTACTTTAAGGAAAAGTGCATGTAATCTAAAAATATTTCTTCTATCGGAAAAATATCTAAAAATCTATAAGAAACCTTTTTGTACATAAGAACTCTACAGACCCTTTTTAATAAAAATTAATTTTATTAACATCTGAGTTCCCTTTCCACAAGGAATTTGTTATTTTACAAAAAATTAATTAATAAAAAACCTTTTGAAAATATTATTGTTTTTTTTTTGAAAACAATTACAAAATATGAAACTTTAAATATAGATTCTATTGAACAATGAAGTTTTTCATCAGTGAAGATCGAACCCCCAGAATTGTGAGTAACAGTCAAACAGGCTAACCATTACACCACAACGCCCAAAAAAATATTTTTCAAAAGTATTCTAGTTGGTCACATAAATTGTTTGATTTACGTATGTGTGCTTAAGCATGTGTGGTGTTGTCTGTTTGTGTAGTAGTAGTAGTATAATAGTATTCATAGTCTTAGCAATCTTATACCAACCATATAAAAGACTCGTTCATTCATTTTGGCTTATTGCCTTAACTCTCTATGAAAGTTTTTTAACTGTATGTGATTTCCTTTCATTTAGTTTTTAGTTTTACTTTTTGTTTTTCTTGCTATTGAATGTGTGTGTGTGGGTGTGTGTTTATATATGTGAAGAGCGTTTTAGCCTTAAGTTATTCTTATGTATTTTTTTTGTTGTTGTTTTTATTCTAGTTTAAGTATTTTGTGTTGAGTTTGAATATTTTGTGTATGGGAGTATGTATGTATATGTATGTATGTGTGTGTATGACTTTTGCCAGGAAGTATTTAACATTTACTTTTTTTTTATATTGTATTCCCTTATTCTTCTGCTGCTTATGCAACTTCATCATCATATAGTCTAAGGTTTTCTACTTGGTTGCAGATTAATGGAGTGTCACTGAGATAATACTTGAGCGCCATCTTTTGAAGAGTTTTGGTAAGACAGAAACAAAAAAAAAAAAACAAACAAAACAGCATACGAAAAGTCTCACTTGAGAGCTTTTTCTATTTAAGTAGACAATAAAGACAAGATAATAAGAATAATATCTTCAATTTAACTAACAACATTTGAAAAATTACTAAATCATTAAGAATGAAAATTACCTCTCATTAAACATTAAGCGATATCCTTATGAAATTATAAATTTATAAATAACACCATGTATAAAACAGGACGATAAGGAACAATTATTTTAAATAAAATTAATATAAATAATCCAGCAATATTTTTTAAAAGATAGTTTTGTAAAATAACTATTATGTAAATATTTTATAATTAAAAATTTAAATTTTTAAAAAACTTCATTTAATTTATTACCTTTTGTAAAAATTTTGAAAAATAAACATATTTTTAAATCCATAATTTGTTAGTGTGTTCGTGTGTGTGCGTGTCCATATAATGTTAATTTATCACAGAGTCCTGCTAAAATTGTTAAAAGGCCATCGACAATAAATCATTAAAAATGCAACTAATTAAAATTAATATTTTATATAAATTTTTAAATTTTGTTGCTGTTTATGTTAACAAAAACATTAAATTACCTACTAATTTTAAATTTTTTCGTAGTTGGCACAATTACAACAATAAGTGCTACAAAAAAAAAATATGTTAGATGTTACAATGACAAATTTTCCCAAATGGCGGTAGGAAAGGATTTCACTAACATGCAAACAAGCTGAGCATAGAATAATAAAAACAATAACAGCAGTAAAAAAAAAAACAAACCACTAACCGCAAAATTGCATTGTCGAGCTTTTTTTAAATAGCCTGGTCAACAAGCACAAAAACAACAGCGTCAAACAAAAAGTAAAAAAAAAAACATACACAAGGCATAAATTGTATAATATTTTTGTTTAATGTCTAAAACATACTAATACATACATACATACACACTAATATACGCATATATAGTATAGAAAATTTTAACACTTGCATCTCTACACAAACATAAATAATAGTATTTAAACATATTTTCCCTACCAAATACAAACAAATAAACATAAATTATACCAGAAAAGTTTAAAAAGCAAAAACAGTAAAGGGGAAAAATACTGGTTTTGGCCGAACTTTGTGTATACTACAAACTTCAGTTAAAGGTTGATGTTAATTCCAAGGGTAAGTTCAATAACCTAAAATCTTGATACTTTGTTGCTGATATACGCAGAGAAAAAACTTTCAAAGAGCATAATATTGTTACGATTTTACCCTTTATAAAATCGTTGATTTATTTACCTTTTAAATAAATCGAGTTCTTCCTAAATTGCATATAATAAACACTGTTTAAAATTATTTATAGCTCCATTTATTTATAACAGGTACTAAAAACTAAAGAAAAACACTTTAACAGCACACTTGATTTACACGGTGTAGATAGACTAAACGTTAGCGACACTTTGGTTCTTGACACTCAGCTTTTTATTTATAAACTGTCTGCTTTGCCACCTTGCTGGCGTTTTTATATATGCGGATTAAAATACCTAGAATATGGCAGCACCGTCTGGAAGCTGCATACTGGCAACTTCGAGAATGTTCTTTTACAGTTTGACATATGAAACATTAGTTATGGTGAAGGGTTGTCATTTAATTGTTTTATATTTCAGGGCTAACATATGGGGATTTGTGCTTCTACGAGTAAATGGAATTTCAGTAACAAAAGTAACCCTCCTATCAGAAAATGCTATAAATTTTGCGATTGGCCCCTAATGTCAGTTCTGTTTTGACATTTTTGTAGCAAACACATGCGAAATACACGTTAATAAACAATGTTACGCTACACTGCTCCAGAACGCGGAATATTGGTGACTATTTATTTGAGCAATAATCGGTCGGTGACTTTGGCACAACGTGAATTTCGTCGCAGATTTCCTAGCTGTCCAACGCCTACTGGTGAAACACTGCGACGTTTAGCCGCTCGCCTCGAAGAGACTGGCACAACACGAGATACTGCCAGGCTTGGCAGACCCCGGAGTAGCCGTTCTGCAGAGAATATAGCTGCTGTAGCCGAAGATGTCATGGAAGCGCCGTCGACATCGACCAGACGACGTGCCACGCAAATGGGTATCAGTCGGCGGTCTTTACAGCGAATTTTGGTACAAGATTTGAAGATGTTTCCGTACAAAGTCCAGACGGTGCATCAGCTGTTAGCTGCTGACCGCCAATCGCGTCTAACATACGCTCAAGCCATCCTTAATCACCACCAAGAGGAAGATGATTTTTCATCAAAAATAATCATGAGTGATGAGGCCCATTTCCATCTTAGCGGGTACGTAAATAAGCAAAATTTACGCTTCTGGGGCACTGAAAATCCGCGTGTAACCCACGAAGAGCCATTACACCCGCTCAAAGTCACTGTATGGTGTGCTGTTTTCGCTGGAGGAGTCATCGGACCTTTTTTCTTCGAAGACGTCGCGGGCCAAACAGTTACTGTGAATGGTGAGCGCTACAGAGCAATGATCAACGAGTTATTTTTGCCGCAACTTGATGAATTGGGATTGGAAAACATGTGGTTCCAACAGGACGGTGTACCGCCACACACTGCACGTGCCACAACCGATATGCTGAAGGATGAATTTCCCGGGCGCCTAATCTCCCGTTTTGGCGATTTGCACTGGCCAGCAAGATCGCCTGATTTTACCGCTACAGACTTCTTTTTGGGGGGCTTTTTGAAGTCGCGGGTTTATGTCAACAAGCCTCAGACTCTTGCAGCTCTTAAAGACAATATCCGTCAAGAATGTGAGGACCTATTGCCGGAAGTCTTGGCCAAAGTGATGGAAAATGCCATAAAAAGGGCTCAAATGACAATCAACTGTGGCAGCGGCCATTTACATGACATCATATTCTCGACTTGATGTAAAAAAAATTAAAAGAGCAAATAAAAATAATCCACAAGAAGAATCAAAGTTTTTCATTTTGTTTTAAATTACAGCCAAAAAACATCGGAAGGTTATTTTTGCGCCACCTGTTATTATCATATTATTATAATAAATTAACAATAAGTTTACCATAATATGGTCCCTACAGTTATATTTGCATTCAAAACTATGAGAATGTTCTTTAAATTTAGGAATATTTTTTTTAAGAAATGTTTTTCCTAAAGAAAAAATTTGATATTAATGACTTTTTCCAGAAAAGTTATTTGATTCTATGGAATTAAAAAAATACTTCAACAAAATTTGCATATTCTAAGGACTTTTTTAAGTAAAAAAACTTAGATTCTATGGACTTGTTCTAATAAAAAAATTTTAAGATTCTAAGGATATTTTAAAATATTTTTTAAGATAGTTCTACTAGAAAAATTCCTCAAAATCTAAGAATCTTTATTCAAAGAATGACCTTAGAATCTAAGTTTTTTTAAGAATATATGAAATTTTATCTAAGAAAAAGTTTGCAGAATCTGAGGATCTTGCTCTAAGGAAAAGTCCATAGAATCACAAAAGTTTCTATCAGAAAAATTTCTAAAAATGTAGTACTTTATAGGACAAACCTTTTTGTACATAACAACTCTTGGGTTCTACAGACTTTCTCTTGTAAAAACTTATTTTATTATTTTTTACTTTTTCTTATAGAAACTTTTGGACAATAAATTGTATGGAGTAAATTATAACTTATAGAGCATTTTCGAAAATAAAACCCCCAGGTGAAAATGATCACATCATATCAGTTTTAATTACATGGGTAACTGAAGTGATACAATTTTGTTTATTATTAATACAGTACTATGATTTTAAAAAATGACAACATTGCCATTTGCAAAAATGCCATCATATTCTAATGTGTTGATATTCATTGCAACACCTTGTATAAATATCAAATTATCCGAAGTTTTGATATTATCGTAGTATGATATTAACGATCATAAATATGATTTTTTAAAGATTATATTATGATTACTGTAGATGATTTGGTCATTACTTACACTCAGAAAAAAAAATAGTAGAAAAATTTGTAAACGCTTTTCAATCCCACTTTACTATTTTTGTACTAATTTTTAGTAAAAAAATTATTATTTGGTAATTTTTTTTTTCTATTTACATTGGACAAACTACAAAACTTTTACAGAATATTTACTAATTTTTGTTGCTAATTTCAGAAATAATTTTACAAATTTTTAAAAACTGATTTGCTAAAATTAACAAACAAATTTACAAATTTCTAAAATGAAGATATTGAAGAAAATTTTATTTCTAATAATTAAAACTTATACCTACAAACTTAAATTGCCTTAAAATCTTACATAGGTTGACAAAAGGGATCCGAAGTGAAGATACTTTTCACATGCGAACTATGTACAAAAATAGAACATCCACACAAAATAGCACTAAAAACTTTTTTAGTTCTAAAAATCAGTCTTAAAACAATTAAAGTTGACTTTAATTAAAATCCAAAAATTTACTAAAAACATTTTTCAAAAAAAAAACAAAAATAGCAAATTAAAACAAAATAAGAAATTCGTTTGTTTAAACTATTTCTTAAGCCCTTGATTTTTTTTAATTTTTTCTAAAATATTTTTTCAAAAAAATAAATAAAAATGCTTGATACAAAATAAGGTATATGAATTTGTATATTTAAATCCGTAAGACAATTTAAAAAGATATTAGCAGCTTTAAAGTTTAACAAGTGTATAATTGAGTTAATTTGTGCATTTTAATATTTCTTTTGTAAATTAAAATTTTGCTATATTTTACAATTCATTGAGTTTACATCAATTTACTAAACTTTAGTAGCACTTACTAATTTTTTACTAACTTGATTGTACTAACATTAATAATATTTAGTAAATTTATTCCCTGATTTTAGCAAACCGATTTTAAATTCCACTACAAAAATTTTACTAAAATGTAGTAGCGGCTACTAATTTTTGTACTAATTTCATTGTACTACACGTCAGCAGACACGTGAAGCTAAGATTAGCAAAAAATACCACTGGACAAAATTTTCAGTTGCTATTATAGACTTTTTTTGGTAAGTGTAGAATTATATTATTATCACTTGGATCGTAATTGGATTACAATGATCGCAATATGATCACAAGGAATCTTAATTCTAACATGCTACTACATTTTTCCAAACTATAATTAATTTCATTATCTTTATATAATAACTATAATAGTTTTACTACTACACTCTGAAAATTATGTGATTAGTGTTTGTAGTTTAATAAAAAAACTTTCCGTTCCATTTAAAAATAAAGGAAATTTATTCTTCAAAAATATCTATTTTAATTTTTTATACATTTGTTCAAAACGATTTACCGTCATTAACCGATTTTTACAGTTTCATTTAATTTTTTTCACTTTTTTGAAATTTAATAAAAATTTATTCACAAAAAAGGAAATTTGTGGGTTATTTGTTTCCGTTACAGTTATTACAAATTTAAATTTTGTTTGATGACTGTTTTAAAAAAGAAAGTTCAAAAAGTACCAATTTATTTTTAATTTTATGTTTACATATTTACACTAAATGTTTCTCTAGGCATACATACATTTTTTACATTAAAAACCAAACAAAAATACTAAAATGCAAACAATTTCAAATAAATGAAGGAATCAATTATTTTTCACGGAATTGGTAGATAAAATTTTAACATTTATTTTTATTTGATTAATCATTTGTTTCTTACGGATGACACATCCGTTGTTTAATCAACATTTAGAAATAAATAACAAAAGGCATTTAAATGAAAGTAAATAAAATATCATTTCTTGTAAATGTCATTTGCTGTTATTTTAACATACACACTATTTTAAATGCAGGATGGCTCCATTCCATTTAATGTAGTTCGCTGGGTTTATTGTTTTAACTCCACTCGTTTACCTTCTATGTCATTTTATACCCCTTCTCCAGTATTTCAATACCATTCGTTCCCAGTTTTGTTCCGTACCGTACCCATATTTTATGTTCCAATTCCACTTATACCCGCTACCATTCCATGTCATTCCGATTTGTAACAATGTTCCATTCCATTACATATATTATGTATTGTCAGCTTTAAAGCCCGATACTTTGTTACTTATATTTTAGCAGAAATCTGATTTTTTTCTTATGATTTAACTTTTTTAATAAATTTGTGTAACCTTCTTTTAGTGGACGTTTCTATTTCAAGTCCCCTTTGGACACTTAAATTTCAAGTAACTGTTTGAACACCTTTTCCTGTTTAATCCCATTTTATTTAAAAATCCATAAGCATATCTACATAAAATTCATATTTTGAATTTCAGCATTATGGCTCAATAAGTTTGGGCAGGACACCTCTTCCCGCTAGAAATTGAAAACTTCTTTCATAGTAAACTTTTACGTTAGAGGAGGAACACACAGTCCAAATTTAAAGTTCCTAGCTAGGTGATAAAGGAAGCATTTTTTAATTATTAACTAATTTTAACTGCGTTCTAATTTGAAATTCCAAAAATTAAATTTTATTTGATTTATTCATTTGTAAAGGAAACACATATTTTAAATATCAGATTTATTTATAACACAATTAAGACAGGCTGTTTAGGTATTTTTTCCTTATTGCCATTCCCCATAAAAATGTCCTAAATTTCTGTATTTTTGGTAATTTTTGACGAAGCAGGAATCCACAGATTAAATCACAACTGCCTTTATTAATACATTCTTATTGGAATACATTCTTATTGGAAATTCTAAAAAGTACAATTTTTTTTTCATTAAATTGGCCTTTTCTTCAAAGGACCACGTTTTTATTTTTCTAGTGAATATTACAAAAAGGACCTTATCTATGAGTCAGCTTATATTGTAGGAAATATATATTTTAAACTTCTGATTTCTAATAAAAGTGGATGCTTTTAAGGTTGAGATTTTTCCCCGTAAAAATTTACAAAAATCCTGCCTCATCAGTTTTCTTCACCAAAGGAGGAACCCACATACTAAATTTTAGATCCTGACTCTCCAGTGGCTTGGAAAGGGAGTTTAAGGGAGAACCGTTTTTCCTTTTTCACATCATTTTTAAATTCCAAAAAGTATCTTTTCAATGAATAAGCACATACACCAAGGCATATATTTTTAAAATTTCTACCGCAATAAAACCTCGTCGATTCAGTTTTACTAGTAGATTTATATGATTTAAAGGAATTTATACTCCATTCCACCTTTTCATATCCCAGCAAAAATAAATGGAAGTGATTCTTAAGGAATTAATTTTTCATTGATTCTAAAGTATCGTTTAGTTCTGATTTTTCTCTTCTAAGGAAGTTCTTTGTCACAACTTATAAAAATGTGATTTTTAATGAAATTAAACACTTTTCAAATCTATGACGCTACAAAAAGTAAAAAGTTTACATACACTCACAATATTATTTCGTTAAAAATAAACTAAAATACATATTAAATTAATCGAAAATACAATCAAAAAGAGGACTACTGATTTTTCATTATATTTAGCCCATTTTCTTGTTTATTTTCAATCATTGTTTAATAATCGACATAAGTAGTAAAAGCAATCGAAAGGTGTTTAAAATAATCATCAATTTTTAACTGACAAAAAGTAGAAAAAAACGATTTCTGGGGTTTATTTTTCAAATGGAATTTTTTTTATTTGTATGTAATTTTTCAAAACACAACACACACAGATGTAACATATATATTTTTATTTTCTGTGTGTATCTATATTTGAATAATTTGTTGTAATTTTTATTGAAATAATTTTGTATATAAACAAACTATTTTGGTAAAAAAACAATAAAGAATTATATGAATTTATATTTTGAAAAACAGAAAACATAAAATTTTACATTTAACAGAAAATATCAACTCCTACTGAATGTCTGTAAATTTTTATAGTTTGTTTTTTAAATGACTGATTCAAATAGTTAAAAAATATATTTCTATGAATTTCAATTGATTCTTCGTTTAAAAACAAACTTTACGTATTACTTTTCAAATAAACTACAGTCGGTAACGGAAAATATATTGTGAGTGTATTGTAGTAAAAATTGCAAGGATTTCGAATAGAGATAAATAAGGCCCGATTGCTGAATTTCCCGCTAAAATTTAACGAACAGTAAAACTCAAACTTTGTATAGGAAACAAAAACAAATGTGTCAGTTAAATTCCCAGGTAGAAGCTAACGGGAGATTCTGAAAATGAGGCTAAGGCCCGATTACTGATGTCCTGTGGAAATCTAAATTAAAAATTCAAAATTTATTTGGGAAGAACAAAAGATTTAATTTTTCACTAAACCATAAGAAGGGCTTTAGATGCAATGAAAAAGGATCATAAAAGAAAACTTTCACCCTATGACACCCCTATGTAAAAATCATTGGTTCCGATCCAAATTTTCACAACACCGGAATCAAAATCACTGCTTCTTTTTGTCTTCTTTTGCTACTTTTTTTTGCTGGGATGTTATTAATTGTCTTACGAAGGAGCTCAGCAACAATGTATTTGCCGCTTCTCCCATTGTCATGTCCTCAGTGGACTTGACCCCTTTGAAACTACATCCCAGGAAACTAGTTCTTAGAAGTAACTCCAGAGTTTCCCCAAAGGATGTTGTTTGATTGTCATCATCAATCTTTAAGTACCTATTGTTTGTTTATTGACAAGACAACCTTTTCGATTTAAAATTCTGCGTTCTAACCAAAGACTGTTATGGATGAGTTTTTTTTTAATTACCGCTCCGTAAACATTGTCGAAAATCCCTTTCGTTAAATGTGTATGCAAAATGAAGAACATTCATGCCTAATTTAAAGTTTTCTGAATGTTTAGGTGGTAATTTTTTTCTCAAAGTTACCACCGAATTATTCCGAAAACTAATTCTTCGGGTAAAATATTTTTTTAAATTTCCGCTTTTTAACTAAAAAGATGTGGGCAGATCATTAAGACGGGAATCTTTCCTATTTGAACTCTTATTTTTTAACTAGATTCTTTCCAAAATTTATCTTAACATAGTATGTACATATACTTCCCATAAAAGCACACACATGGTACAGTGCAGAATTTATCATAAAATTTATAAAAGAAAAATATTAAAAACTAAGTTTTGTTTATATAAGGAAGCACAATTTTAAAAATATCTATCATTTTCCCTTTTAAGTTTTTAAGCATAAACGATGTGTGTTTTCTTCTCCAAGGAACGTTATGAATAGAAATATTATCTTAGATTTTAAAAGTATGCCCTACAATTATTTCTAAAATTATTGAATGTTTTTGTTTTATTAAAAAAATTATCTTAAAAATAAAAAACTTCAAATTAAATACCAAACCCATTATACCAAATTTGATGTAAGGTGTAGTATAAACAAATCAGCCTTAACCTCAAACCAAAATTTAAAACAAAAGCACCCAACTAACCAGTACCAATATAGACCAGTGTCATTATTGAAACTAATGGTACTCATGAATTATACAAAAATGCAACAGCAACAAAACTACAAAAAAGCGAAACATTTACAAATGGACACTTGCCACATCCGTAGTTATCAGACATTTAAACACTCACACAAACGAGTCCACACACAAACACACAAATATAAACATAAAACCAACACCGGAAATGTTTTGTATACTCATACTGTTGAATACTTAAGTAACTTTTTCTAATGGCTGCGTATTTTTTCCTTCGACTAAACCAATGAAATGTAACTAATGTGTTGTAAAAATCTATGGCTTTACGCTCTTATTAACCCCTTTTTGTTGTTGTTGGTGCCATAGTCATAAGAAAAACCAACTAAACAACAGTTTGTTGTAGTAGCAACAACTATTTTATAAACATTTTTAGTTTTTGTGGTAAGTATATTTCTTAAACTAAAGGTCTATTTCGATGTTGTATCGTCTGCAACGTAAACTTGTTATAGTGCTATTTAAACTTCTTCGTCTTCACTTTTTCCTTGATGACCGTTATTTGCCGTCATTGCGTACTTCCGTTTTCTTGTAGACATTTCTCTTTTTACTTCATGTTTTTTTTTTTTTTTGTTACAACCAGACTTTTGTACTGGCTTAAACGAGTGTGATGGTAAAAAGCAATAATATTTTATGGCTTTATATATTATTATTAGTCTTTGTTGTTGTTGTTGTTAATATACAACAATTTATTTGGTTTAACAATAAATTCTTAAAGGATAGCTTTAATTAAATTTTATAACAAAAACCACGAAACAAAATTGTTTCAAAAAAAATGAAAATATTTTAAATTATGATTTTAAATTTTGTTAAACGCGGAGGATTACAATGATTTTAGCTAAAGCTGGCGTATCTTCTTTATATATATAATTCTCCTGTACGTGTGTTAGTGACTGCACTCCTCCTTAACGGCTGGGCCGATTTCGATGAAATTTGTTGTGTCTGTTTTATTTGATCCCTGAATGGTTTAGATTCACAATTGACCTATATGGGTACAATGGGCGTGGCACCTCCCATACGAAGTAAAAATGTATTTTTGTATATCTGGAGTACTGTTACAGTGGGAGTCTTCAAACTTTGTGTGAGCTTTTTTTATAATAATACTCATAATCTCCCAAAAAAATGAGTGCCATCCAAGCAATGGGCGTGGCACCTCCCATACGAAGAAAACATTCATTATTGCATATCTGGGGTACTATTAAAGTGGGAGTCTTCAAACTTTGTGTGAGCTTCTTTGATAATAATATTCATAATCTTCCAAAAAATATGGGGGATCCAAGCAATGGGCGTGGCACCTCCCATACGAAGTACAAATTTATTATTGCATATCTGGGGTACTATTATTGTGAGAATATTCAAACTTTGTGCGAGCTACCTAGATAATAATGTAATCCTATTCCTAGGCAGAACAACGTTTGCCGGGTCAGCTAGTGTATGTATAAAATTAAATATAACTACTCTGGCGTATACTTGATACATAATTCAATATATTTGATATAACGTATACGTAATATGAATTAAAAGGAGTTTATCCGAATTAAGTAAACGCATGGTGATGTATGTATATGCAGAGATTTGAAAATTAAATTCAATTTTGAATGAATTCCCTAAAATTTTAATTCGATTTACTTTTTAATTAATTTTATCAATTGTTGATTTCTTTCAATAGGAATTCAATCATTCGTTCTATTTCTCATGTGACTGAGCAATTCGGGAAAACATTCGATTTGCATCACTCGATTTAAAAAGTTATAGCATGTTATTTTATTACAGTATATTTAACGATTTCTTACAAATACAAAAAGAAAACAACAAAAAGTAATTATTGAATTCACAGTTAAGAAAATCATTAATTTGTGCAATTAAATCGCCAAGTGAAAAATAAAACAAAAAATTAAAAAATCGTCAAAATTTAAAAAAAAAATTATTAAAATATTGGAAATTAAGAAAAAATTTCAGTTAAAAAAATATTTTTAAAATTGAAAAAATCGATAAAATTGATTCAAAACAAAAAAAATTGGAAAAAATGCAGCACTTAAAAAACGCAAAAACCAAAAAAATTTAAAAAATCGTCAAAAATTTAGAATAACTTTTTAACAATACAAAAAAAAAAAAAAAACCTTCAAAATTAAAAAAAATTATAGAAGTATAAAAAAAAAAATTAATATCACCAAATATAGCCGTCAATCTCATTGCAATGAATAGTTATTGAGACAAAAATCTCCAAAATTAAAAAAAAAAAAATTTTAAGAAGTAAAAGAAAAAAATAATTTTTTTAGTTTTCTTCGATCTTCTCTATTTATATAATATTCCTTATTGAGCCAAAGATCCTTTATTTATAAAAAAAATTAAATTATAAATCTTTATTTATCCCAATATTTCGTCACCACATTAAATTTTTTATATTTTTTATAAATAAAGAATCTTTGGCTCAAAAGGAATATAATATAAAAAAAAATATTAAAAATTGAATATCGTCAAATATAGCCCTCTCTCTCATTGCAATGAATAGTAACTCGAAATTTGAGACCTCTGGTGCAAAAAGTTTTTCTTTAGTGCTTTAGGATGATTAATTTTAATGATTTTTTTTTAATTCTGAAATTTTTGTAAACATTAGGCATTTTCTTAATATTGGCGATTCTCTTTTTAATTGTGATTATTTAAAATTTAGGCGTTTGTTTCCAATTGTCTAATTTTAGGTTTTCTATAACTATGTGATTTTTGAACAATTTGGCAAATTTTACTTAAAAGATTTTTAAATTTTTGCTTTTTTTCAATTTATGAACGACTAAATTTGTATCTAAGCAATTAAATTCGATTATATATATATTTTTTTTTTTAATTTGAGAATTTTTATAATATAGATTTACTTAACTTTTGACGAGTTCTTTGAAATTCTATCTTTTTTTTGATATAGCGATGTTTTTTTAATTTTAGCGATTTTAAATTTTGCCGACTTTTTTAAATTTAAGCGTTTTTTTAATTTATTTTCACTGCTGGTTTTTTTATAGCTAAATAATATTATCCAATTTGGCGAATTTTAAAATATTTGCGATTTGTTTAATTTTAGGGATTTTTCGATTTATGGATTTGAGTCTAAGCGATTTATTTCGATTAAATTATTTTTTATTTTTGAAGATTTTTTTAATTTCGGCTTTTTTTTTTAGATATTAGCAGGTTTTTAAAATTTTTACAATTTTTTTTTTAATTCTCGCGTTTTTTCCTTATTGCGATTTTTTTAACTTTTAGAGATTATTTAAAATTTTTTTTTCAGATTATGGCAATTTTTTTAATTTATTTGATTTTTTCTAATTTTGGAAAGTTTTTCAATTTAAGCAATTTTTCCGATTTTGGTATTTTTTTTAATAATTCTTTTAGTTTTCTTCGATCTGCTTGATTTGTGTAAAGATCTTGTATTTATGAAAAATTAATTATAAATATTTATTTATACCAATATTTCGTCACCACATTGGGTGACTTCTTCAGGGGGAATTGTTTTTTATAATGAAAATTATAAATTTTTTTTATTAATGAAAATTATAAATTAAAAACTTGGGATAAGCAAATATTTATAATTAATTTTTTATAAAAAAAATTATCATTAGCTCAATAAAAAATATTACATTTTCTTTTTAATTTCACTTTTTTTATAATTTTGGATTTCTTATATTTGTAAAAAAATCTGAATTTTTCCCTTTAAATAAAGGTGATAGTTAACATAGTTCTTTATTTTCTAAGTTGTAAAATCGATTGAAGAAAGTTCAATGTCATTCCCAAATTACTCAATCGATTGAACAAAATATTATCAAATTTGTAAATCGATTGAGTGAAAATAGATTCAATTCCCTTTGATTTAAATATTCACTGATGTATCCCCAACGATTGAATTAAGTGATTGACGAATCGAATAATGAATGAAGTAGTTTATATTTAAATCGATTGCCATTCAAAAATTGTAGTTTGGGAATTCACAATTGAAAATCAAATGAAGAAAATCAATTGAACTTTTTTGAATTGCAGTTGATATTTTTGAAAGATTTCATATAAGTATTATTTAAAATAAGATTTTAGCAATTTTTATATAAAATAATTTCGAATTTATTTTTTGAGCTTAAAGTCTGTTTTTTATAAAAAATATTATTTCTTTTCAATATTTCGCTACTCCATTGTGTAGCATTTATTATTTTCTGAAGAAGGATGGATGGAGTAGCGAAATATTGAAAATAAATAATATTTTTTATAAAAACAGACCTTCAGCTCAAAAAATAAATTCGTTATTAAAAGAAAAAGTTTGAATAGAAGATAACAATTATAAAATAATTTATCTATTTGAAATGAAATGTGTTGTCAATAAAAGATGCAGAAGAAATACTTTTATTATTTCCTCCTTAACATTAAAAGTTTTTAAAAAGATTATATATTTTAATATCTCTCAAAGGACTTTTGTTTTTTTTTTATCAACGAGTCTTATAAAACTTTGGTTCATAAATTACACTTAAATTCAATTAAATTTTCTAACATCATATAAATTTTTTTTAATGCCAAACATAATGTTTACCAACAAAAACTATACAAAACCACAAAACCTCATACGCTATAAATTACAAATTTAAAAATTCAAAAAAATGTTTTTTTTTTACCTTCAACCTTTTATAATTATGCAAAGAAATAAACAAAAACTATTTGTTTGGAAAAACAACAGCTTTACAATGACACACGACCCTCATGCAGGAGACCGTTACATGGGAAGACGACACCTTTCGTAACTATTTTCCACATATTTTCGGCTGCTTAAATATGCGCTTTCTTTGTCTGTTGCAAAGATACGGAAGGAGAAGAAAAATTTACATGTCTTTGGTAAAAAAGAAAGTTTTGCTTAATTGAATATTTTACTTAAGCAGCAAGACGACAACTACTAGGATTTTATAATAAGGAATTTGAATGTGAATCATATATGGGCATTTTTTATTAGCATTCTGTGAGAAAATTTAAATATAAATATATGAACAGGTCATATATCGAATTTTGTATAATGATATGAGAGCATACAGGGTCATATATGTAAAGTTCTATATTTGATCTCATATATATTAATATATTAGATATATTATCCTTGGATCCGATAACGATAAAATTCGGATCTAAAGATATATGGTAATTTCGTTATTAGGGATTCAAGGTATTCACCATTTAATTAATCCTCTTAATGCATTAGTCCCATAGATGGTTTGATTGTTATTAAAGAACATAACCCAGTTAACAAAAAAATAAAATATTACAAAACATTGATTGTAATAGGCTATTTAATTCTTAAATAGGTGTTTAACTCTAAATTTCTAATAAAATTTTTCGTGTTTAACCGTAAAATCCCGAGTAAAAAGTGTTGTGTACAAAAAATTAACGAAAATTCGATAGAAATATACATTTTTCTTATAAGAAAACGTTTAGAAGGATTTTTAAAAAGAAAAAGTGTTAAAATATTAAAAAAAAAAAAATCTTAAACTGCATTACATAATGCGCATCTAACATTGGATTTTCAAAATGATGATTTCAATATGACGGATGATTTTTTTTTTCAACAAATGAACAATATTAAGTGTATAAAGTGCGCGTCAAAATGATAAGGTCATTTAATTTTTGTTCGTTTTATGAAAAAATTGAAGAGTATTGAAAAGTACCAGCACAACATTTGTTTCTGTTAATTCTATATAGAAACCTAAATATCTAAAATTTCCACTTTACAATGCACCATAATGCTAAGGCCAGTGCACATTATTCCAATAAAATGGCATATCTAAATATTTCTTTTAATTTATACATGGACCATTTTTATTAATTGTTATATAAATGCTATTAGGTACAGAATTTATCACATTTTCTAGTGTTTCTCCCAAAGAACAATATTGACGGTTTTTAGCATAAATTCCCGCAAAATTAGTCGCCTCATGTTCTCCATAACATTATGGTCTAGAGAACGTACCGGCCATTTCATAACAAATACTTCATATTACTCATGTCTTAGTTGATCGGCTAACATGAATTTCAGCGTTGTCTTGCTGGAAAATAAATGTCTTTTTTCACGATGAGTGGGCAGATATGGCAACAAACTGATTTAAGAGCTTTCGCTAGTACTCCAGACTATCCATTTTATATAAGTTGAAGGAAACGTTAACTCCCTTTGAAAAATACATGGTTTCCTTTCTTTAATCTCGCCAATAGTCTTTGAAAATAAAAAAAAAAATTTTTTGAAAAATTGTACCTGATGCCAGTTAGTTGACATGTGATTTTTTGAAAATTCTAAGCGTTTAAATTTAGATGTCTTATTTTATCAAGGAGCTTCTTTTTAATTTAGCTCGGACAATTTGGGGCTGTGCTTTAATGGCTCTCATTACCTTACTTTTCGAAGCATTCAAAGCTAAATCAACTTTAACCATATTAGTGCTTTGTATCGTATTTAAAGCCATTCTGGAAATTTTGCGAATTTCACGAACAGAAATGGATTTTGGTTGACCAGAGCTTTTAGTTTTTTTTTCACACATATCGCGATCTTTTAAATAATTTTCCACTATACAAAGCGAACGATCCAATTATCGTTCAATTGCTCGTATTCCCAATTGCTGGTAGGAAAATGCGTCAATCTAAAACCCTTTTCAAGTTAAGATAAAGCCTTTTTATCTTCCCATATTCTCAGATTGAAGATTGGATAAACAAAAATTTAATAAAAAGAAGAATGCGTTAATAATGGCAGATTTATTATCACTGACCTTATCATTTTGACGCATTCTAAAATACACTTTATTGATATTTTGTTTTATAAGTAGAATTAACTGTAAACAAGTGAGAGAAAATGACTAAGTTTTGAATAACACTTGAGCAACAATTATTTCAGTTTGATGGGTCACTGAAAACAATTCTGATACTAGACATAACATTTCAAATGGGTGCCTCAATACATCGTATAATTTGATATCAGATTTATAATGTTTAAAATGAAAGATCTAATATGGTGGATGATTTTTATCAAAATTATCCTTTTATTTACGAGACTATTTTTAGGTGTTGCTGAATACGATTCAATTCATTATAGCGAATGGTTCCACGTAAAAATTTTTAAACAAACCCGCCATTTTTATTTTGGAAACTCAGTTATCAGATTTATATTCAGTAACCCCGAAAGCTTTACGAATTAATACGTGATACTTATCCACTCCCTTTATACAAAATCAAATCCATACAAAAACGGCCATTTGGAAATTTAAAATTTTTGTCAGATTCGTATTCAGCGATCCAAAAAACTATAAAGTATAAATTTTAAATCAAATTCCTAAACTATATTCGCTATATTGGATGTGCCATTCTGAATTTTCAAAACCTGCTGCCAGTTCTGAGAACTCCCGAGTAAATTCCAACTAACAAAATTCTAAGTTGGAATTAAATATACTAAGAGCAACCAACAACTAGAATTTCCAAAAAAATATAAATTTTTTCCTTATGTAGAAAATTATTCTGGAAACAATAACTCTCAATATAAAAAATCGTTTCAATTCAAATTTTCGGTGATTGAATTTTTTATAACAATTTTCATTTAAAAATTATCGTATTTAAATTTGGTAGATTTTTTTTTAATTTTTCGAATCTCGCTTTTTAATCGAAAACAGTTACATACGTTAGGTATAGAAAATATCTTATATAACTTTCATTGACAACTTTTATATCAAAATTATATTACTTTATTCTCAATTCAGCCTGACCGCACACACCCTTAAGGCTTAATTAACTCAAAATTAAAGTTTCAGAGATATTTTTCAGTGCTCAACATATTTGATAAGCAATTTATTCATTTACTTTTTGAATTTCCAATTTACGTTCACTGGGTTATTTGGTGGGAATTCATGAAAAGTTTGTATGCCTTCCATTCTTTATTATTTTTAATTTAAAACGCTTTTGTTACTTTATACAACTTAATGGCGACAAAAAAGTTGGTATGTTTTTAAATAAGAAATAATTTACACATTTGCATATTTAACTTAAAAAAAGAAACAAAAAAAAATACATTGAAAACTTTACTTTGCGGCAGTTATTGTGATAAAGGTTACCAAAGTTTGTCTGTCCGTTTGCCTGTCTGCGTGTTGCCTCTCTGAACCACAAGGTGTTTTGTCGCGGCAATAAAAGGTGTTGCAAAAATTTTATATAAAGTTAGTTTAATGTTTTAGTTTCCGTTTCCGTTTTTCTATCAACTCTTTAAGCGCTTAATGTGTTTTTCTAAATAAATAAATTGTTTCTTGGAGTTTGAGCCAGAATACCCAACAAGTAAAAACTAACAAAACTTTTATTTTGCTTAGATGGTTGGTTTATTGTTGCATATAATTAGGCGCTTGTACAAACACCATCATTATCATTGGCGTTGTTCGTCGTCATTGTTATATAAAAATAGATAGTGCAAAAAAAAAGAGTCATTTAGTTGTTTGATGGTAATGGTATTAAATTGGTTGGTTTTTAAATGACTCAAGTTGTCAGCATTGTTGTTAAGTTTTGTTGTTGTTTTTGTTTTTCTTTCTTTCTCTCTCTGTTAATTGTTTTGTTTTGCGGTTAAGATATTAAAATAATAAATAATACGGCTTATAATGACAGTCTTGTTAGTAAAATATGATAACATATTGATTGTGACAATAATGTTTAATTATAATCGATTGAATTATTGTGGTCATATTTTATAGATTACATAGATCTGTATATATTTTGACACCTGCTGTCATTGAATGTGTTTGTTGTTAAAAAACAAAAATAATCAATAATTTTATAGTTAATTACCATAAATTTACAAAACATATGTTACTGTGATTGTTTGGTTTTGTATTTGTAGCATCTATTCGTGATGTAATATTCTTGGTCATATGCATTATATTCAATGTTTTTTTTTTAATGTGATGTTTGTGATGAGCAATTAAATACCATTGACATTGTGTAACGTTCAATGCCAGATATAAATTATTTGACATTACCAGTTATTACAGTACATTTCTAAAATAAATTTCCATATATATTTTTTTTAATAGCACTTGAAAAATAAATTTCTCTTAATACAATTATTCCAAGCTAAGGCTACCAATTTTAATTTTGGATAACTACATACTATATAATATAAATAAAGGAATGACTTTACTGAGATGACTGACTCACCCATCCAACATCGCCCAGTCCAAGCAGCTGGGGATAGGAAGCTGAAACTTGGTATATACACGCAGGGAAAAACATGGTTGGGCAATCATATTCGAAGCACATCATATATTTTTGGGATTATGATTGTGCCAACAACAGTCGAACTACAATATAGTTATCATATTATGATAATATAGTAACCATAATATTACCATAATATGGTCCCAATAGTTGGATTGTGATTTGAGACTATGAAAAAGATCATTGAATTTAAGAAAAACATTTTTTTGAAGAAATGAATTGAATATAAAGAACTTTTGTTATAAAAATGCTTTTTTAAAGAAAAAACATGGATTCTATGAACTTTTTCTAATAGAAAAGCTCTTTGCTCCTAAGGACATTTGAAGATATTTTTACATAGTCCTTAGAGTCTCAGAATTTTTCTTTAGAAGAAGTCCTTAGAATAAAAGAATAATTTAGCTAGAAAAAGTCCTAAGATTCTTAGAATTTTTCTTGATGAAAAGTTCTCAGAATCTAAGAACTGTTTATTCTAAGAAAGGCCTTAGAATCTAAGTTTTTTAAGAATATATGAATTTTTATCTAAGAAACATAATCTGAGAATTTTACTTTAAGGAAAAGTCCATAGAATCTTAAAATGTTTCTATAAGAAAAAATTCTAAAAATCTAGTACAAGTATTTTGTATTAATAAGAAAACTGTTCGTACAAAACATGTTAAAAAAGAGTTTTTTTTTAAATATTCTTAGTACTTTTTCCACAAGAAAATCGTTATTTTACAAGAAATTAATTAATAAACATATTTTTTTTTTAAATGTATTATTGGTTTTATTGAAAAGAATAAAAAATATAAAATCATTATAAATTTATGAATCTTTTTGACAATGAATTTTATCGACAATAAGTTGATAATTGTCAAATATAATGCGATATTTCGAAAAAGTCCCACATATAATAATAATTGTCAAAGCCGTGTTTTATTTGATTTATTCATTGGTTGTTGTTAGTATTTTATAGTTCCAGAATTATCATATTTTTTATAGTCAGAATTTTTGTTACGACAGTATGGTTACAGCCAAACATATTATGAAATAGAAAGTGGCAATCATAAAAAAATATTTACTTTAATAATGATGGTAGCGATCATGTTGATGGTTAGCACCTATATATTTTAACCAATAACTTGATTATGACAACCATTACCGAATGCAGCAAGTATAATATAGTAGCGGTGATCATATTGCAACCATGTTTTTTCTCTGTGTAGATTCCCCCTCTGGCATAGACATCCGCAAAGAAGGAAATTTTTGGAAATTTTTTTAGGGAAGGGGCAAAAGGGGGAAACTGAAATTTGATATATGTTTTCCTTGGGGTATGTTATAACTCACTGATAGTGAGTAAAAATGGGTCTTCGAATGGCGAAAAGTATTCCCCTTAACGGCCTGACCAAACCACTGGACCTTGGAGGTTGAAATTTGGGATACAGGTTCCTTCTCCAGTGCAGACATCTAAGACGGGACTTTTGGAAAAACCAATGGGGAGGGATGAAAGGAAAAAATTTTCCTCTTAAAGCCCTGCCAAAACCGCTGGAGCTGGGAAGTTGAAATTTGGTGCATAGGTTCTTCCGCCGGCGTAGACATCCACCCAGGTGGAATATTTGGAAATTCCTAGGCTGATGTGCAAACAGGGGAAAAGTCTCCCCCTTAACGGCTTATCCACAACCATTAAGCTAGAAATTTGGAGTATGGGATAACTCATTGATAAAATAAATTCTAGAGTTTTGGCTAGGGACGTGTTAAAAATTGCGGCGGAGAGTCCCCCCATAATGGTCTGAATACTACGCAGGACAAAGAAAGTTTAAATTTTGTAAATATATTTCTTCTCCAACCTAAACATCCGCCCACACGGTATTTTCTAGAATACCTACGGGAAGGGGCAAAAAGCTAAAAGTCTGACCTTAAAATCCTGCTCTAACCGTTGGAGCTGGGAAGTTTGAATTTATTATGGAGGTGATTCTAGGGAGAGGGCCAAAAATGGAAAATTCTCCCTTAACGGCCTGCCAAAACAGCTAGAACTAAGGAGGTGAAATTTAGAATGAAAGTTCCTCCTCCGACTTAAACATTAGATAGGACTGGATTTCAAAAAAATCCTACGGGGAGGGCGAAAAAGGTGAAAATTCTCCCTATTGATGGCCTGCCAAAACCGCTGAAACTAGAAGGTTCCGCCTCCGACGTATACATCCGTCCAAATGGTGTCTTTGGAAATTCCTACACTCACAATATATTTTCCGTTACCGACTGTAGTTTATTAAAAATATAATACGTAAAGTTTGTTTTTAAAAGAAGAATCAATTGAAATTCATAGAAATAAATTTTTTAACTATTTGAATCAGTCATTCAAAACACAAACTATAAAAATTTACAGACATTCAGTAGGAGTTGATATTTTCAGTTAAATGTAAAATTTTATGTTTTCTGCTTCAAAAAATAGAAATTCATATAATTCCTTTTTGTTTTCTTTACCAAAATAGTTTGTATACATACAAAATTATTTCAATAAAAATTACAAGAAATTATTCAAATATACATACACACAAAGCCAATAAAAATATAAACATCTTCATGTGTTGTGTTTTGTAAAATTTCATACAAATGGAAAAACATTTCAATTTGAAAAACAAACCCAAAAATCGTTTTTTTCTACTTTTTGTCAGTTAAAAATTGATGGTTATTTTAAACAACTTTCTATTATTTTTACTACTTTTGTCGATTATTAAACAATGATTGAAAATAAACAACAAAATGGGCTGAATATAATGAAAAATCGGTAGTCCTCTTTTTGATTGTATTTTCGATTAATTTAATATGTATTTTAGATTATTTTTAACAAAATAATATTGTGAGTGTACGGTATATTTCATAATATTTGATTTCATACATAATTTATTTGGCATCCTTACCTAAAGTAATACGGAAAATGTCAGCTAAGAGTTATCAACTAATGTCCTTAAGTATAAAAGGAATAACCAGAAATTTTTATACCCTACAGCACTACGTTGTTAGGGTATAATGAGTTTTCGCTGTTGTTTGTAGCTACCAAAAATTTTAGACTTGGACCCACATTATAACAAACTAATCTGCTCAGATTTACTTCTTAAGTTAATTAAGTGATGTCAGTGTCTTT
The DNA here is from genome assembly GCA_949748255.1 of Eustalomyia histrio. Lineage (NCBI taxonomy): Eukaryota > Metazoa > Arthropoda > Insecta > Diptera > Anthomyiidae > Eustalomyia > Eustalomyia histrio. The sequence continues at coordinate 28,904,587 of OX456527.1, forward strand.
GTGCGTGTGTCGATGTAAACAATTTAAATAAAATGATATTTAATTTTTTTATTTACATTAATCATATAATTACAAATTATATCCTAATACCTTAATACCTTAACGCTTGTTGTAGCGAAAACAGACCAGAGCCTGTGGTGGGAATCGAATCCACGACTCCTGCACTGATAACCTAGCACGCTACCGACTAGCCTTCAGGGGTGCCCAAAAATATTTTAATTATATGTTGTATATTTAAATTTTTTTGGGCTGAGGATGAACTTTATTAAATTGGATAGAATTAGTCCATATTAAGACCTACATCGTATAAAAGGGGCTTTTTTGAATTTGCCTTAAATCATATTAAGACACACAAAAACCATAGATATCTGGTTATAATATGGTTGCGGATATTATATGGGAGCATAGATTATACGTCTTGATTGGAATAAAATCTGAACATACTAGACCCAAATCCCCATATGAACCCGCCTCGCCAATATTTGCTTAAATTAACTTTTTAAATATTTTCGTCCAGGGATTAGGACTCGTACCACAATTTGGTGCACTTCATTCAATATATACTTAGGTTAGGGTATCATATAGTCGTCATGCCCGAATTAAATCTTTTCACTGGTTTCCACATAAATAACATTTTGCGGACGTCAATTTTTAAAATAAATTTGTTGGTTTGATATACATCAAAAAACTCTTTAAATTATGGGAGATCAAAGAGTATGGCCGTCACTTCAAATTATGTGTTTCTAAAGCTTTCGCTGTTTCTTTTTATTTATTCCAAAAAGTCTAAATAAAGGGTGTCCCAAGAAGAACGCAATTTTAAAACACAGATATTTAAAAAAAATCGTGAAACTTTATTATATCGTAAAGTAGACAGAATGAGGTTATGTATGGAACAATATATGGTGCAGATGGCTGCCGCGGCTTTGCTGGCATGCACGCGATCTTTTAATGAAATTTTCAATGACCGTTTTGCATGAATGCTGCAGTATTTCATTAATGCAGCGTCCAATTTCCTCTTTTAAGGCTTGAGTCGTCGTCGGCTTATTCGCGTAAACCATCGACTTCAAAAAACCCCAAAGAAAAAATTCTAATGGTGTTAAATCGCACGATCTAGGCGGGCAATTCTGATCTCCAAAACGCGAAATAACACGACCGGTAAATGACTGATGCAGCAATTGAATTGTTTCTCTGGCTGTATGACATGTGGCGCCGTCTTGTTGGAACCACATGCCCTCCACATTCATTTCTTCAATTCTAGGCAAGAAAAAACTGGTTATCATTTCACGATACCGAACACCATTGACTGTTTGCGCTTGACCTGCCTCATTTTCATAAAAAAAAAGGTCCAATGATTCCTCCAGCCCGAAAACCACACCACACAGTGACACGTTGAGGATGCATTTGCTTCTCGTGAATCACTCGAGGATTTTCCTCACCCCAAATGCGACAATTCTGCCTATTGACGAAGCCATCAAGATGAAAATGGGCCTCGTCACTGAAGATGATTTTATCATGTTTTCATGTTGTCTCTCCAATACCCAATTAACGAACTCCCTTCGCTGTCCATGGTCAGCTGGCTTCAGTTCCTGAGTTAATTGAACTTTGTATGCATGAAGATGCAAATCTTTCGTCAAAATTCGCTGCAAAGTGGATTTGGAGACACTAATTTGCTGAGCTCGGTGTCGAATTGAGGTGGATGGAGTTTGAGCGACATCATCACGTACAGCTGCGACATTTTCGGTCGATCGACCTGGTCAATGGCGCGTTGTTGTCTTTACATCACTAACATACCCAGTTTCGGCAAATTTATCCATTAATCTCTTTACAGTTGACTCATTATTGTGACCCCAAAATGATCGCAATTTGCGAACTGTAGCCGCAAAACTTTCACCATTTTGGTAAAACAATTTCACAATGAGAATGCGTTGTTTATTCGTGTAGCGCTCCATTTTTACTAACCTCGTACCTTCTACTAGCAAACAATAACAATTGTTCAAATGTCAAACAATGACGCTTCGAATGTTGCCACATTTAAAAATTGCGTTCTTCTTGGGACACCCTTTATATTAAGATATTTAAATATTTAAGATGTTTATTTCAAAAATTTTAAATAACATGCACTGTAAAATACTTACTATGAATATTATTTTTGTTAACAAAATGCTTGTATAAAAAAGTAAAAGAACGTATGAGTGTCGAATTCAGGTATTTAATAATAATTTTATAAATTTTAATTTAAGATTAATATTTCAGATAAGAAACCAACGAAAATAATGTATAATAAACTTAGAAATAACATATTGTTTTTGCAAAAAGACATTTCAACACTTTTTTGATGCAGGTGATAGATTAAATATTAATGATTAATTATATAATGTTAATAATGTTGTTGTTTCATTGTTATTTTATTTAAACGTTTAACTATATGTTGTAAATATTTCTTAATCAATAATTTATTTAAATTTATTAGAACCTGTATTTAACAAAAAAACTATACATGAACAAAAAATAAAATAAAAACTAAATCTATAAACACACCCCGATTTTTGCTTTTTCGATTGATAAAACTATTGAAAAATTCATCGATCATCAGCAGCATCATCATTAGGCATCCAATGTCTGTCAACGGCAACACAACTGGAGACAGCAGCAGAGTTAAGCAGCATTATTGTATTTATCAGCCATCAAACCAGGGAATATTTCAAGACAAAATACCAGCCAACATATTCATGAAACATTAAGTAGCTACAAAGTCTATTGTTTAATATAAAACCATCATCAAAGTATTAAAATTTTTATTTCAGCAATAAAGCTTCATCATTTATATATGTATATATATAAATATTTTTTTTGAAGACGTTATAATTTTTTTTTTTTTATATTAACACATGTCAATTTTTTTTTTACTTTAAAGACTATAAATTTATTTAAATTGTTTTCTTTTAAAACGAAAAATCGCAGTCTTTATTGAGAGACTTAAAGGCATCGACATCGTTTATATAAAACTTTATTGAAATTTAAAAAAAAAACTTTAGTACGCCAGATACGCGAAATAGCAGCAGTTAAACAAAAAAGCGTACATATTATTTTGAAACAGAAATAAAATTTATTAATAAAGGATTTCAGTGAATATAATAATAAAAATTAAATTAACATGAAAGTGGTAATACATTTATTTAATAAATATTTTTGAGACTAAAAAAGAGACTTTATAATAAAGTGAAAATTAATAAATAAAATGTGAGAAAATCGATTTATTGAATTTGTAAATAAAATGAAAGAAAAAATAAAATTAAACAAACATTACTAAATTTGGAGAGTGCATATTTAAAATTAAACAAAGCAAAAAAAAAAAAAAAAACATACATGAAGTAATACAAACAATGTCAATTCATCTAAACATGTAGTATACCATCACTTGATTTATGTACAGCCATTAATAATAATTACAGTAAATAAATAAATAATTAATGAAACCTATTATATTCCGGAAAAATCTTCTTAAATTTTTATACAATGAAAGAGTTAAATAAGAATATAGCGATTGAAACTTATTGGCGAATTCACCTTAAAGCTTAGAAATTGTAAAAATTTTTATTTCAATCCGATTGGATCCTTTGCTCCACAAAATCGGCCATCTTGTGAAAATAGATGTTTTATATAAAAAAAAATATAAAAAAAATTATAAAATTTTTAAAAATTTGTATAAGCTACGACGATCACCAAAGAAGACAACATGTTTTGTTATTACTTTTTTCCTCATGCATATTTGCTTTTATCTGATTTTTTTTTATTTTAAAGTTTTGAGGTTTAAAGTTACTCTTTCTTAAGATTTTAAAGTTATAATTGTTTTTTCACACTTTTGTTTGGCTCAAAATGACTTTTCCTAATAAAAAAAAAAACATCTGTTAGTGTTGTGTTTTTTTTTTACAAAAAGTGTCTTTCCCTGCTTTTTTATTTTTACTTTTTTTCTCCCCTTTTCCAATATTTTTTTGCAATCTCTGATGATCACAAATATCACAGCCAAACTATAGTAATGGGTGCGATATGCTCATATATTACCTTGTAATGTTAGCTTGTAACCTTTTGCATTATTTTCAAGCGTAAAGTAATGCTTTACCTAAGAGGGTGGGTCAATAAGTCCGTTACTTTTTAAATGAAATACAGTTTTTTTGAAAAAAAAAAAAAAAATATATATTTTTAGCTCAATATACTTATCCAACGTTTCTTCAATTTTTGTATCCCTTCCAAAAAATATAATTTTTCGAGGTCCAAAAAATATGCATTTGTTTGACCAATAATTTCATCGTTGGAGCTAAATCTCTTTCCGCCGAGCGATTTCTTTAGGTTTGGAAATAGGAAATAGTCACTGGGGGCTAAATCCGGAGTATAAGGCGAATGAGGGGACAATTCGTAGTCTACTTCATGGATTTTTGCCATGGAAACTAAGCTGTCACACGATTCCGTTGGTGCTCGATTGTGAGCACACGCGGCAGCCATCTTGCGGAAAGCTTTCTCGTACCCAAGTGATCGTTCAAAATTGAAATCACTGAGCTAAATGAGATACCTATGTCTTCCACAATCTATCGCACATTCAATCTACGATCGACCAAAACCATATCGTGAAATTTTTCAATTGTTTTGGGGGTAGAGACCTCAACGTTCGCATTTTCCGTGCTTGTAAGGCCACAACAACAGTCAGTAAACCACTTTTTTACCATTGAAATCGATGGTGCGAGTCCCCATAGTATTTATCAAGCTTTTCCTTGGTTTGATTGACGTTTTTTTTCGCAAAAAATAATGTTTAATGAGTACTCGAAATTCACTTCAAAAAGCCACGAGGTTGTATGTTTTGAACAGCTGTTAAACGCAAAGTAAATGACGGAACTTGCTCAAAATTGGACAGTAGTCTTTAAATAGTTGGGAGCAGTGTTGCATAATTAGAAGGGAAGTCCGAAAAGTCACGGACTTATTGATCCGCCTTCGTGTCATTGATAATGTATTGCATGATTTGTAAACGTAAAGTAATAATTGAAATATTTTTAAAAATTTATTATTAGACTCATTAATCTGTGCATCTATCGAAACAAAAATGTAATGTAAGGTATATACATTTCGACATCACGAACGAAAACACGAAGCCCAACTATTCATTTATGTTGGAAGCAATGAAATATATGCGTTGATAGCTTAGTGGGTAGAGTTTTAGGCTGATAACCAGAGTTCCCAGGTTCGATTCCCTTGATGACCAGATTATATTTAATAAATAAATATTTGTAGTAATATTATTTAATAAGATTATTTTTTTTAAATCTATTTTTAAACACATTACGTTTCCCATATACATAATCATTTAAATTATCACCTCTATAGTAATGGGTCCATACATTATTTTGAAGCTCATCGAATATAAAATTAATCAATGAAGTAAACTGTAAAGTAATGCATCATCCCCAATGGCTATATATTACCTTACACATTATTTGGTAATGTGTGATTGTGCTGGGATTAACAAAGGAATCCACTCAACGCTTAAAATCAAAAAATTATCTTTAATTAATATTTAAACTAACATTTTTTTGTATACATTTTTATCGTATTTCTTCTTAAGACACCATAAGGAAGTGTGGTATCAATGGAAAGGGATTTTTGACAAGCATTCGCTAAAATTTCCTGTTTTAGCGGTTGTAGTTGTAAGAAATGTACTAAAATTGCTGCAAGTACGATTTTGTGTGGGAAAGTAAAAAATAAAACACTATTAAAATTTATTAACACGTAGAGAAAAAATATGGTTTGGTCAATCATATTCAAGGAGCAAATGTCTTACTTTAAGAAAGAATTTGATATTAAGTACATTTTCAAGGAAACGTTTTTTAATTCTTTGCACCTCTTTTAAGGAAAAATACTTCAGCAAAATTTTCAAGTTCAAAGGATAAAAAAGCATATATATGCTTTCTATTTGAAATATATATATATATTTTTCAAATAGAAAAAATCTTAACATACATTCTAAAGAGATTTTTATGATTTTGTTAGATAGTCCTTAAAGTCTCAAATTTTTTTTTTAAGTCCTTAGAATTTATAAATATTTTTACTAGAAAAAGTTCTTAGAATAGCAGCATGATGAGTAGTACTCAGAAGCACAGAATTTTCTATTCAAAGAAAGGTCTTAGTATGTAGGTCTTTTTTTTTAAGAATATATGAATTTAATCTAAGAAACAGCTGGCAGAATCCGAGTATTCTACTTTTACGAAAAGTCCATAGAATCTAAAAATGATTCTATCAGAAAAAATTCTTATTATTTTTACATGGGTGACTGAACAGATACAATATTTTATAGGAAAGCAGTATTATCACTGGAAATGTCAAAGTCAAGTTTTTGTTTATTTATAATTATTTATTGATTGTTGTCAGTATTTAATAGTTCCATAATTATCATATTTTTTATAGTCAGAATTTTTGTCACCACAGTATGGTTGCAGCATAATAAAACATATTAAAATATCTACTATAATAATGCGAATATATTGATGCTTGGAACCAATTTGTAAACCAAAAACTTGATTGTGACAACCATACCCGAATGCAGCAGCCATAATATTGTATCAGTGATCATGTTTTTTTCTCTGCGTCTATGTATAATATTTTATATCGTTGCTAATAAACTAACAACATTATGTTAAGTGAATAAAGTAGACTTATACATCTAAAAAGTAAAATAGTTTTCATAAAAAACAAACATTTTTTACAAGAAAATAACCAAAATGTTAAAGACTTCAATGTACTCTTAAAAATATGAAATTTGGTAATTTTATTTTTCACAAGATTTGTATTCAGGACTTGAAATTCCTCGAACCTTCGAAAAAAAAATTACTTTCCGTACTGGATTATATATTAATATCTGTAAATTCGGATATCATTGCAGTATAGATATTATTCACAACATTAACTATAAAAAAGCGAAATTATACAAAACCAACTTATAAGCGGATGCATCTCCAAAACCTTTCTCCCGATAAAAAATTTTCAAAGAAAATTGGTCATTGAACAAAATCTAAAAAAAATCTTTTTCCATCGATGAGTCATTCTTTGACTTAAAACCCCAAAAAACGAAAAAGCAAGTACTTTTTGACTTCACTTTTAAACACTTTAAACATCAGGAGAGCCAATAAAACTAAAACCCAAATTTTTGGATTTTGATTTTCTATCACATATCTGAGTTTTATTTAAATCGGGATGTAAGCTTTGGGGGGATTACTTTGTAATGTGTCAGTTTCCTAGGATATCGTTAACAAAGCTTAATCAGCGTTTAAAAATTACACAATATTTGTTTATGAAGTACTTTAAACATTAAATTTTTAATTAAAATAAAAAATTATAAATAAAAATCCAAAAATAAGCTTAAAAATTATATTGGAGATATACAGGTTGGTTGAAAAGTTCCTGTACCCACCAAGAGATGGCACTGCTAGCTCCAAACTTTTTTTCTCAAGTTGGTATAACTGTCCTGAGAACACATGCAAAGTTGCAAGTCATTCTGTCAATTCTTTCTTTGACGTGTCATTGATTTTTTTTAATATGGAAAAAATTTAATATCGTGCAGTTATTAGATTCTTTGTTTTGAAGGGTTTAAAATCAAAGGAAATTTGTTAACAATTGTTAGAAGTGTATAAGGAGTCCTCACCTTCAAAACGCACCGTTAAATTTTGGGCTGGTGAATTTAAACTTGGTCGTACCAGTCTTAAAGACGATCCTCGCGAAGGACGACCAAAAACTGCAACCACAGCAGAAATCATTGAGCAGGTACATAATATGATTAGTGAAGATCCAAGTTTGACTAAGCGTGAAATTGCTAATGCCATAGGCATCTCAGACGAACGAGTACTCCATATTTTACATGAAGAATTACGTATGAAAAAACTGTTTGGAAAGTTAGTGCCGCACACATTAACAATTCAACAAAAACTGGATCGAAAACAAATTTCTCAGCGTAATTTGGAGCGTTTAAAGCCGAATAAAACCGATTTCTTTCGTCGTTTTATAACTATGGATGAGACTTGGATCTACCACCATGATCCTAAATTGAAACAAGAACGTTTACAGTGGACTGGAGCTGGTTGTTCAGCTCCAAGGCTGGTGAAGTCACAACGATCAGCAAAGAAGGTTATTGCATCAGTTTTTTGGGATGCAAAAGGAATTTTGTTGATTGATTATCTTCAGAAAGGTAAAACAATCAACTCTGAATATTATTGCAGCCTTTTGGATCAGCTGGATGAAAAAATTCGTGGAAAAGGCCTGGTTTAAAGAAGAAAAAAATCATTTTTTATCAAGACAATGCACCTGCTCACAAAAGTGTTTTGACGATGGCTAAATTCAAAGAATTAAAGTACGGATTGCTTGAACATCCACCGTATTCACCAGATTTGGCTCCCAGTGACTACTATCTCTTCAGAAATCTCAAACAATTCCTTCGTGGAAAGCATTTTTCGTCGAATGAAGAGGCCATAGCAGCCGTAGATGGTTATTTTGCAGAGCTTCCGGAAAACCATTATAAGGATGGGATAAAATTATTGGAAGATCATTGGAACAAGTGTATTGAGCTTCTAGGAGATTATATTGAATAAAAAAATATATTTCGTAACAAAAACAGTATTCTTTCATTTCGAGCGCAGGAACTTTTCAACCAACCTGTATCATCGAACTCTCTATTTCCGTGGGTTCTCGCGGAATTTTTATATGTCAATATTTTAAAAGTTTTTTTTTTTTAATTTCAACATATTATATTTTTTTGTCATTTGTAAACATCAGATCAAAATACATGTAACAGCCTAGCTAAATATTGCAAATTTACTATGATTTTGTAAATAAACGAAGTTTGAAATCTCGTTATAATGAAACAAAAAAAAAAAAAAAAAAATTCTCGTTGTAAAAAAGATTACTTAAGACAGAGTATAAATAAACATTAGTAATAGACAATTTTGAGTGTTCAAATTTTAGAAATGTTTTTGTATGTATTGTTGATCTTTATTCACTTAACATAATGTTGGTATTAATAGGATTTTAGAACATATAGTCAAATTCTTTTTATAAATTGATTTTTATTGAAAAGAAACATGAAAATTTCTATTAGTAAATTATATCAAATAAAAATTGAAAAAAATTCCACAGATCCAGTAGAATAGAATTCTTAGTTTTTTTGGTTGCCGCAACACAACCCTCTTCAGTATCCAGGCTCCTTGTTGGGTTAATGCATTGATTTTTATATTAAGTGTTTGGCAACAAATTAAGAAACCCGAAAACAACACACAATTAGACTCAGCTGGTGTTTAGGTATTCTACTTTTAAAAATAAAAATAGTATTTTATGCTGCGAATTGGACTAGAGCCGGCAATATTATATTTATTGGACCATTGCTTTTCCCATAGGCTTGAATATTTTCAGGTTTGAAATTTGAATATTTTTGTTAAATAATAACATAGTAGCCACAACAGAATATAAATTGTGTATTTTAATTTTATTCAATAAAACGATATTTTTAAAATTCCTCAGGGTTTGAATTTAGAACACTTAGACCTTCATTTAGCAAGATATTTAAATTTTAAGTTTTTATTGACACAAACAATTTTTTGATTATATTTTAACGAAAAGTCTTTGAAAGTTGTTTTCCAATAACTTGAATTATTGATTTTTTAGTTTATTTACTTTTTATTACTATTGTTTTCAAATTCATCTAGAAGGTAAGGAGTTATAATTTCAAAAAATAATAATACCCCAATATTAATTCTACACTGGGATGGGTTTAATTCGATTTAAAATGCACCAATACTTATACGTAATTTTATTATAATAGATTTTAATCACTCTCATACCGTTTTATTTGCAAACGAAAAAAAAAATTAATTAATATTAAATAAGTAAAAAAAATCAATAAATAAAGTCATTGCAAAAGAGTTTTCGAAGCCTTTTCAGTAAAATTTAAGCAAAAAATTAATTGAGTCAATACAAACTTAAAATCTAAATATCTTGTTAAAATGACCTGACTCTTCATTTCAAAAGATTTAATTTTGCTTACAGTGTATTTTTTTCAATATTGATAAGAAAAACCAATATTTTGGATGATGTGACATTGTTTCGATTAATTGAATATATTTTCTGTTTAAATTTAATTTAACTATTCTGCTGAAGAACTTTAAGTACATATAATTAAAAATATTAAATAACGATACAATTTTGGAAATTGCTATAGAACTCCAACCAATTTATTTTCTGTGTGCATAAAAAAATACTAGACTTCATCCGTATGGAATGCATTAAATTTTTTTAAGGAACTTAGTTTAATTTGCTTTTGAAAATCTCATTTGATGACAGACCAGTTATAGATCTGTGACCGAGTGAAATTAAGTACCGAAATTCAAGGACAATACTTTTTAATTTCATGGTCCTTTAAATGAAATAATAATCAATTTTTTCTCTATCTTTTTTCAGCATCCTGTGTTATTGCTAACATTCTGCTCTTATGTTGCCATAAATGCTATGCCTGTTATGGATTCACCCATCAATACAATTGTTATTCCATATGAACCTTTTATCACAAATCAATTAACAAATGCAAAGGGAAAAATTCAACGGGTTTTTGTACCAGTCAATATGGATATTGCACCCCCAGCTAATTTAAAAGTAGGTGAAATGGCCTTGGGAACACAGAAGGGTATGGCGTTGAATTTCGCTGAAGGTGCTTATCCAGTCTACTATATGCCAGGCAATGCAAATGGAAAATTTCAAGAAAAAAAATTTGGTTATTGGAATAGATTTATTTATAATCTACTGAACTAATAGAAATTATTTTTAAAACCAACCCCACTAAAAGTGCTGTGATAAAGTGCTATACCTTAATATACATATTTAGTATTTAATAAAAAATAAAAAAAAAATAATCATAAATCTATAAAAATCTTAATTTTGTATTTATTTATTCACCATAATTTACAAATGAAAGTATTTTCATATTTGTGCAAAAAAAAAAAAGGAGAAAGTGAAGCAGATAAATACAGAACCATAAATTATAATACTCTATTTAAATCTCTTTTTTTTTTGATAAATTTATGCCAAATATGAGACTCTTTTCGTTTGCTTAGATATTTTCAAAGATCTTGTTGATGATCAACAAAATGCGTGTGAAAAAGAAACCAGATGACCAAATATATATGTTTTATTTTTAACAAATCTATATAAACTACATATGTAGGTGAAATAAAATATAAATCAGATTATTTGATATTTCTGTACACACCTGGCAAACAAAGCAAAAGTTTTGGCAAATTTTACAAACATATTTGTCTATAAACAGAATAACAACGTATCGTATTTTTTCATACCAAACAGACAATTAGAACACGTCAAACGTTACAGTTGTGTCATAGAATCTGTTTTATTTTCACAACGTTTTTTTTATTCTCTCATTTTATGTTTCTCATTCTCGCAATAGAGTTGCCGAATTTTAATATTTGTTTTTTTTTTATCAAATACCATATCGTTAGCTGAAATGAAAAAGGGAGTAACTAACAATTTTATTTTTACGGGAGAAGCAAAAAACACCAAATTGGAAATTTAACAAATTCGTTAATAAATCTGAACCGTTTTGATTGTAGAACGATACATATTTGTAAAGAGATGTTGTTCAATGCAGTTCTTTATAATAACTCAACCTCATTTAAAATTTTTATAGGGCAACCAAAATACATGGAAAATCAAAAACATCTCAGATTACAATTTTTCCATTTAACTCTTATATTATTATTATGTTCAAATCCTAAATTTATATTAAAATATTTAATTAAAATGTATGGGGTTATTGCGCAACTATATGAAATATTGTCACATCTAAATATGCAACTCTACCATATTTAGCATAGGGAGATTCAACTAACTTTTAATTTTCATAAATATATATACAAAAATATACTTAATATAATTTTGATATTAGTGACTCAGCCTATGCTAAACATATTAGAATTACATACCCAGGAAAATTTTTTAGAACCGGTTGCCAACACCATATATTCTAGAACTGGTTCCAAGGTAACAACCCCCAGTTGTCTTGTTGCTTTAAAAGAACCGGTTATATTTTACAAAGTTAGAACTTGTTGTAGAATCAGTTCTTTAGAATCTTCTTTGGAACAGAAGTTGTATATATTAAAATTATTTTTACATTTATGAAAATATTTTGAATGATATCAAGTTTATCAGTCATGGTAAGTTTAAAGAAAAAAAATGTTTGCTTATATGAAATATATGACGATTTTTTAACTCTCCTACCGGTAATTCATTTTTTTCTCCAAAACTTAACCTTTCTGAAGTTTGACTCCTAAAATACTTGTTTTACAATGTTATTTTATTTTTGGGGACAATACTTTCGGAAGAACCTAAAAACATTTTTGGGGGAGGAATGCGTCATAAGTTTATTATGTCCCTAAAGCATACAAATAAGTCTTCGCAACAACAATTTTATTATAATTAATTTTTTTCTTCTCATAATTTGTTGAACGGTCGTGTACTCAGGGGAAGAGAAAACAATTTTATAGAGATGTCACATTAAGCATTTATTCTACTGATCGCTGGGGGCGCTAAAATCTGGAGTTATATCATTAAAAAGTTGTTGATTTAAAAAAGAATAATTTGAATGGAGCTAAATTATATTTTTTTGTGTGTGTGCTTAAAGATCAATTGAACTAAAAGAGTGATCGTTTAATTGAACTAGTTCATTAATGATACAACTCTACAAATCAACATTGACAAACACAAAAAAAAAAGACATTTATAAAAAAATAAAAGTGAAACCATACAACGAATAAAAATTGTGTGAATCCCATATAAATAATAATTTATACGCGAAAAGGAATTGGCGCAAAAGTAAATCGAATCAAAAGAAGAATTTATACCAAAAGGATCAATTGAAACAAAAGTAAGTATAAAAATATGATTTCTAAAAGAAAATTAAGGTATGAAACCTTAAAAGAAAAAAAAAGAATACTCAACCTTTTAAATAGTTACGATCCTCCAAATCAGCAGCAACCTTCTGGTTCGCAAGAAGAAAATATAGAAAATGTTCCACCTACATTTACAGCTCCGCAAGCTGTAAATGAAGGTCATGCTGCTGATTTGGGATTAGTAACTTTTACGGATTATGCACCAAGCCGAAGAAGTTCTGTAACCATGGACCCATCCAAGCGTCTTCGCTTGAAACTTAAAAAATGGTACCTAAACCATAAAAGATCAAGATTACTTAAAATCCTAAAATCGGAAAAACTTAATGTACCGTCTAGCGTTCCAGGGTTACTAAAACGCATTAATAAATGTGTTCAACGTTCTGTAGCTCCCGGTACTTATGTGCATATAGGTCTTAAAAAGCAATTAAAAAAAAATTTCCCAAATAATTGTTACTAAAAACATTTGTTCTTTGGAAATTGATATCGGGATCGATGGCCTTCCCCTATACAAAAGTTCATCTACAGGTTTATGGCCTATACTTGGTCATATCCAAAATCTTAGAGAGGTAGATGTTTTTTTAATTGGTACTTATGTAGGTCCTAACAAACCCGCAAATATTAATAGTTTTCTACACGATTTTATCACTGAAAGTACACATCTGCTTGAAAATGGTTTTACTATTGGTGATAAAACAATTAAAGTCCAGTTCAGAGCCTTCATTGCAGATGTTCCAGCAAGAGCGTTTGTTTGTGGCACCATTGGGCATAATGGATTAAACGGTTGCCCCAAATGTTGTCAACATGGTCGTAGAATTGACTACACCACAGTTTTTACTACTTTTGCTGGTGAACCTAGAACTGATGATGATTTTTTAAATAGACGTGATATTCCATACCACAAGAAATTATACCAACATCAAAAATTGGGACTTGAGGAAATTGGTGTCAAAATGGTTACACAATTTCCTTTAGACCCAATGCATCTCTTAGACCTTGGCGTTGTTAAAAAGGTGTTAATCATCCTAACACAATCAAAATTAACACCAAAGCGCAAGGCAGTAGAGCTATCATCTATGTTAACATCTTTTTTACCCCACATTCCTAAAGACTTCAAGAGAAAAACACGTTCTATTAAAGACATTTTTAGGTGGAAGGCGTTAGAATTTAAACATTTCATTATATATTGGGGTATTCCTGTAATTAAACATTTTTTTAGCGAAGAAATCTTTGTACACTTTCTTCTGCTGAGCTGTGCCTATCGGATACTTCTATGTACTAAAACATATTTGGACAACATAGATAAGGCAAAAGAATTATTAGTTGAATTTGTAGAAAAATTTCCAAGTATATATGGGGAGAAAAGCATTACGTACAACGTACAAAACCTGTTACATTTAACGGATTGTGTAAATGACTATGGTTGTTGTAGCAGTTTTACAGCATATAAATTTGAAAATTTCATGAAAATATTTAAACTGAAAATTCGAATAGGAAAACATATACCTCAACAAATTTTTAATCAATTTTCCGAAACATCAATTATCAAGACAAATGAAAAAAAATACGAAAAAGTAAATAAAAACCATCAAGGGTTAGTTAAATCAATTTTTGTTTCTAACTTTTATTTTTCCAAAAATTATCCCGACAACATGGTTGTAAATTTTGATGGAGATTACATAGAAATTCAAGAATTTATTTCTGATGAAACATTTTTAGGAAAAAAAGTCATCAATAAATCAGAATATTTTACTGACCCTAAAAATCTAAATCGTCTAGTTTGGGAATATTTTTTGCTGGTCCAACAATAGAATATAATTCTATAGAAACTTTTAATATTACAGATATTGAAAAAAAAATTCTTTTTATTACCAATCACGATTGGTTACATTTTATTCCCATTAATTTTATAAATTATGTTTCAAATCCTGTTTTAGATGTCGTCGAAAACCAAAATTCAAAAACTACAAACAGAAAATGGGTTGAGTGAAGAACTTTTAAAACTTAAAAATGAAATTGCAACAATGAAAGGTAAGTATTTTTTTTTAATGTGTAGAAATCCATTAATTAATTGTAATTTTTTCAGATATTATTTTAAGACAAAATTTACAACTACATGAAGTTTTTAGTGGAAAACTTAATAAAGTTTTGGAAGATGTCGAAGTTTAAAATGTACGTATTATTATTTTTAAGTCAATTCAGAAAGTAACATTCACGTTCGAATGGTGAAAGTGGATTTCAAGATTGCTACCTTAAAACAATGGCCTAATGTGTAATGTATCCTATTATTTTTTTGCAGTAAAATGTGATGCCCAAAACTCCACAATAACCAATGTCATTGGTGAACAATCTATATTGCTCCGTAATCTTATTAAAACACAATTTTCTGTTCCAATATTTTTGAAAAAATTTCCTTTACAAACAGCAAAGTCGCTAGACGACTTGGAAAATGAGATCAACGAAGAAAATAAAAATGAGATGGTAAGTTAAAAGTAAAAACCAAATTATAACTTTAAAATATAAAATTAAATTTGTTTAGTATCAAATCTAAAAATGTTTTTGACCATACCCTAAAATGGAAAATTTAATTGCATTAGATTTATTTTTAAAGTTAAAAATTTATTTTAAAAATGTTGTGATTTTTTCAGATAAAATCCCTAAAAAATATTATTGCTGGAGGAAGCATCAAACAAAAAATGGATTCCATTTTATCAACCCAGCTTATTTTGGAATTTAACGTTGACGGCATTCAAAACAAACATCGTTTGCTAAATTATCCAAATTTTCTTAGTGTATTATACAGTATCTCTTTTTTTTTCTTTCGAATTTTGCCATTTCAAATAACACATACTTTTTAGGTGCTTGTGCTAAAAATGCTGATTATAACCAAGACGTGTTTAAAAGCGATTTAAGATATGGACTTAAGGCAGCAAAAAACAAACACTTTAAAATTAAATGTTTAAAAAACAAAGAAGCGCAACAATCCAAAAAAGAAAACACAAAAATTAGATCTCAAGACCAAAACGAGAAACAATCCAACAAAGAAAATAATAACATTAAACCTCAAGACGACAATCTAATGTAATATTACAATTTATATTTAATTAGCTACAATTTTGTATTCCATTTTCATTGTTTGTGTAAAAAATGTAAATATATCTATTAATTATAATTATTTCTAACTATTATTCAATTAATTTTAATATTTATTTTCTTTTTAATTTTTTATTCATTAAATGTTATGAATTTTTATTTATTTGAACTAAATTCATTTGTATTATATGAAAACAATTTATCACACAAATAGAACTAAATCTGTAGAAATAGCAGGAAAAATTACTAAAAATTAGTTAAATTTTTTAGAAGATTTTTCTTTCTAAAAATGTGTAAGATGAAAACACAAAAAAACCTTTTAAATTTATAAAATTTTAGTTTTTTCTGCATTTTCCATTTTGACTAATTTTTAGTATTTTTTTTTTTGCTATTTCTGCAAAGTTGTTTCTATTGGTGTACAACAATTTTACTACATTATAATATTTTAAATCATATGAATTCCTGAACTTTTAATTAATTTACCTTGTTTTTTCTAAAGATGTATTTTGCGTTTTTTAGTAATAAAAATAAATATATTTTAAAAAAATACATAAATTCTTTTGTTGGTTCCCTGGAAGAAATGGTTCATTCAGTTCTTTAAAGCTTTTTCAGAATGCATTCCCAAAGCTATGTTGCACAATACGTTCCTAAATTGATTCCGAAGAACTAGCATGTCTTCCTTTTATACATTTTGGAATCAATTCCGTAAAAAAAATACTATATAAAAGTAACTAGTAAAACAACTGATTCTTTAACCGATTCCAAAGAAGCGGCACTTGTTCTAGTTTAGCGTAATAGAACCGGTTGCTTTCGTGACAATCTCAAACAAAATTCATCGATGATAGAACCGACAATAGAATGGGTTGCTTAGAAGGGGCACCGATTCTACAATTGGTTCTTTGGAACAGAAAATTTTCCTGGGTATTTAAACGTGACAAATTTTCACGTAGTTACAGAATAACCCCATTATATGTAAATACCAAACTATAGTATGTTATTAATAGGGTATCCAATCGGTTAATCGTTATTGTGCCAATTGTTCGAATAATTCAAAAAATGCCCATATTTCGAATAACTAATAATTTTGTACGAATAATCGATTACTCAAAATTGGTAAAAAATATATATTCAAAAATGTTTCAAAAATATGTTTTTTATATATTTTTTTAAAGGTTGATATAACACAAAAGCGTTCATTTAATAGGAACTAAATTGCTTTTCAAACATATAAGCTTTTCAGAAGCCAATTAAGTAACTCTTTGTTTAGCCTTTAATCTAGAAGTTTAGCGAAACATTAATAAATTTTAATTAAATCAATTCAATCAGTCAAACGTGCCCTGACGGTGTCCCCTGAGTCCTAAAGTAATATCCACTTTTTTAAACTAAGTAAATTCTTTTTGCTAATTTTAGCAAATCGGTTTTCAAAAATAAGTAAAATGATTTCAAAAATTTGTAAAAATTCTGTAATTTGTTAAATGTAAATAGCAAAAAGATTTGCTTAATAATTATTTTTTTAATAAATATCAGTAAACTGTTTAAAAACTTTTCTAATAACTTTTTTTTCTGAATGTAATCAATAATTTGTACCCGATCTTAAATATATTTTTGACAATTTTTCAAATATTTTTTCTCTTTTAAAAATATTTTTTTTTTCAATTTAACGAAATTTTTATTTTACATCCTGCTTGCTTGAAAATTGTTAGTTAAACAAAAATATTTTGTAGGCAGAAAAAATAGTAAATTATATTTTCTATAGATATAATATAATCGCTTTAATAAAAAAAATATTGTTTAGCCAAAAACTACTTAATATGTGAGGACGGTTTTGTGGCGGTTTTGTTCATTAGAGGGTTAAACGCACCACTAAGCCAGTTAAAAGGTTATAAAAGCGTTCAGTATAAAAAATCATCATATTAATGAAACTGTTTAATAAATCGATTATTATCAATACTTCATCATATTAATAAAGTTTTTCTAAATATGATAAAAAAAATATCGAAGTTTTTTTATCATACGTGCGATATTCTCATGCGTTACCTTGTAATGATAGCTCGTTACCTTTTTCATTATATGCAAGCATAAAGTAATAAGTTACTCATTATTGATAACGTAATGTAAAGTAATAATTGAAATATTTTTGAAAATTAATTTTTAGATACATTACTTTGTGTTTTTTTGTAAGCAAAAGGGTAATGTATTTTGTTTGGATAACACTAGCGAAAAAACGAAGCGTAACAATTCATTTAAGTTTAAGGCAATAAAATACTATAGGTGTCGATAGCTCAGTGGGTACACGCAAAGAAAAAACATGGTTGGGAGAATCATATTCGAAGAGCATCATATATTTTTGGGATTATGATTCTGGCAACCATAATCGTACTATATTATGGTTATCATATTATGATGATAAAATATCCATAATTTTACCATAATATGGACCCTACAGTTATGTTAAGATCCAAAAATTACCATATTATGATTCTAAATAAACATATGATTTTGAATTTATCATAATGCATGTAATCATAGTATGCACAAAATGTTATTACATTATGGTCCCCATAACTATATTATGATTTCTGTGTTCATAATATGATCCATATAAAATCTTTATATAGAATCTTTTTGACAATGAATTGATTATTGTAAATAATATTACATGTATAAGGAATTTTCGAAAAAAACCCTTAAAAAAAATCTTCTAAAGCTTAAAAAAAAAAAATAAACTGGATCTTAAAAAGTCAATTGATAAAATGTATTAAATCCATATGAAAGGTATTTTCTACCCATCTGATATTTGTCCAGTTTTAGTAAACAATATATGATTGTTTTTTTAAGACATTTTGGTTTTTACGAAAACAAGACAAAACTCGTATTAGCACTGTAAATGTTAAAGTCATGTTTTATTTGATGTATAATTATTCATTGACTGTTGCCAGAATGCAACCATTCTGGCAACAGTCAATGATCATATCATATTTTATTCATAGTTACCACAGTATGGTTACACCTAATCATGTTATAAAATAGAAGGTGTCAATCATAAAATAGTGAAATATTTACTATAATAATGATGGTAGCGACCATGTTGATGGTTAGACAACCAATAATATGGTTGTGACAACCATACCCGATTGCAGCAAGCACAATATAGTAGCAGTGATCATGTTGCAACCATGTTTTTTCTCTGCGTGTAGAGTTCTGGGCTGGCAACCAGATTTCCCTGGTTCAATTCCCTGAAGAAGCTATCCATTGAAATAGGAAATATTGGATGAAAAATAAATAATTTTGTATAAAATAGACCTTGAGCTTGAATACTTATTAATTGGAATTTATATTAAAAAGGTCGAAGAAATTAAACTGAATAATTTTTTAATTAAAAATATTTTAAATAAAATATTTGTAATAATTTTTTTTTAATAAAACTTTCTCTTTTTAAAAATCTATTTTTAGACACATTACTTTTCCATTCTCGTAACCATATAAATAATCCCTTACATTATCACCTCTAAAGTAATGGGTATATACATTACTTTGAGGCTCATCGCCTGTAAAATTCATCAATGAAGTAAGGTGTAAAGTAATCCATCGGCCCCTATGGCTATACATTACTTTACCTATTATTTGGTAATGTGTGGTTTTGCTGGGTACGAGTATTTAAGACGATTTTTTATAAATATGATGACGCTTTTTGACTGTTTATTAATTAACGTACACTCCAAATAATACCAAAAAAATTGTTGATTAATTTTTATTAATTACATAAAAACAAGATTTTTTAATTTTAATTTTTAATAAATTTAAGAAAACATTTGTAAAACTAAAACTTACATTTTTTGGGTAGTTTTTCCTCTAAATGCTTGATATAAATGATTTTTTTTTTAATTTAAATGTTGTAATACATTTTAGATGTAAATGATTTTTTTTCCTTTTGTCCTTTTACGTTTAAATTTATGCAATAATTAATTAAAAAAATTATTATTTTTAATTATCGTAAAATCTTAGCAGTTTATTAAGTTATTAAATAAATTATTATTATTTTTTTTGTTTTTGATAAGTATGTAAACAAGATTTACGGTTAATTTAACAACATCAAAATTAATTAGATATTTAATATATATAAATTATTAAAATTTAACAGACATTAATTTTGAAAACAAAATTGAACAACAATAAATAAAAGAATTACTACATTCGGCTTAAATATTTTTTTACCCTCCATAGTATTTTTGTTACAGACAATAAAAAAAATTAAATCGAGAAAACATTGTCGAAGTGAAATACAATATTTTTTGGATGTAGAAAAAAATTTTTATGATAAAAAAATTTGTGTTAAAAAAATTTTTTGAGGCGAAAACAAAATTTTCGGTGTATATAAAATATTATATAACTTTGGGCTTCTGGTGAAAAAATGATGACTAAAATATGAAGTTCTATTGAAATACACAATGGTCATGACCTATATATCGGTGTGTTGCAAATGGAATGACAAACTGACATATATACCCTCTCATAAAAACAGGCGAATAAAGTCAATAAACTTGTTTCTTGGAAACAACAAATTAATCTTAAAGAAAGTAAATCGATTATCTGCAAAAAAAGCCAGTTAACTTTTGAACTTTAATTTAATATTGAGGTCAAGAACAAACACATTGTTTATATATTTTTTTTTTGTCTAAAATCATTAAACGCAGTTTATAGAATGAAAAAAAAAATATAATAACCCGTTTGATTCATTTATTAGTTAGTATGTAAAGGTACTAAGTATTAAAAACTAGAATTCAGATTGAAACAGTTTTAAAAAAATAAACATTTGTAAAATATTTTTAAGTTTTAAATTTAGTCAAATGTTAATGAACCATTAAACAACATCATAATTATCATAATCGACAGCAACATCTACCGTAGCAGCAGCAGAATTTATTTCAAACATCAACATCTTTAACATTTAAAAAAAATTTAATAAATTTTAAACTGAAATAGAAGCAATATGGCTTAAAGCAATAAAATCTTAATTTTTTTGTTCGTTTTTAACTTTTATTAATCTTTCTTTTCTAAATACTACACAAAAGACTAATTATGCAAATTTTATTAATTTTAAATATTTTCTAAAAATATTGGGGATTTCTTTTGTATTTTAGTATCCCAGCAAAACCACACATTACCACATAATGTGTAAAGTAATGTGTAGCCATGGGGGCTCATGGACTACTTTACACCTTACTTTACTGATGAATTTTAGAGGCGATGAGCCTCAAAGTTTTGTATATACCCATTACTTTAGAGGTGATAATGTAAGGGGCTACTTATATGGTTACGGGAATGGAAAAAGTAATGAGTCTAAAAATAGATTTTTAAAAAAGAGGAATTTTTATTAAAAAAAAATTATTACAAATATTTTAAACCTTATTAAAAATAATGTGGTAATGATGGGAATCGAACCAGGGAACTCTGGTTTCCAGCCGAGAACTCTACCCACTGAGCTATCTACGCGTATAGTTTTTGATTGCTTTTAACTTAAATGAATTGTTTCGCTTCGTTTTTTCGCCAGTGGTGTCAAAACATACATACATTACCCTTTTACTTACAAAAAACACAAAGTAATGTATTTTAAAATAGATTTTCAAAAATATTTAAATTAATACTGTACATTTATAAATCATGTATTACGTAATCAATAATCAGTAACTTATTACTTTATGCTTGAAAATAATGAAAAAGGTAACGAGCTATTATTACAAGGTAATGCATGAGAATATCGCACCCATTACCAAAGTTTTGCTGGGATACAAAGCTTTTAGAAAGAATACATATTTTAACAATAAGTCACCTTAATTTGAATAGAATTCTTGTTTTTTTTCTGTTTTTTTTTGCATTGAAACAAAAAATTAACGACTAAAAAAAAAAAAAGTAAACAGTAAAGAATTCTTCTAAAATGTAAAAATAAAAAATTATACAGTGAGCGGAAAAATTCTATAGACTGAAATCTTGTAACATTGGAAGGTTATTTTATTTTTTAATTATAATATAATTTATACCAATGTAGAAAATTATCCTTCTAATATTTTTTTTTTTGCAATTAAAAAATATTAAAATATTAAAAATTCACCATGGGATATATTCAAATTTTGAATAATTATTTAACTGTAGAGACATGAAAAGAAAAATATTAAGGACGGCTCAATAAAACTAGCACAGAGAAAAAAAATCATAGTAAAATTATTATATTATATTTAAAGTAACATCTTTGCATCAAAAAATTTTAAATTAAGTATAACTATTTTTAAAGTAAATATGAGTATGGTTAAAATAAAGACTTCCGTTTTTAAATTAATGTTTAAACATTTTAGATTTTGTTTATACATTTCAAAAATAAGCAGAAAGATAATTAAATTTAAAAGAATACAAATGATTTCAAAACTGTTTCCTAATACACGCAGAGAAAAAACATGAATGCAACATGATCACTGCTACTACATTATATTTGCTGCATTTGGGTATGGTTGGCACAATCAAGTTATTGGTTTTAGATTGGTTCTAAACATTAATAGTAAATATTTTGGAACTATAATAGTAAATATTTTATTATTTCATGATTGTCGCTAATAGAGTATTCAAAAAACCGAAAACCGGTCAACCGGTTTTTTTATTTTTAAAAACCGATCGGTTTCGAATATTTTGTAAATTCGAAGAAAACCGAAAACCGGTCTTTTTTGTTCGGTTAACCGGTTTTTTTTTTAATTACATCACCAACTGGTTTACTTGGTCTCTTTTATTTTTTCCGCACACATAATCGTTTGTTTGGTTATGAAGATTTAGATATAAGTCTGATAGATTCCGATGAAGACTTAACTTTGGATATTCAAAATTCAAATAGTTTAATTTATGATCTAATAACACAATAAACAGTATTCAAAATCCTTAAAAAGAGACTACAAAATCATTCATCATTATATGATGATTTCATACTATACCTTGATAAATGCGACAAAAGAACTGAAAAGTTGGAAAATTGGAAAGTTGGAAAACATCTACTATTAGTGAAAAAATATTTTTCACTTCTAGCTTTATCAAAAGCAAGCAAAAAAATCGTCTTAAAACGAAACATTTAAATTGCATATTATTTCTAAAATATTATTTTAGAAGTGAAAAATAGATTTTCTTTTTACATATTTAAAATGTAATTAAAAAAAAAAACTTATTTAATGCCAAAAGTTTTAAACGCTCAAATTACTAACGTACCTAATTTTACCAATATACAAACTTAATGATCTCTATTCATTTGATTTATTAATTTTTAAGATATTATATAAAAAAATATTAAAACCAATAAATAAAATGTTGAAATGAAATACAATACAAAAATATTATAAAATATTTTTTTTTCAAAGAATGTATTTTTTTTATTTTTATTTCTTAATATGAATTTCTTTTTTATTTTTGTTTGTATTAAAACAATTAAAAAATTATATAAGCTTTTTATTCAAATTAAAAAAAAAACCGAAAAAACCGGTTAACCGGTTTTTTCTGCAAAAACCTAAACCGAAACCGGTTTTTTTAAATTCGATTTTTCGAAGAAAACCGAAACCGGTTTTTTCAAAAGGCCGGTTTTTTGAATACTCTAGTCGCTATCTATTTTATAACACGATTGGCTGTAACCATACTGTGGTAACAGAAATTCTGAAAAAAATATTATAATCACGATAATAATGGAATAATCAATAAATAAAAATAAATCAAATAATAATTTACAGCCGTATTATTGTCATGTTTTCATAAAAAAAAAATATTTCAGCTAACATTACAAAATTTTAAGACATTTTTCTCAGATTCTGCAAACTGTTTTTCAGATATAAATTAATATTTTCTTATATAAACTTAAAAAAGTCTTACATTCTGAGGACTTTTCATCATGAAAACTAATTAGATTCTAAAAACTTTTTCTAGCAGAAATTTTCTTAGATTCTATTAACTTTTCCAATAGAAAAATTCTGACCTTTCAAAATAATCTTAAAAATGTCTTTAGAATGTAAGAATTTTTCTATTAAAAAAACTCCATAGCATCTATATATTTTTTATTAAAAAAAGTCATTAGAATTAAAAAATTTTTTTTTAAGTAGTTTTCTTTAAAAAAATCCCTAGAATCAAAAAGTTTTATTGAATAATATTTGAATGTTTTCTTTAAGAAAAACATTTCCTAAAAAAAATTATTAAACTTAAAGAAATATTCCATGGTTTTGAATCATAATATAATTCTAGGGACCATATTATAGTCAAATTATAGTTATTTTGTAATAATAATATGATAACTATATTAGTGTACGACTATGGTGGGCACAATCAAAATCCCAAAAATATATAATGCTCTTCGATGTTCCTTCTCTGCGTGGACTTACTTTACATAGTTAGCGAACAAAAATAAAAAAAGAACTATCAAAAAAAGATAGAATAAGAAAAAAAAAATTTAGAAGTGAAAAAAATATTAGTGGCAAATAAAAATTTTGTGGTAAAAAAAATTCTAAGCTGAATATCAGATAAGATGGAGTTTTACAAAAACGGAAATTTCTCCCCTTCGCCATTCTGTCCGAACCCTTTTGCCCAGAAAGCTGAAATATAAAATATGCGGTCCCCGGAAGTGTAGTACAATTCACTGATAAAATACTTTTTGCAGTTTTCACCAAGAATAGTAAAGAATAGTAATTTAAAAAAAGGTCCCCATTACCAGCATGTCAAAATCTTGTAAGGTGTGTTTTCTCGAGGAGAAGATAATTCTCTGTTAAGATATTTATTGTAATTAACGCATGAAACTTGGTAAAATTGGGGTTTAAATGGGGTCACGGCTTACCAAAATCATTTTTGATAGAAACTTAAAATTACTAACTGTTGATTTCCTTGAAATACTGTCTAATTTATAGACAAGGTAGTTTTTAGAATTTTCGTAAGGAATCTGGTGGATAGAAAATGAAATTCTACACGTTGGTCCCTCTTCCCAAATTCGCTCAATAGAAATTTGAAATATTTGGAAGGGATACTCAAAAAAAAAAACAGGTTGAAAATCTTCCCCCACTCAATAATAGCCTGCTTAAACCCCTTGGGATGGAAACCTGAAATTTAAAACGTGCCTTCGCACCAGTATCAGTTAAATTCCTATAAACGTACTTTATGGAATATTCGCCAGAATCAAGCGATATCGAGGTTTTACTAACGCAGCCTCATTTTTGATATTTTTTAACAATGTTTTTCTTTCAGATATAAAATTCATCGTTACTTTATAAATTTCAAAAATAATAAAATATTATGAAATGTCACAGGATTGTAGTAATTTTTGAGATTGCATTAGTAAACCCTCGATACTTAAATCTACCATTAACGAAGTATCAGGGTTTTACGCTTCTTAACATTATAGTTAAAAATATACGTTAATATGTTTGTTTTTATTTTATTTTATATAAATAAACTATTTTTTTTTGTTAGCAAGTCTGAATGTATTGTTTTGTTGTTTTTTTTTTTTGTTAAGTAGATTTAAATTTAATTTATTTTTCAGTTAGCTTTAACGGATTTACGCTTTAGCACGCTTTTAAGTTAAGGTCCATAGAAATTATATGAAATTATAAACAAACGACGACAATGTGATAGAAACAGCATCAAAAGCTGCTTATTTACTATAATTTCAATGATACGATATTAGTATTGCTGACGATGCTGACGTCTGTTGTTGATGCTTTTTATTTTGTTGTTTTGTTTTACATTGTTATTAATTGTTAACAGAGCCAAGATAATGTTGGAAGAGTTTTAAGTATGAGTCTGTTCAGACGGACGGACGATATGAGTGAGGTAATCATTATTTATATTTATTTTTACAAATTGTAATTTGTTTTATTAAAACTTTAGCCACAATAACAATAGCAATATAACATCGTATAGCTGGTAAATTATTGCTCATATTATTTGCGGACGTTTGTAATTTAATAATTTAGATATTTCAAAATTTTTTTTTCGGTTTACTACTACTTCAGAGATTGAAGACTATCACAATTTTTTTAATATTGTACCACGAAATTTCAATAAATTTTAATAAATTGCTTTAAAATTGTAGATAAATTCGTAATAATTTTTGATCATAGTGTGTGCATCTTCTTAGTATATGTGGGAATAAAATGTAGTCAGTTTATTGTGGCACAGAAAATTTATAATTATGTCTATCATAATGTGTTTATTTAATTGATGATTTAGAAAACAAACAGTATTTTTAAGACGCTTAACAAGGAAATAATTCTCAAAGATTTAAAACGAAGTTATGTTAAAGTTTTGTATTATACAGAGTCATGCTAAATTCCTAATGCCTTAATAATCACGGTTTTTAGGAACAAATTTTTAACAAAAAGTGCAGACGGGGAAATCCAATAGGGATGTAGAAAAAGACATAAAATACTTCTTTTTTTAATTTCAAATAAAATCTAAAAATTTGTTTTTCCAAAGTTGTTAAGGATGAAATGCCAAATTTAGGGTAACATGGTATGACCCTAACGGACTGTATCACAATTTCCCATATTGGTATTATGTTCGAAACTGTTTCGGACATAAACCCTCCACGAAAAGCTGGACCGATACATTTAAGCTCAGTACAAAAAGCTCAGAATATTGGTCATTAAATTAAGGAAAAATTACTCCTCATCTGCTAACCCAACAGCAGGAGACAGAAACTTAAAATTTGACATGAAGGTTCCACTTCCCTTCTCAAATATAAAATGTATGTTTCTTTGATCATAGGCTAACTTACTAACTTTGACAGAATTGGCGGCGGTTAATGTATATATTAAAAGGAGAAAAGTTTCCTCCTTAACAGCTTGCGCTAAGGGTTAAAATAGCGTTGGCTAGACACTTTATTCACTAAACATGTTGTTTTGGAAATTCTGATAAAACCGTGAACAAATTGGAACATAAAGCGGAGAAGATCGCCTTCAATTACCAATCCAATACCGATGCAGCTACGACCTTGAAATTAGGCATTAAGTTTTTTCCTCTGACGTGTATATCCACCAAGATGGAATGGAAGCGGAAAAAGTCTCCTCTAACGTACTGCTTAAACCTCTTCAGGGAATAATTTTAAATATATTTTTCCTGAATGTTCTAATAAGAACATGAAATCACCCAACTCAAACTAAAAACTTAATATAAAGGCGCCTACATCGGCATAAATATCCGCCAAGACAGGGCTTGAAAATCTTTTAATGGGGAGCAGCGAAAAGGGCAAAGGTCTTTTAATTACCGTCCTGCTAAAAATCTCTCCTGCTATAAATCTTAAGTTTAAACAAACAATTTTGCCATCGTTTGGGGTAATTTATTGATAGGATATTTTTTGGTATACACTCTAATTAATTTTTGTTGAAATTTACCCAACTTATAGTAGGAAACTGTACTCCTACTAATGGTAATTTTTTAAGAGCTTTCGTATTTGATAAAAAAAAACACATAAAATTTAGAGAAATGTATGAGATTTTTATTTGAATCAATAGAACGGTCTATATGACTCAATGTTTAAAGATGATTTGGTGTGAATGTTGACCGCGGCTGCACCTCAAATGGTTCATACGCTGTGTCCAATTTTGGCATACTCCCTTCAACAAATCGACCGGTATCTCACGAATAAATTTTTCAACATTGGCTTTCAGTACGTCAACCGTTGCGGGCTTGTCCCTACAGATATGAGCCTTAACATGGCCCCACAAAAAATAATCTAAGACGTTAAATCGCACTAAAAAAAATTTACAAAAAGTCGAAAAACATCTGATGAAAATGGCTAGCAAGAGAAAATTGCTTAATTTTCGGGCCTCTCAATTGGCCCACTGTTTCGCGTGCAATGTGGCATGTGGCACCGTCTTATTGACACCACATGTCAGCCAAATCCAGCTCTTCCATTTTGGACAAAAAAAAACTTGCAATCATCGCATGGTAGCGCTCGTCATTCACAGTAAAGTTCCTGCCTTCGTCGTCTTAGAAAAAGTACGGTCTAATCATGCCACCGTCCCATAATCCACATCAAACAGTGCATTTTTCGGGATGCATTGGCAGTTATTGTAATGTTTCTGGCTACTCTTCACACCAAAAACGCCAATTCTGTTTATTGACGTATTCATTGAGCCAAAAATGAGCTTCGTCGCTGAAGACAATTTTCAATATTTCTCACAGCTAGAATTTCGATAATAAAATTCAATAATTTGCAAGCGTTGTTCCAAGACCAAACTGAACATGTTTGACAGTAACATGTTACACGAAAACTGCTATCTGCCAAAAACAGTGTTGCCAAAAAGAAAGTTGCTAAAAAATCACCCTTATATGTTGGCCAAATTTACTCTGTGTGCGTAAATGAAAAATATACACACATTAAGCCTAAGTAGATGAACACAAAATGGGTAAAACTACATTAAAAGTGCGTAAAAATTTAATGAAATTTTAAAATTAAAGAGTAAATTTACCAAACTTATGCGTAAAGAAAATGTAAATGTACACATGTAATGCGGAAAAATCATACAAAAATGCGTTTTACAGCAGAACATTTTTTTCTTTGTTATAAAAAAAATAAATTTATTGTTTAGCGATTCACAATTTGTATAAAAACAATAAGTTTATTCTTTAGTAATTCACAATAAGAATAAAAATAATAATTTTAAAGTGTAGTTATTCATAATAATTAATAAATTAAAAAAAAAACTAATAAAGTTTTATTTTTAATTTTTTAAATTTTTTGGATTTTTTTTTTTTTTAATTTAAAATGTCAGTTTTTTTTACCATTATACGAGTAAGTTAGTATATACAAGGTGGCGCAAAAGTAATCCTCCTATCAGAAAATGCTATAAATTTTGCGATTGGCCCCTAATGTCAGTTCTGTTTTGACATTTGTGTAGTAAACACATGCGAAATACACGTTAATAAACAATGTTACGCTACACTGCTCCATAACGCGGAATATTGGTGACTATTTATTTGAGCAATAATGAAGATGATTTTCCATCAAAAATAATCATGAGTGATGAGGCCCATTTCCATCTTAGCGGGTACGTAAATAAGCAAAATTTACGCATCTGGGGCACTGAAAATCCGCGTGTAATCCACGAAGAGCCATTACACCCGCTCAAAGTCACTGTATGGTGTGCTGTTTTCGCTGGAGGAGTCATCGGACCTTTTTTCTTCGAAGACGTCGCGGGCCAAACGGTTACTGTGAATGGTGAGCGCTACAGAGCAATGATCGACGAGTTCTTTTTGCCGCAACTTGATGAATTGGGATTGGAAAACATGTGGTTCCAACAGGACGGTGCAACGCCACACACTGCACGTGCCACAACAGATATGCTGAAGGATGCATTTCCCGGGCGCCTAATCTCCCGTTTTGGCGATTTGCACTGGCCAACAAGATCGCCTGATTTGACCGCTCCAGACTTCTTTTTGTGGGGCTTTTTGAAGTCGCGGGTTTATGTCAACAAGCCTCAGACTCTTGCAGCTCTTAAAGACAATATCCGTCAAGAATGTGAGGACCTATCGTCGGAAGTTTTGGCCAAAGTGATGGAAAATGCCATAAAAAGGGCTCAAATGACAATCAACTATGGCGGCGGCCATTTACATGACATAATGTTCTCGACTTGATGTAAAAAAAATTAAAAGACCAAATAAAAATAATCCACAAGAAGAATCAAAGTTTTTCATTTTTTTTTTTAAATTACAGCCAAAAAACATCGGAAGGTTATTTTTGCGCCACCCTGTATACAAACTTTGTGCGTAAAATTTTTATTCAACAAAATAATATTAATTTTAAGCATAATATGCTTAATTGTAAACACATAGTGTGTAAAAATACTTCATGTGTATATAATTGTATATAAGAGTGTGCGCAAAATATATTCTAATATTACATAAAACCTTACCCATTTTATAGTAGAAAATTTACACACTGAATTTTTTTTACTGAATTTTTGTAATATTACATAAAACTTTAACCATTATATATTAGTAAATTTACACACTGATTTTTTTTACTGAATTTTTGTAATATTACATAAAACTTTACCCATTTTATAATAGTAAATTTACAACAAATTTTTGGAGTGTATGTAATTTTTTAATAGCCTTTACTTGAATAATTTTAATGTGTTGCGAAAAATTAGTATTCTTGGCTTTCCTAAACGCCTTAAATTTACCGAAATGTGGCGTTCTCACAGTTTGAATTGATTAGCAAGAAAAATATCCCAACCTAAACACTCCGATAGTGATGAAATTTGGTTATGTGATAGAAAACAGAAACCTATAATCAACCTGTATGCACCACCTAGGAGATCTAGGAATTAAAATAGGGTGAATAAATTTGGACATTTATGGGTACTATATTTTTGTGCGGCAGCATGTCAGATATGTTTGAAATACTATAAGACAGGTCCATTAAAATAATATATTGGTCAAATGAAAAAGTTTCATATAAATAATGCCTATGTTTTGAAAAAAGTAACAAAAAGGAACTTCGAAACAATTTTCCAAAAACTTCAAAAAAGCAGGAATACATACTAAAAAAAAAAAGAAACAAATACGTAACCGCTGAAATTTAATAGACATCAATGTGAATTTGTCAGCCATAGCAGTATGTTTCTTCATATAAAGTATCCAAAATATATACAATTTGTGCAACAGCAAAATCAAAAAAGTACAAAAAAAGTAAAAGGCCTTAAAAATCGCTTTCCAATAAATTCTTAAAAATCTAAAAAATACGAACGAAAATACGAAAAATACGAATACCCACTTTTGAACACCACCAAATGGTGTGATGGCTTAAAACAAAAAGTATATAATTTTCTATAAAGTATTTTTCCCGCTCTACCAGAAATTCAACATGGTACAGAGTTCAGCGGCAATATTTTTAAATGAGAGGGCAACATTTTCAAAGTTGCTTAAGTGTTGAAAAACATTAAATTTGGTGTATGCAGTGCTGCCACATAAACAGTGTAATTTTTTATCCCAGTTTTTTGGATTCTTAACTGTTTACCAGTTTTTTCATGAAAATTTTTTTTTTTTCAAATTATTGCATTTTTTATAGGTTTTTAGTTATATGTTGCAACAATTAAAAGCATATTTATTCTCTTTATTATACATTTTTACCATAGAATTGGGAAATAATGGATATGAATAGACATAGTTGGTCAATGTGTGTGTACACACTTTAATACTTTTCATGTCACAATGTTATGTTTGAATTCGTAACTATTTTTTAACACAATTGCAAATTTCTGTTGTATTTTTTTACTATATTAGACATGTCTAATTTTAGTAAAAATAAATAGTATATTGCACAAATATTATATTTTTATATGAAAAATCTGAAAAAAATAAATGAATAAATTAAAAAAACATTTTTTTTATGAAATAATCTGAAAAATCTCAAGCATCCCAAAAAACGGAAAAAAACAGTTAAAACTGGTTATATGGCAGCACCGCTAAACACTACTAAAAGTTGCCGACCAAAACTCACCTTTGTTGCCGCCAAACTATGTTCGTGTTCTAAGAGAGTACTAAAAAGTTCGTGAGAGAGAAACATACTCTATAGAAAATTATATACATTTTGCTTAAAAGTCGAGTCGATGTTTATCTTAGATATTTTTTCTGTCACATACACAAATTTCTTAAAGGAGATGTATTTATATTGGAATACTTTCCTTTTAATTAAATTTTACACATTTTCCAATACATGGTATATTTTTTTATAAAACATTTATATTAAATTCTTAGAATTACTTATAATAAATACTTATAGCTATATCGCGATATATACACAATATTTTCTTACAATTTTAATTAAAATAATAAATCCATTACTTTCAGCTCTCTTGATCGTAAGTTTCTAAAGCTGGTAAATCTTCTAATTTATGTTTATTTAAATATTTCATAAATTGTTTGGGGCTACCAAAACTTTTCAAAGGATATTTGCCAAAGCGACCATTGGTCTTTGAAATAACATAATACACAGGATAAGCACCAGGAGCTGTATGAACTGGCATAGTCTTGGACAATAAATTACCGGCTAAATCTTCTTGGTTATAAAGAAAATGTAAATTTTTTCTTTTTGGTTGATGTTTAGGTTTTAGAAATTTGTCCTCGGTATTTACCGGAAACCCCCTAATAATGGATGTGTCAGTGTGTGGATGTAAAGGGAAACCTCTAGTAATGGGTGTATCAATACCGGTATCAATATCTATTTGTAGTTTAGGCCTATTTAAAGTAGTATATTTCCGTTTTTTATAGGGTTTTAAAAGTTGAATATTATGTAACGATGAATCCATAGTCATGGCATTAGGATCCTCTTGAACTGGTGGTAAATCCAAAGGATTAACACGTATCACTTTCTTTTGAGTATTTTCCACATTATCCGTTATAACATCATCTGTTATTAGGAGTAATTTAGGTGCTTCACTCATATTAGCTATTTCAGATTCTGCTGCTACTGGTTTTGCCCATGACTTGTGATTTTCTATTAAAAGAATCACAGTCACTAGTAAGATCTGTAAAGATATATAATTTTGTTAAAAATCTAATTAATCATTACTTTAATCAGTTTAGTTAAAAAAAGAAACCAAAACAACAAATTGTTATTCAAGCAAATTAAAACCATAATAATTTAATAATTAATTACATTCGAATCATTATGGTTTAGAAAAAAGCAATCATATTTTTAATATTCTGTATGATCTCACTTACCCATAATTTTTGACAGCTTAACATAATTAATATTTTATTTAATTTTTATACTTTTAAAACAATTGTTAATTGAAAAAAATTTTAATTTTATTTTGGTTATCAAAAATTTTTTACACCTTCACTGAATTGTTATCACTGTGCGTATTATATTTCGAGATTTTAAAATTGTTTGATTTGTGATTTGTTTGATACTTTTGCTGGCGTATTGAATTCACTATTTTTTGATTACTACCTACATCTGTAGTGAAATGTTTACGACTGATCGGCTTGTAAGCTATTGTGTTAAGTTTTATGTGGCGTCTGCTGGTATGTCGTGACGATGACAAATAAACATTTTATTTATTTCAGACTTTTTTTTGTAGAGATTTTTTCTCCATTCTTTTCTATTTTGTATCTATTTGTTTGCAAATTTTTTGCTGTATATTTTATCTACATATATTTGATTCCTAATACTTAATAGAAATTATTAGCAAACATATAAAAGAAAATAATTATACATTAATAATAAAAAAATATACAAACAAAAAAGATTTGGAATTTCGTCTTAACAAAAATTCCCTCATGAATAGAAAAAAGAACGCAAAAGAACAGTGGGTTATATGGAATAAAATATTTAAATGAATTGTTAATAAAATTTAAATTTATTTTATTGTATTCATCGACCTCAAACGCAAATCAAATAATCAGATTTCTAAGCATATACAATAAAACCCGCTTAAGACGAACTCTGGAAATATATAAAGTCTCTAAAAACAAACTTGCTATACATGCTGTGAGCATCAAAAGAAACTGTACACTTTGTGCATCAGTTAAAATAAAACATTTTAGCAGTAAATAATTACCATTAATTTTAGTGATTTGTTTTATTATCAGGTCATGATCAGTTCGAATCAGAAGATTTTTCCGTAACCAACTTAATGTTGAAAATGGGTATACAAATTTCCCTGGCTGTTCGTGAACTGGAGCTAAAGTATTATTAAAAATTATAAAATTGAAAGAAGCCACAATATTGTAAATTACATAAATGATAATTCTAAAAAGTTTTAAAATTTACAAAGTCGTCCCCGAAATGAAAGGCCCAACATAGTAAGTGGAAGTGAAATACGGTCTTTTGAAGGAAAAATGAAACAACAACTGAAAGTGCTGTATAGCCAAAAACATTTCCGAATACTTAGGTGGCAACGTAAGCGCCAGAACATACAGCATTATATGCAAATTGGACTATATGGATAATAAAAAAATCATATACACCCAGAAAACAGATTCGTGCTGACAACCGAATTTGTTGCCAATCTAATGGTTCAGTTGCAGCAACCGAATATTTCGGTTACGGCTGCGGTATTGTTATTGAGGCAACCGAAATACATATTACAAATGACTCAATTGGTTTTCTGTTGTCACAACAGAAAAATTTCGTTACCACAACCGAACTGGCTACAAATTCGGCTGTCAGCAAGAATTAAGTCAAAATAAACCCAATACCTTCTGGAACAATGTGGTCTTTAGAGACGATAGAAAATATGAAATTTTTGGTTTAAATTTGAAAAAGAAAAAATTCAGAATTTAAAATATTCACAGTGAAGCACGGTGAAGCACCAGCAAGTGTGGGTCTTAAGTGGGGTTTATACCTGCAAATGATATGCTGGCTCCATACAAGCGTAGTCAACCCTATCAAGTTGTTTAGGCACCAGCGATGACACTAGAACCACATCCACTAAAGAGTTGGAGATAATTTTATTTAGAGAACCTATTAATTTCATCTAAAATATAAGGCCGCATTGGCTATGCCTTGGCTGAATGCAACTGGTGAATGGTGAATTTGTGATCATAGGAAGACCAATAACCAAAAAATTTTAAACGAGTTATTTTGTTACAACATTACAGAGTTGAATTGGGGTGGGATCTCCGATATGTTAAAAATTACAAATTGCAGTACACGAATCCCAAGCAGAAAATCCTTTATGGGGTACAATTTAGGTATTCATTTTTAAATAATTATTACGAAAGTGGATAGAAGGACTGGGTATGGCTTCTATAGCGGCGAATTCTCTGTTCGAAAAAAACTTCCGCCTCCCATATCCTAATACCGTCTTTTAGGCGGAGATCAGGGCAATCTCGAAATACATTTAATTTATTTTAATTAATGAGATCACCGGATTTGTAAGGATCTTTACGGATTGCAAAGCGGCTGTCTTGGCAATCTCTTCGAAGTTTGTAAGATCAGAACCTATCCAAGGGTGCATGGACGAAATCAATATGTTCCCAACAAGGGATTGAGATTATATGAGTACCAGGACATCGTAACATGGCAAAGAACAAGATGGCTGACGAATTGGCTAGAGATGGTTCTCCATTTGAGCGCAGTCCACTTGAAGAGCGCGAAACAATTTCTTATAACAATATAGGGCACCGTAACTGTATCACCTACCATCAATCGCTCAAATTATATAGGTATCTTGATAAGGAAAAAACTAGGAAAGGTTTTAAATTCAGTAAAACGAAACCTGGTAAGATAGTCAATTTTCTCGCCAGCATTCTCACGGTATTTAAAGCTGAATGGGCTCCGTGGACACGGGAAATTCTAGGACCTGTGCTGAGGATGATGAAACCATATCATTGCACCACAATATTTGTGTAACCTTAGTGGAATGGGCTGGCGGAGACTGAGGAATTTCGTGAGGAGGACGCAGTTCCTATAGTTAGGGACGGGCTACATATAAGTGAATTTAAGAGACTAAATTGTTCCTTTATAATTATATAATATTATATATATAACACCCTATCAACGATTTCTAGGTATTGTTTCCCAGAAACGGGTCAAAAAAGTATTGTAAAAAATTAAAATAGATTAAAAAACACAAATGTTCTTTTTTTCATCTCTCTGGCTGGTATTTGAAAACATTGGGACAGACCCAATTATAATTATAAATAATTATGATGTAAAAATTTTAGGTCTTGTTATTCCGAAATGAGTAAACATTTTAAAGTTTTCTAAAAAACAAAAATAATAATAAGCAAAAAAAATTAAATTTAGAAACACAACAAATATCTTTTTTATCTCCCTAGATATAGTAGCAAAAATTTTCTAGATTTAGAATCATATATAACAATATTAAATTTTTTTTGCAAATATTGTATCATATAAAATTAAACATTATATCATATAAAGAAAAAAATATTTTGATATAAGGCAATATATTGAAACATATATATTTATATCTTAAAATATTTCTTGAATTGAACCATATATTCAATCATATATAATTATATCTCATACCATATAAAAAAATATTTTTGATATGGAACCATATATTATTATATTTCAAATATGTGATAGCTTATATAAATATGTATGATCATATACGTATAAGCAATGTATAACTATATATCGTTCTATATAAGTCATCTATAGAGTTGTGTAATTTTATAAATATCAATATATAACTAGATGTGGTTATACACAGCACAATATAAGATAATTAAAAAAATATAATGTAATATATAATTGTACATGGTAATGCATACTGCATATTTATATGTATATGATAATATATTAATAGCTAAAACCACATATGATTATATAAAAACTTTTTTACTTGAAGAATTAGATCACACAAGTGGCTTCCAGCTTACGATATTGTCCTCTAGTGGCAATATTTTCATCCCTTTAAATTGTAGCCAAGACGTTATGTTTTTGAAAACCGAACAGTGTGGCCAAAATGAGTTAATCAACCACAGTGTACAAATGATATACACGTATTCGACACATCCAAACATAACATAATTTAGGGAATTTATTGATATTTTATACATAATTTATTTTTTGACGATTAATGTATACATATAATAAATTAAAAACCAAAAATTTGGTTTGTTTTCAATTTTAAAAAAACTGAGTTATAAATACTTCAAATCACTATTATATTTTTTTACGTTTTATTTCGCTAGAAATATCTAAAAGATTCTTAAGCTTACTGAATAACTGATTTACATCTTTGTCAAAAATAAACGTCTTGCTATAATCGATTAGTAACCTCAAAGAAAGATAAAAAAAGAAATGCCATCAATTGAACACATGTTCTACGTAACACTTTCTAAGACAGCACATTGAGTTCAACAAAAATAGAAAGTGGGTGTCTAAAATAAGTTTCAAATAGAAAATTTGCTTTAAAATGGAATGATTTAGCTACAGTTGTTCAAGATTATGTTTAGATTTCTATTGCTATAGAAAATTAGAAAATATTACTTATGTTTTTTTTTTTTTTTGAGGAAGTTGTTTTAAAATATTCAAGCACAAAAGTAGTTGATTAAATTTTCAATTTTATATTTTTTTATTTGTAATTATAAATTTGATGTTGTTTAACAGATGTTGGCAAAAAAACGTAAATAAATAAATAATTACATAAACATGTAATAATTTATAAGCAAAGAATTTATGGATGTATGCTCATCATTATAATTTAAATTTAATCAAAATGATTCATGTTTTATTGTTTTACTTTTTTGTTTTTAACCCCATAAAGACAAGGCAGCCAAAGTTGTTTTTTAGAAGATTACGAAAATTATTTGAAAATTTTAAAATTTGTACACTAGACCGTACCACCTTATAGGCAAAAGAAAAAGTTCACCGTACACCCTGAAATATAAAGTATTTTAACAAGAAAATTTCGAAAATGTTTTTTTTTTAGGGGTCGCCATTTTATATTTTTCGTTATATCTTCGCCATTTACCGTCGAATCTTAAAAAAGCAATAAACTTTTGCTAGTAAAGTATTCCAATAATTCCAGCGGAACTATTATTTTATTTTTTTTTTTAATTTTTTTTGTTGCCGAATGTAGGGCATTTTTAATTTTTTTGTCATATCTTCTGTATTTACAGTCGGATCTTAAAGGGTTATATATCAATGTTTTTGACGCAATGATACCAATTAGTTACATCAAAAATCATTGACCTCAAGCACCCTTTTATACTACTTAAGGGGTAACACCTACGTAAAAAGCCTATATATAAAAACTTCCCTTTTTTTATTTTCTTTATTTACGGAGATGTGTTAACAAAGATTGGTTCTCACAAGATTTATGAAGGAGTACAAAAAAATATTTGTTTTACACAAAGTTTTACAAAATGATAGTATATTTACAATAGAGGTCCTCGGCACGCAGCATAACTTAATCAATTTTTGGTGGATTTCTCTGAAATTTATAATGCATATGGAAAACTAAATTATCTATGAATGCGCATAGGAGTTTTTGATAGGTCAAATACTTTTTGACTTAGAGCTGTTTCTTTACGAGTATAAAAAATAGATATTTTGACTTTAACACTTCGCTGTTTTGTCAAAAAATAATAAACCCAAAAACTCATACGCTTTTCTCTAGATAATTTAGTTTTCTATATAAAGTCTATGTTTCATAGCGATCCACCTAAAATTGTTTAAATTATAGGCATACGAACCATTGCAAAGGTCAAATAATACAGCCAAATAATAAATAATAAAGCCAACTAATACAGCCAACTTGAATCACGTCAAAATACGATCGATTAAAATTTGTGTTATTTTATAAGTGATCCACGGCACTCATCATAATTTAACCAATTTTAGGTGGATCGCTCTGAAACATACACTTTATGAAGAAAACTAAATTATCTAGAGAAAAGCGTATGAGTTTTTGGGTATATTAATTTTTGACAAAACAGCGAAGTGTTAAAGTCAAAATATCTACTTTTTTACTCTTTAAAAACAGCTCTAAGTCAAAAAGTATTTGACCTATCAAAAACTCCTACGCGCATCCATAGATAATTTAGTTTTTCATATGCATTATAAATTTCAGAGAAATCCACCAAAAATTGATTAAGTTATGCTGCGTGCCGTGGACCTCTATTGTAAATATACTATCATTTTGTAAAACTTTGTGTAAAACAAATATTTTTTTGTACTCCTTCATAAATCTTGTGAGACCCAATCTTTGTTAACACATCTCCGTAAATAAAGAAAATAAAAAAAGGAAGTTTTTATATATAGGCTTTTTACGTAGGTGTTACCCCTTAAGTAGTATAAAAGGGTGCTTGAGGTCAATGATTTTTGATGTAACAAATTGGTATCATTGCGTCAAAAACATTGATATATAACCCTTTAAGATCCGACTGTAAATACAGAAGATATGACAAAAAAATTAAAAATGCCCTACATTCGGCAACAAAAAAAGTTGAAAAAAAAATAAAATAATAGTTCCGC
The DNA here is from genome assembly GCA_949748255.1 of Eustalomyia histrio. Classification (NCBI taxonomy): domain Eukaryota; kingdom Metazoa; phylum Arthropoda; class Insecta; order Diptera; family Anthomyiidae; genus Eustalomyia; species Eustalomyia histrio. The sequence goes on from OX456527.1 coordinate 28,943,632, forward strand.
TGGAATTATTGGAATACTCTCCTAGCAAAAGTTTATTGCTTTTTTGCGAGCTTTCATTTTAAAATATTAGGGTAGTACATTAATGTGGTAGCAACTGAGATCTGGTGGGTTAATACTAGATCGGGTTACTTGAGGTCAATGGCTCCTTCGAGGAAAACATCGGTCTCCGCGAGACAAAAAACATTGATATACAACACTTTAAGATCCGACGGTAAATGGCGAAGATATAACGAAAAATATAAAATGGCGACCCCTACGTTCGGCCAAAAATAAAAACATTTTCGAAATTTTCTTGTTAAAATACTTTATATTTGAGGGTGTACGGTGAACTTTTTTTTTGAGGTATGGTCTATTGTACACATTTCTTAATAAAAAAAATAGCTAAAATTTTTAATTGTTATGCCCAGTAAATTGTTTTTCCAGTGAAAAAATTTCACTCGAGCTTAAATGGACTCAAATAATAAATTAAATTGTGAAAAATAATAATTTTTTTATTTTTTAAGAAAGGCACAATCAGAATAAACCCAAAATATCACGTCTTAAATAGAAAAAAAAAAGTATATTAAATTTGACTGAAATAAAAATTATACTAAATTTTCACGTGAAATTCATAATAGTGAAAAATATGTTTTTAAAAATCGAATGATTTTGAATAAAACAAATCAAGAAGATATAATTTGTAATTGAATTTAATTAAAAAAAGAATAGCTATAATAACTTTCCTAGCAAAAATCAAAATAAATATGTTCATTAATGAGCCGGCATATGATCAAACGTGTTTATACGTATACGTCCATGAATAGATCAATATATTATATTACATCATCTCATAAATTTCCATATATCACCAGATCCAATATGCGAGGGTAGATGACTGTATATGATCATACATGAATACTACATGGGCATATTTGATTATATAAAAAAATATACAATCATATGGCCTCAAATTTCGGACCCGAAGATATATTGTCCTATATATATGAGAGTTATTTATCTTACTATGCATGGACGTATATGATCATGCATACTCATGTTTGGTCATGTATTATAATATCTGTTCATATATATTTCGATTTTTACAAGGTTTTTTTTTTAATGTGCGAAGTCGTTAAACAGTTTTTTTTTAACAATAACTTCATATTTAGAGGATATAGTCAGATATGTTTAGATATAAATACATACCATGGAATATAATTAAATATGGAGTCACATCTGACAATATATAGAAATATATACTACATGTGATACATTTGATGGCCAAATATGGTCAGATCTAGTTCAAGATATGTTTACACCTAAAGAGATATGGAAAATTGTGATTGTTATGGTCATATCCAGTGCCATATCTGAACATATTTGAAATTTATGCTAAATTTCGTAATGTATTTTTATAGATTTCGGCTATCAGATTTAAGCCATTTGACCATTTGTTTGAAGAATTTTATAAATTTTAGTTTAAATTTTTTTATCGATAAAAAATTGATAAGTCCAGATCAAATTATAGCTGATTTCATATGAAGCACCAGATCTGAGTATATTTGATCAAATCTAATTAGATCTCATAGTTGTCCTTAAATTTGAAAATCTATTTGTTACAATTTATTACAAACATAACGAGATGTGTTCAGATCTGACTTTTTTCTATACGGGTGTATTGAAATTTCTGAAAACTGTAATCTGATCTACTCAACCAGTCCTATGTTGCAACCTACACTAAGGCATTTCAAAAGTATATTAAATTTGTCCGATTTTGTAGTATCGTCTTAATAACTTATTTTGATAACAGAGTTCCTTTTTCAACAGAGTACCATTAATCCGTTATATTATTTTAGGGGTTAAAGATAATTCAGTGATTTCGAAGTCATAAAAAAAATCCTACATCTTAAATAAAATCGTGAATAAAGAATGTAAGAAAATTGTTATTCAGAGTTGCCAAATATTTATTAAAAAAATAATTTTTAAAAATATTTAAGGGATTTTATAAAAAAAAAATCTATGTAAAAATATATTTTAATGGTTTTGATAGAGGTGTTTAAAAATGCAAAATTAAACCTGTTGGGTTGAATATCGAATAAACCCCAAAAAATTTTACGCCCCTTTTTTGGGGCTTAATAGTTAGTTTTTTTCCTTTGATGGTTATTTTATTGGTTATTTTATTGGTGTTTATTTGGTAGATCCAACCATAATAATTGCATTAAGGTATGTGCTATTAATCCTAAATTATGAATCATCACTAAATTATGAAATTCTAATTTCAAATTAAATTTTAAATGTTGAAGGGTTAATTTTATTGTTTTTGTTTGATGGCCTGTGTATTTAGAAACGTAGTGCATTGAAGAGTGCTAAATGAGATTTAAATAATTATTATAAAATATTGATTTTGTTTGTATTTATTTGCTATTAAATTTTGTTTTACGTATAATTAAATAGTATTAAAAACTTACTGACAGACAGTCAGCCGAATATACAGTGGATTGAAGTAAATTTTATTTAGACAAATTATTTATAAAGTAAAACTAAATGAGAATCTTAAACTCGTTAATTGAAACTAACTTAGAAGTTCTGACATATTTGCAACACTTTTCACATTAAAAAACATCTGTTAATATGAACTGGCTTAAGACAAACCCTAGGTTTTAGAGAACTCTTTTTGACAGTCCCCCAAAAAAAATTTACATAAATTTCTATTTTCAATAACTATTTTTTATTTTAACTAATTTCAAATACAATAGAACAATGAACGCGCCACAATACATATTTTGGCATATCTCCAAATTTGACGTACCACTGTGCCACACCTAAGTGCTCATTGATTAATTAAAATTATTAAAAAAAATTAAGCAAAAAAAAAAAAAAAATAATTGAAATTAATGACTTATGCTAAGGGAGTGTATATACATAAATTCAATTTATTATTTTATTTTAAACAAAAAAAAACTTTTAATTTATTACATTAAAAACTTTTTCTTAAATATTCTAGAAAGGCTCATCAGTTTTCATTTAATAAAGAAAAAAATTGACATTAAAAAAATCCCAACAAATAAATTAAAAAAAAAAAAACTTTAGAATTTCTATTTATTCCATTGCAAAAAAAAGTTAACAACACATTTTCTACTCTATTTATTACAGAAGTAAATTGAGTTTGTGACAATTTTACTTATTTTTTTTCTTTTACAAGAATAGTAAAAGTTTTATTTTTTGCTATTGCTACTGTTGCTGTTAATGTTGTTGATGTAGTTGCTATTGTTGTTGCTGTAACAAATAACATAACAAGAAAATAACTTCAATAATAAGTTGTGAAATAAGTTAACAATGAGAGAGAGAGAGAGTCGAATGAAAGCGAAAAAAAAAAGTTGTTAATCGAATTTAAGCAATACACAATAGAGTATCAACAACATTTTACTGCTGTTTGCAATATTAGTAAAAATATCTACTACAAATAGCAATACTAGCAAAAACAACCTCCATAACTTCAACAGTAGCAATAATAACAACAACAGCATCAATTTTATTTATCATCAACAACCTCTAACATTTCAAAAGTATTTCTGTGTAATAAATCGCAGTAACAATAAGGGTAATCACAGATGGTGTGAGGGTAAGTATTTTTAAACGAAAAAATTTTCGGAAAAGGACAGTTTTCTATAAAAAAAGTCACAAAAAATATATATGAACTTTAAAATATTCTTTTTTATTATCTGTTCTTTTTTATGGAAAAATTATAACATAGCGGTTTTTTCTATGGCAAAATTCTCTGATTCTGAAATATTTCTAATATCTGAAATTTTTTTACTAAATATTCTGAGTCATTTTGTTTCAGTAAAATAAATTCTATCTGTGATTTTAGTTTGATTTTTGTCTATAGTTCAAATATTATTTTTTTAGAGAACTTTTCAGATTTTGAAAGATAAGTAACCTACCTTCTTGTCACCAAACTCCCGCAGACGCAGGAAACACATACAGACGCTATCAGTGTGTCTCATTAATTTCTGACCAAAGCACTATGGGTAATTTATGCCAATTTTTTGGCCAAAACTAATAACTGCCAGTCTGGAAAGTTTTTCGAACTGCAAAAAAAAGACGTTTTGGAGTAAGAGGGCCCTTATTTAATGATTTGGGAAGATCTAAAAAAATAACAACCCTACGCTCAAAAAAATTAGTTAGTAAAAAAGATAGTTAACTAAATGCAGTGTTTCCATCATTCTTTCTGCCAAATCCTCCCGTTTTTGGCTTGTTTACGTGAAGAGACATTTTTCCCAAAACATTCTGAATTTTTCTTTTTTTCCAATACGACCTTTCTCTTCTTTTCTAACTTGCCACTTCTTTATTTCGCACTTGTAGCCTGCGTGCAATATGAACTCAAAAGCACGAATCCAACAATGCAAAGGACTTAATCCGTATTTTAGGTTACCTTCTTTCGCATAAAATGTTTCACTCTCAAAGTTTGTGATTTTCATAAAGTCCTTTGGATTTGCTCCACATATAGTTTGACTTGATTTAGTGTTGGTTTTGCAATATAAAGGATAGTGCCTTTTCTGTCGTAAGTCTGACTGGATTCTTCGTCGCACTCTGATATTTTCCTCAATTTAGAGGGCCTTGTTGGGCTAGCTAGAGTTTTTTTGAAAACCAATGCTAAGTCTAGCTGCTTTTGCCTTTGAGCAGATTTTGTTGCTGCGCAAACACACAGCTCCGTTTCATGTTGTACTGATTTTGAGATTTTTTTTTTGGCGTCCAACTGCGGATGCACTCGGCTCAACGGAAAACTTTTTAACTTCAATATTAAACTGAGCATTTCACAATTCTGAATTTTTCGTCTCAAACACAACACGTTTTCTTTGTGAATTTTGCCATATCTGAGACAAATAACGACAAAAATTTGTGATCTTTCGTTTAAGAACAATCACTTCTTCTTTTTTGAAAACTGAGGTTAGGCCGAAAGAATGAATTTTTTTACCAATAAATTATTTTATTTCTAAAATGATTATTTATTTATTTACCACTTACCATTACTATTGTTTTGCATATCTAACTTTATTTTTCAAGCGTTTTTTTATTAGGAAATATTGCCTTGTAAAGTCATCAAAAAATCACATGAAGCACGTTCCACTTAAATTGTTGTTTTTAAAAAATTACTTTGAGAGTCAGCTGTTTAGCAGGTTTTGGTTTTTTACAAAAACAAAATTTACTTCTAAATGCTTTGAAGTATTCTTAATTAAACTGCGACAACAAAAGCTTGATTTTCAAATGTGCGAAATTTGAATTTTGGCCAAAAAAATGTATCAAATTATCCATAGTGCAAAGGTCTGTTTCGAGCGATTTTAGCTTATTTCAGATTTCTTGTTGGTTATTAAAATACATCCAAAAAATAATAAAAAAATGAAAGGATTAAAAAGAACGCAAAGTAGCAGGGGTCATCGCTTTGACCTGGATGCTACCTTAAGAAAACGCATAAACGGTGTGCTATTCATCCCATGGGCGAGGTACAGTTAAAACCAGGAGTTACTTGTTCTGTAAAAGCAGAACCACGTTGATAAGGATGTGGATTTTGCATCACCAATGGTCGCTAATTGGAATCCAGATATGCTTAAGCATTATCAGCGGATTTGATTTGTATAAAGGAGCTCTTTAACACCCGCTACTTACGAACTTCAAATCCTAAGACATATGTATTTTCTATAGCTCTAAAGTTATATTTTCTAAAGGAATTTTCTTAAATTTTAGACACTCTTTCTATAAAAAAAATTAAGTAACGGAACCAAAATTTATTTATGCGTATTATTTTCAAATGAGACATTTTGTGATTACCCTTAATAAATATTAATAATAAAAAAGGAACAATATTTTCAACTAACTATTGCTTGAACTTTTTCTAAGCAACAGTTTCAATTTTGTAAGAAAAAAGTTTTTAATAATAATACTCCATAAACTTGGTAACACTTGGCGTACTGTGTTGCCAACAACTTGTATCAAATAATATTTTTACTCTTTCTAGTAGTTTTTTAAAAAAATTTCTAAAAGAAAAACTGTTGTTGATAAGTTTGTTGTAGCGCAAAAGGGCAAAACAATTATTTAGATTTTTTTTTAACATAACTTATGTTTATATATATTTAAGGGTGTATGAGGTTTCAATAACTGAAAAGGACAGTTATTTTTAAAGTGTTTATTAAAAATTTCTTAAATAAAAAAAATTGTGACTGCGGTACTTTGTGGTGTTAAGATAATTAAAAACAGAGTTTTAACTTAAATTAATTATTCTGTATATATTGTTCGATATCTATGTTTTAATTATATATTTTTTTCAGGTTCGGAATCATGAATAAAAAACATTTACTAAGGAATAGTAAACACTATTTTTTTTGTTAAGTGGATAAAATTGTGGGCTACGCAATTTTTTGTATTTAAAAAATTAGGGTTCACTATTCCTTAGTAACATTTAATTAAATTAATTACACTACAAAAAATGAATTTCTAAGCACCCTTCTTAATATTAAATTGCGGTCGTATATTGTTATATATAATCATATATGCGCATATATTATTCATGTATACTCATATATGAACATGTATGACCATATACCCTCAAATTTCGGATCTGAAGATTTATGATCATATATGAGATCATGTATGGTCATATATTGAACCATACATTGACATATATTACTATGTATACCCATATATGATCATATACAAGCACATGTATGATCATGTATGTTCATATATATTTTGATTTTTACATGGGCATGCAAACATCGATATATATATAAACATACATGATCACACATGGGATGTTTTATAATCTTACATGGGCATATATGCAAGTTAAGGTATGAAGTTTTCATAACTTAATATTTTTTTTTTATATTCCCACGAAAAGACTAAATGAACTAATATTGCGAAATCAAAGTTATACGCGCCAATATTTTGTGCTGACACCGATGTCAGCGAAAATATTATTTTTTTGAATTCTTTAATCGAACCATTTTTACTTTTTACTAAATTATGCTGACGCTATGTCTGCAAAATTATTGAAAAAGTCGTTATTATGATTTATGCTAGAAAGGAAAGTGCAGTTCGGATTTGATCCACGAAGAGTGAAAGTAACATAAATAATTAAAGTGTAAAGTGTAAATAGATTAAGAAAGAAATAAAAATTTTATTTTTTTTTAAATGTAAAAAAGGACAGTTTTTAATTTGCATACTTCAATATATGACCATATGAGCATATGTGTCTATATGTCTTCCGATCCGAAATTTGAGGGTATATGGCCATATAGCTATGCTCGTATACGATCATATATTCTCATATATGATTCGTATATGATACCATTTGTGATGTCGAAATATAGTTCTAAGACCCCATAGTGTATATATATATTTGTGATTATATGAAATTTGAAGCCGATCTAGCGATGGTCATCTGTCTCTCCATCTGTTTGCTGAAATGGCGGTCATGACGGGAAGACGCAAAAGGTTGCTTTTTTTACTTTGTGGTACAGCGCACAGTAGTATGAAACATTTGCAAAACGAGGATTAATTCAGGGAAGCCTGTAATTTATGACACACTATTTTTTTGTATTCTGTGTATATTGATTACTAAAAAAACTTTTTGGAAAATTTTAGTAGAAATTTAATTTTATTGTTTTTTAATAACTTAAAAACTAAAAAAAAACTTTGTAATTTTTTTGAACAATTTCAAATATTACCACGCTATCAAGCCTTTAATTTAAAATATACGATTTTTTAAATAAGTTTTAAGTTTTTTTTTTGGAATTTATATTTCTAAAAAATATATTACGAAATTAAAATTCTACAAAAATTTTTTGTTTTTTTTAATTAATTTTAAAAATAACGTTTAAGAAAGTATCTGATTATATACATATATATATATTATTTTTTAAACAAAGCACATGCATTGCTAAAATATGGAATTAAAAAACATCATCATCATAATTAACTTCAACTTAATCATGATTATAATCATCATCTTCATTATTATCATCATCAACATCATCGGAAATATTTAGCAGAATAAGCAAATCAAGTGCTGTTTGTAGTAAATTTAAATTATGTAGTTTTTTTTATCATAATGTTTGTTTTTTCCTAAAATTAAAGGATCTGAAGTCATAAGAAACCGATTCAAAATATCTTCATTAGATTTTTCGCGACTGCATTTACGAGCATATTGTAAATTTTTAAAAGTCCTTATTACAAGCTTCTTGTGCCTCCTTTAGAAAGTTGGCCTATTGAAAATATAGCATGGAATACTTTTTCGGGTCCATGAATCAAGAATTTGTGTAAAGTGGGAGGCATACAAAACCATGGGTAAAGTTTTACGAAATGATTTGCGGTTTATGGGTAAAGTCACGAAATTTTTCGATGTGAATGAATCTCGTGACCACAGGAAACAATAATAAGTATTATATGCAATCTTTCTATTAATTCTACATCAATTTTAGTAATTTTAGCAGAAACTTCTGCATCTTGGAAAAACCGCCTGGCAGTGTTAGAATTTTCAAAACCTGCTTATCAACGATAGGTCCAGTTTGCTCTCTGAATTCTTTTTGAATGCGTGATTTTGTATCAGAAATAATTTTTTATCATCTGTCATTTTTTTATATTAATTTTATATGACAAATGTAGCAGACATTCAAAAAATCTAAACCATCCATAAAGAGTGGATAAATAAAACTTTAATTGACCCACATTTACTTCTTTCGCGATCATTTTATCAACTGATTTAAACTCTTTACTTGTTGCACAGTTTGTTACAAAAATCATACTTACAACAACGATAACAATAACTAAAATATGCACTTAAACAAAACAAAGCAAAACAGAAAAAACAAATTTAAGTTAATGTGTTTTAGAAAATTTCTAATATTTTCAAATGGGGCAAAAACGGGCAAGGTTTTTTTTCATTATGCATTTTTTTTCATTATGCATGTTGAAATACCATATTTTAAGAATATACAAAAATTTTTGCCCAAGTATTTTCACAAATATTTTGAAAAAAAAATAATTTTTTTGACCAATTTTAAAAAAAAGTTTAAAATTATTTCCGCAATATTTTTCTTTACAAAAATTTATTAATATATTAGTCAAATACTCGAAGTTGAGCGCCCCGGTAGGCTAGTTGGTAGCGTGCTAGATTATCAGTGCGGGGGTCGTGGGTTCAATTCCCAGCAGAGGCTCTGGTCTGTTTTCGCTACAACGAGCCGAAGGCCTTTGTTGCTAGTGCTCGGTTAGGGTATTAACATATAATTTGTAATTATATGATTAATAAATAAAATAAATAAATAAATTAATAAATAAATAAATAAATAAATAAATAAATAAATTAATAAATAAATAAATAAATAAATAAATAAATAAATAAATAAATAAATAAATAAATAAATAAATAAATAAATAAATAAATAAATAAATAAATAAATAAATAAGTAAATAAATAAACAAACAAATAAATAAATAAATAAATAAATAAATAAATAAATAAATAAATAAATAAATAAATAAATAAATAAATAAATAAATAAATAAATAAATAAATAAATAAATAAATAAATAAACAAATAAATAAATAAATAAATAAATAAATAAATAAATAAATAAATAAATAAATAAATAAATAAATAAATAAATGAATTAATAAATAAATAAATAAATAAATAAATAAATAAATAAATAAATAAATAAATAAATAAATAAATAAATTAATAAATAAATTAATAAATAAATAAATAAATAAATAAATAAATAAATAAATAAAAACTCGATGTTGATGGATCCATTTTAAAAAATTATGTTTTCTAAGAAATAATTCGCACAAATCGCAAATAAAATATCTTAATTTTCACTTTTTAGCAAATATTACCAAATTAGCAAATATTATTCAACTTTGGGAGCGTATAACAAAAAAACTAAAAAAAACATAGATCCATAATTCTTAAGTTATTGGTGTTGAATTTTATCTACTTTTATATGGAATCATACTTTGAATTAATCCTCGTTTTTGGCACTGTTCACCCCAATGTGCAGCGGTTATAAAGGTGGGAAGAAAAATATGAAAGTATTTTAAATTTTCTATACAATAGTAGCGTCTGGTAAATAAAATATTTTGTCATATTCTTTCACTAGATGCTTAGAAGTAAATAATATTTTTTATTCACCTCGAATTTTTTCACCTCAAAATTTTTTCCACCACAAAATTAATTTTAACCTCAAATTTAGTTTTCACCGCAAAAACTGTTGTAACATCCAAAAAAGTTTGTCACCTCAAAAGTTCGTTATATATTACTTTTTTATGGGTCTATAATATCCTTTAAAGTACTAAAGTATTCCATTGACCTATTGGGTGCTATTCACAAATTGTATCCTTCTTTAATTTTATACTTATGATAACATTTTTGTAATAAAATTTTAATGTCTATGACATACAAGATAACAATTATATTTAGAAATATGTGGATTTAAAAGCGGGGAAAGCTTATAAATATAGATAAATCTTTGTTTATCTATGTCAGACTTTAGTTTAATCAATTGTATTGTCATTATTAAAAGTACTACAAGATTTTGTGTCGTTTTCAAATTAAAAAATTTAGAAAATATACAAAAATATCTCTTTTTGGTAATTTGAAGATCGGCCCAGCAAAAACAGGGTATCAAAAACTTGACAGCCTATTTACTCACAAAATTACTTTTGTTCGCGATGTCCCAAAAGAAACAAGTAGTCTTTTATCTTCTCACTAACAAAAAGCACTTGCAAACAGCCAAAAAATAATGAGTATCCATTACATTTTGGATATCGCAAGTAAATAGGCTGGTAAGTGTTTAATACCACGTTTATGCTGGGAAAAATTAGAATTCTTTTTTTAATTTAAAATTCTTATTTATCACCCTTGGTGGGGGTCATAAGAAAATTTATAAAACTGAATTTAATGTTTTTCCTTATTTATATTTCAATTAATATACGTTATATTTAAAAACTTCTTATTTTTAAAAAATACTAGTCTGATACATTTTTCCCGGACACAGAAGAACTAATCTCTCAGAGAAAAACTAAAAAAACTTGAATTAAAAATAAATTTTTACAGTAAAAATGCAATAATTACTTTAAGATAACCCAATTCAAGTAATATAGCTTGTTAAGTAAAAAGGGATAAAATTTGGAATCACTTAAATTTTTTTTAACAAAAATTAATTTTTATCCTAAAAAATGATTTTCCAGGAAAGAAATAAATTCTAATAAGATGGAAAGAATATTACAATTAGTAATTAAATTTATTTTCGAAAATCAGATTTATAAAACAGAGTCCTTTATTAGAATATTTCATTGCACAGCTAAACCAAATATTACACTCAGAAAAAAAAGTTAGTAGAAAAATTTGTAAACGGTTTTCAATCCCACTTTACTATTTTTGTACTGATTTTTAGTAAAAAAATTATTATTTAGCAAATCTTTTTGCTATTTACATTTTACAAATTACAGAATTTTTACAGAATATCTACAAATTTTCGTTGCTAATTTCAGAAATCATTTTACAAATTTTTGAAAACCGATTTGCTAAAATTAGCAAAAAAAAATTACTTAGTTCTAAAAATCAGCCCTAAAAACAATTAAATTTAACCTTAAAAGTAAAAAAAAAAATTAACAAAAATATTTTTCAAAACAGAAATTACCAAATTAAAACAAAATGATAAATTCGTTTATGTTTTAACAATTTTTAAGATTTTTAAGCCTTTGATTTTTTTAAATTTTGTATAAAACATCTTTTAAGAAATATAATCAAAATTTTTGATGCTCGATAAAAAAAAATAAATCTAAAACTTTGTAGTAATATTAATAGTATTTAGTAATTTTTTTTGCTGATTTTAGCAAACAGATTTTAAATTCCAGTTTACAAAAAGTCTACTAAAATTTAGTAGCGGCTACTAATTTTTCTACTAATTTCATTGTACTACACGTCAGCAGACATGTGTTGCTAAGATTAGCAAAAAATACCGCTGGGCTCAAATTAGCAGAATTTCCCGTAATAACAGCAAAATTTTCAGTTGCCATTACAGACTTTTTTTGGTGAGTGTAACTTGGTTGTTTTGTATTAATCTCGGTGGTCATATAATACTAAAAATTAAAACACTCAAACTGCATTATACATCTGTTAAGCTTGTTGTTTCACATCTTCAGCATTTCAATATATATTTTTATTTGGAAAAACTTTTTCACTATATACCACCACTACTATTCTCTATGGCGCACTTATAAGAAAAACTTAGCAGACTTAAAAAAACATCAAAAGTTTTTAGGAAAAAATAAATGAAATAAAAAAAACGAACATCTCATATACAAGTACTATACAAATGAATTTCATGTTTATGTTGGCTTCGTTATTTTGTTAAAAACAAACTCATCTCGCAGTTAAAAAAAAAACACCAATAAAATTTGTTATGAAATTTTTACTTTATTTTTTTTTTATTCTCATTTTTACGTTTCTACGAAAAAAGGCTTATATTACATTTACATTATACCCGAAACTTCTTAGTTTACACTGGATTTTTATGAAAACCTGAATTTGAAATAGATTTCCCCAACAACGAAATCCAGTTACTTTGTTTCTTCCTAAGTGCTAATAAATTTTTTGTCAAAGTCAAACCCAGAATTTTAACCAAATTGTGAAGTGTAGAGGGGATAAATATGAAACTCAATTTTAATAGATTTAAAACGAGATTTCGGAGAAGTGTAAATTTAATATTATATTAAACAAGTATTGTGTAACAAATCTCTGAAAGAAAAACTTTCGGAAGAAAAAAAAATGTACTTCTTGTTAAAACAAAAATGAACTCAATAAATAAACGGGTGTTTTTTTGAGACGGTTTTATTTGGTGTCTGCACATTACCCCAAGGGATATTATCCCAATATATCGTTTTGATATTATCTATAAAAAAACGGGGTTTAACACCATTTGTCGAACGGCACTGCCGTAACAGGGAAATAAACCTGCAACCCTCTACATGTCGTTGACTTAACGAGATACACCAAAACCAGGTCGGCGATAACTTAAATGAAGAAATAGGTTTAATTAGAAAAAAACTTAACAAAAAAATTTAAAAAATTGAAAAAGGACTTACGCAAAAGTGCCTGTCATAAAAATAAAGCAAAACACCAGCACAGAACTAATGCAAAAGGCAAAGATTCTCACTTGAATTATTAAAAAGTAAGAAGTTGATAACATCGACTGGGCGTCAGTAGGGTTCGATTACACAACGTTTTGTTTTCAAGACAATCGCTACACTGTATAAGCTATTGTGGTCCATGCATAATGGATGTCTAAATACATAGCAGCTATCTTGTTTAAATCTACTGTTCAAATAAAATCAAAAGAAAGAAAAAATTATAAAACAATAACATAAAAGAATAAATGGATGTGGAAAAACACATTAACCCTACAAAAAATTAAAACAAAAAAAAAAGAAACAAAAATACTTTGTATCAATTTACAGAAAAACAATTGGTCGATTTTCAACTGAAATTCGGTTTCTACAACTGAAATCGATTGGTTCAACTGAACATTGGTTTCCACAACAAATTTCGATTAACACAACTAAATTTTGGTTGCAACACCCTAAATGTTCACCAATTCCATTTTAATTTGGTTGTACTAAACTATTTTTTAGGTTGTCGTAACTAAAATATGTAAACTTTCAATTCGGTTGGCAATTTAATTTTCTGTGTGTGCCCTCTGGTAATCGTGAAGCTAAAAAATATTGAAAAACAAAATGTTAATTAATTTGGACCACCTTCGCTGATATGAGTCGGATCTGTCCTGTTTGCACCAGTCGGGGTAGATTTTTTCTGGTCGGATTTCTTTTCATCAGTCACGAGACAGGTCACTCGGCAGATACTTTCAGAACGGTTCTATTTCACTGGTAGGTACTTATACCCCATTCCCGGTCTCCACAGGTCTCGGGACATGTCGCAGACATGTCCCTTCAGACCGGTCTTGCTTGTACCGGTCGCGGTATTGGTAATCGTGAGTTTCTCCTAACGTTTGTAACTTCCAAAAAATAATGTGCGCTGACTCACCTTACAGGTTGGTTGAAAAGTTCCTGCGCTCACCAAGAGATGGCACTGCTAGCTCTAAACTTTTTTTTTCTCAAGTTGGTATAACTGTCCTGAGAACACATGCAAAGTTGCAAGTCATTCTGTCAATTCTTTCTTTGTTTACAAGCCATTTGAAGTTGACGTGTCATTGATTGTTTTAATATGGAAAAAATTTAATATCGTGCAGTCATTAGATTCTTTGTTTTGAAGGGTTTAAAAGCAAAGAAAATTTATAAACAATTATTAGAAGTGTATAAGGAGTCCTCACCTTCAAAACGCACCGTTGAATTTTGGGCTGGTGAATTTAAAGTTGGTCGTACCAGCCTTGAAGATGATCCACGCGAAGGACGACCAAAAACTGCAACCACAGCAGAAATCATTGAGCAGGTACATAATATGGTTAGTGAAGATCCAAGTTTGACTAAGCGTGAAATCGCTAATGCCATAGGCATCTTAGATGAACGAGTACTCCATATTATACATGAAGAATTACGTATCAAAAAACTGTTTGGAAAGTTAGTGCCGCACACATTAACAATTCAACAAAAACTGGATCGAAAACAAATTTCTCGGCGTAATTTAGAGCGTTTTAAGCCGAATAAAACCGACTTCTTGCGTCGTTTTATAACTATGGATGAGACTTGGATCTACCACCATGATCCTAAATTGAAATAAGAACGTTTACAGTGGACTGAAGCTGGTTGTTCAGCTCCAAAGCAGGTGAAGTCACAACGATCAGCAAAGAAGGTTATGATATCAGTTTTTTGGGATGCAAAAGGAATTTTGTTGATTGATTATCTTCAGAAAGGTAAATAAATCAACTCTGAATATTATTGCAGCCTTTCGGATCAGCTGGATGAAAAAATTCGTGAGAAAAGACCTGGTTCAAAGAAGAAAAATATCATTTTTCCTCAAGACAATGCACCTGCTCACAAAAGTGTTTTGACGACGGCTAAATTCAAAGAATTAAAGTACGAATTGCTTGAACATCCACCGTATTCACCAGATTTGGCTCCCAGTGACTACCATCTCTTCCGAAATCTCAAACAATTCCTTCGTGGAAAGCATCCGTAGACGGTTATTTTGCAGAGCTTCCGGAAAACTATTATAAGTATGGGATAAAATTATTGGAAGATCATTGGAACAAATGTATTGAGCTTCTAGGAGATTATATGGAATAAAAAAATATATTTCGTAAAAAAAACAGTATTCTTTAATTTCGAGCGCAGGAACTTTTCAACCAACCGGTATACTAAGCCGATCAATTCAGAATAATTTTCTGAGGCGGTTTAGCAATGTCCATCCATGTAAAATTAACGACCTGTGTAATCAAACTACAAGGTCGCAATTCTGAAGATGATTGGATAAAATATGCAATACTACGAGAGCGGGTATAAAAGTCCGTGAGTTTTTGAAGGAAACATACGATTTTGAGCTCTATTCAATTTGTCCAGAATTTGCCTTATTTTATTATCCCTTCCAAAAAATAAGATATGTGATGGTGATCAAATAGCCCTGCGCAAAAAAGGGGTCAGTTGGTAATTGGGACCTGTCCTATGACAGGTAAAATCTGGACCGGTTCCGAAAATACATATCACGAAATAGGTGAATATAGCACCGGTTCCTAAAGTACCTACTACGTGACCGGTTTAAAAGTTATGACATGCTATTTTGGGTTTGTCCTATGTTATTTTTTTTTGGGGTTAGTTGTGTGACATGTTCTTTTACACCAGTCTTGTGACATATAATAGAGGTCAATTAACTCCTTTCTAGGACAGGCCCAAGTTAAAGTAACATATCCTTTTCATATTGAAAAACCGGACGGTGACTGGTCCGTGACCGTGAAACTATCACAATGAACCAGTCACGTCACGTGTTCTGGGATAGGTCCTTTTCCAACAGTGAGGTATTTGTTTGTGAGATGATTTCATCTTTAGAGTCTAATCTCTTTCCGCTGAGCCATTTCTCCAAGCTTGGAAACAAGAAGTAGTCAATGCTCGTTGTAAAATCCGCAAAATAGGGCGGATGTGGGGGCAATTCGTAGCCTAATTCATGGATTTTCGCCATAGAACCTGCACATGCGTTTCTGATCAAACGCGGTACCAATCTAGCGAAAAGCTTTCTCATATCCAATTGATCATTCAAAATTGAAACCACTGAGCCATGTGTGATGCCGCATATGGCTCCACATTCTCTCGCACTTTTGATTTCCGATCGGTCAACAGCATATCGTAAATTATTTAAATTGTTTCAGGCTTAGAGACCTCAATTGAGTGGCCGTTTTGGCATATTCCATGTTTGTACTATCACAACGAAATTGAGTAAATTACTATTGAAATTGATGGTGCATAGTTCCTGTAGTATATATCAAGCTTAGCCTTGGTTGAAGTAATGCGTTTTTCCGCCAAAAAAATGATGCTTAATGAAAATTCAGTTTTTCCACTTTCTGCTATCCATGTCTGTCAAACTCAAAGTAAATGACGCAGAAGATTCAAAATTTGACAGGAGTCAACTGACAAATGCCTGTTGTCAATAGCAGTATTTTTCTTCGAATCAAAAGGCGAGAAATTCCAAAAGTCACGGACTTATTGACCCGTCTTTGTACAAAGGTTTGTCGAAAAAGTAAGAAAAAAATTACTCGGTTTTTTTGATAAATGACTTGTACCGATTCTGTAAGTAAACCACTGGATCAAAATGCAAAGCTAACTTTTGGGACCTCACCAGAATAAAATCCCAAAATATTAGTGTATGTATAAAACTTAAGACCTCTTTCAAAAAAAAAAATACACGATTACCATTTTTAATTTATCTCGGAAATTGTCGAGACCATTAAATATACAGAGAAGACAAGTTTATCGTGACAACCGAATTTCATGCCAAACGAAATATTTGCTTGCTCAACTGAACTATTTGGTTATCGCTTGTCACAATGAATCTGTGTTCTCTGTGTACGAAATATCAATTCGGAAACTTTCGTTTAAAATAACCATAAATTTTTAACTGACAAAACGTTAGAAACAAACTAATTTTGTGGTTTGTTTTTCAAATTCAAAGTTTTTTTATTTCTATGTAATTACAGAACACAACACACACAAATGTACATATTTTTATTTTCTATGTGTGTATGTATATTTGAATAATTTCTTGTAATTTTTTTTAAAATAATTTTGTATTTAAACAAACTATTTTGTTAAAAAAAAAAACAAAAAGGAATTATTTGAACTTCTATTTTTTTAAAACAGAAAACATAAAGTTTTACTTCTAACTGAATGACTGATTCAAATATTTAAAAAATATATTTCTATGAATCTCAATTGATACTTCATTTAGAAACAAACGATACGTATTACTTTTTAAATAAACTGCAGTCGGTAACAGAAAATATATTGTGAGTGTAGATATAATGACTATTTCTTACTACCAAAAATATTTGACCAGGCCGAATTTTTATTACACCTGTTATAATATATTTCACTATATATATTTCCCCATTAATTAAAATACCTTCCTAGAATTTGATTCACCTTCTGTACATCGTTTGACTTGTTTATCTTAAAATCCCTTAATACTTTTTTAGCATACTTCTCTTAACAGCTTTAATTTTTTTTAGCAATGCTTCCAAAAAAAAAAAAAGGATTGTTTCTATAGTGTGTATGTGTTTTTTTTTTTAATATTTTTCCTAAGGAATTGATAGTTTTCTGAGTATGTTTCACATTTGTGTTCTTCTATTTGGTTGTTATTGCAGCATCTTCTAGTAAAACTTTATAAAAGCCGGAAATAATGCACTTAAGTTTTTCTTTTCTTCAACTCTAAGAAAAGTTTTTATACCCATTTTTGGTAACATTATTTTTTTTGTTGCAATTTTACTTCGGCTTTTTTTCCCACAATTTTGTTATAGTTAGTTGTAATATGTAGCATAGGGCATGAAAGTGGTTCTGAATCTTTTATTATTTTTAACTTTAAAAAAAACCTTTCTTTGAATAAATAAATCACAATCCACCAAAAACCAATTAATTGATTAAAAAGTTATTTGTAAAGATGTCAACCAGAACGGTTATTATACTAAAACGGGCGTAATTTTTTCAAGTTCAGTAAACGGTTCAGATAAGTAATGATTACGATATTTGAAACAATATTTGTTTTTTTAATTTTAAACATTTTTTCATGTGTTACTATTTTATATAACTTAGGGTTGAAATTATTGGTTTGTACACTCAGAATATTATGTAGTTAACTGTTTGTAGTTTAATAAAAAAGTTTTCCGTTCCATTTAAAAATAAAGGAAGATACATTTCTTTTTCAAAGAAACATCTATATTAACTTTTTTATACATTTATTCGAAATAATTTACTATCGTTTAGAGTTTCATTTATTTTTTTCATTTGTTTGAAATTTAATAAAAATTTACCCACAAAACGGAAACTTGTGGTTTATTTGTGTCCGTAACAGTTATTACAAATTTAAATTTTGTTTGCTGTCTGTTTCAAAAAAAAATATGCAAATAATTTCAATTTGTTTTTTTATTTAAATTGGTTGTATATATACAAAATTTTTCAATACAATTTACAAGAACTTCATAAACACACATACATATACCAATACATTCACACAAAAAGTATTTATAGCTTCATATGCATACATACATTTTGTATTGTACGAGTATATTAAAAAAAAAAACAAGAAATACAAAAACGGAAATAATTTCAAATAAATGAAAAAAACATTTATTTTTTAAGGATTGGTGGGTAAAATTTTGACATTTATTTTAACTGATTATATCAGTTGTTTCTTACGAATGTGTCAGTTGATTAATCAACATTTAAAAATAAATAACAAATGGTATTTAATTTAAATGAAAATTATGTAGACCGGTTTTTAAATGAAATATCATTTCTTTTAAATGATATTTTCAGTTATTTTAACTTACAAACTTTTTTAAGTGTAGTCTTGGTACGATATCCGTTAAAAATCTTATCAGTTACTGTCACGGTTTTGTAAATAATCCTATTTAAATTGGGTTTTTATCGTTTACTATTTTATTTCAGCTACTTTTGATATTTTTCGCCTTGAGTGAAAATGCCTAAAGTCGTTTCTAAATAGATATTGAATGGACACAGGACTCGTCATGTGGCTGGTTCATTGTGTCAGGTATTGAAAATAAGTTAGTAATTTACTTGAAAACAACCAGACCTAAGAACCGATATACACCCTTTAGATTTCTAACTAGCAAAGATTCTTAAAATATGATTTTTAAATAACAAAATCTACATAACCGTTTGGGAATCCTCGCCTTATAGATGGCAAAGTTTATATACTATATTTCGTTGGCTGCTTTTATGAATTACATGCCATTTTGTGACATTGGCCAAAAAGCTGATGATCATGATAATATTGTTAAAAGGGAGTTTCAATATTATTTTTGTTGTTGCAATGCTGTCTGTTCTGTTGCTTGTAATGTTTTTGTAACAAGGTTACATGTCGAACACGAATTTGGTGGAGTAGTGTAGTTAAGCAAAAGAAATAAAACAGGATGTTCAAATCAATTGAATGTGTTTGAAATGAGATAGAATTTTTTGGTATTACTTATCAATAAAAAAAAAGCAAATGATAAAAAAAAAGAATTTATACAGGAAGGTAAAACTTTAAGGAATACATGTCATCTTTTAAAATGTTTTCTATATTATTGAAAATGGTCTTAGCGAAAATATTTTGTGACTCTTAAAAAAATATAGATAGATATAGATATTTTTCTTACCTGGTGTTAGGAGTTAACTTTATGATTCACATGTTTAGGTAAACTCCGCATGACTTTGAACTTTATCCATGGGTTTTTTTGGAACATATATTGTGTTATTATAAAGTTATGAGCTGAGATTTAGATATAAGTAAATATTGATTTTCTATTAATTCTACGATCCCTAACAATAAAAATACAGGACATAACAGATGTTTTGCTTGAGTTTCAGTTGTTTAATCCCTGAAATGAAACAAAATGTCACAATAAGTCAACCTTAGAAAAAAAAATATAACAACCATTAAAAAAAATCATATGTCTTTTTTCAAACATCTCCCAAAATCACATATAAAAGCGTGATGTTGTCAAAGAAGTAAAAAAAATTCGGTTATTTATGTGAGAATTAAAATATATATTAACATACATGATCATACATTACCTTTTATATGATCATACATGATCATACATCATCATATACATCCATGCATAGTACAATATATGACCAAATATGATCTCAGATATGACCATATATATTCGGGTCCGAAATTTATGGGTATACGGTCGTATATTTTCATATATGCTCAAACATTATTCATATGTGGTCATATATGCACATAAATGACTTTAAAAATTTCAAATCCCAAGTTATATACAAATAAATAAGATCAATTATGGTCATATATTGATACATGCGAGGACATATGTGATAATGTAGGCCTATGTATGATCCTATGTTCATATAAATTTTTATTTTTACTTGGGTAGTACATATTGTTTAAAAGCACACCGGAACTCCAATTTAATATTTTGAAATAATTATATAGACGAAGTTGAAATACGTGAACGCGTTAAAAAATTCCATCAAATTCAAGAATTTTGTCTTATAAAAAAAGAAATAAATTTCGGAACAAACAAAAATTAATTTATGTTATAAAATCTTTTACATTCTAGTACTTACTTTCTGATTTTTAAATTAGACAGAACATTATTTCAACATTTACAAATCTTTATACTCAATAGCTTTCTTTATTTAAATAATAAGTATAATTTTTCAAATTATTTTTCCCTACTTTATTGCATCTTTTAATTAGAATATATTTTTCCTCTCAATTAATTTCCATAATATTATATCAAAAGAAAATGAAAGATTGCAATTAGTTCATAACCTTAAATATTTCTATGGAAATGTGAAAATTGAAGAATTCCTTGAAATATTGCAACACATTTATTTAACCATTTTCCTAAAAATCTACCACAATAATAGAATTTTCTTTTTAACACAAAACGAGAAAAAACACAATATTCTTTGTTTTAATTATAAAAACCATTTTTCAGTTGAGTTTTTTTTTCTTCATTCTTCTTTTTCGAAAGACTTGAAAAAATAAATAAAAAAAATAAACAACCCAGCATTCCTTTACTGCCAATTTCTTTCTTTTTTGTAATTTTCATTTCTATTAAAAGCATATAGAATAATAAAAAAATAAAGAATAAGAAGAATATGCTGTTATAAGCTCATGAAAGCGCACAATTTTAATTGCATTGCAATTCAAGGTGGCTGCTGTTGTTGTAGCTGATGCAACAAAAACAACAGCAACAACTTCGGTAGCATCAACATCGTAGAACACATTTATGTAATTCAAATGCAAAACACATGCCATTAAATTTTTGTTTGCTTTTCAGATATTGTTCAGTTGGTTGTTGGTAGAGTTATAAACCAGCAAACATTTCAAGATATAATTCTGAATATTTGAAATTTTTAAAGAAATTGGGCTTTTTTCGTCATCTTTTTTGTCCGTTTAAACTAGAAATTTAAATAAATGTTATTATCATCGATCTTAATAAAATTTTAAGATTAATCGAATAATTGACAAAATAAATTATGGTTTGGGACCTGGCAATAATTACACACTACAACAGTCAATCTGGGGGGTGAGAAATTATAAGTCAGGGTGATGGTACTAGGTCAGTATAGTAAAACCCTCAAAGGGTTTGGCGTTCGTTTTTATGACCTTTTAAATTTTTTCCTTATCTTGATGTTTTTTCGCTTAGTTGTAACATTTTGGCAAAAACGTAGTTTAATATAACTCGAGAACCACTTGTCCGATTTTGATGAAACAAATTTAGAAAAATTAAGATTACAAATTACAATTTCTCTAATCTGTTTCTATACCGTTTTCCTATATGTGCAACACTTTCGAAGTTAAAAATGAATGTATGAAGGGAAAAAAGTATTTTTTGCCTAAAAATTTAAATATTTTTTTTTTTTAAATTCATAAAAAATCCAAAATGGAAAAAAGTGCCAAAACTAATTACTTTCGCGTAAAGTCACATAACTCATGAGCAATAAAAGGCATAGATCATGAAAATCGATGCACGCGTTTCTCATTTATTCACAATTAGGTAAATGTATGAATTTCAAAAATTTGCTCCAGATATGCACAACATTATTTGGAGAAAACATTGACACTCACAAGCCGAACTCTCTCATATTTTTCTACTGTACTAAAAGAGAAATATTGATGTGGCAACACTGGTTCTGTAATGTTCACATAAAACATGCATTGTCATTATACTTGTTCTCTTTCTCACACTGGTTCTGTGATTTTTGTCATTCAACAAGTGCCGACGAACGCGAACAGTAAAACTGATTTTTCTCCAGTTTTTCAAAAGTGAACAAAACTGAACAGAATATGGAACTGTGCAAACCAGATATAAATAGCTTTTGCTACTGCTGTGGTCAATATGTCTCAACACATAAAAAAGGGGAAATTTCAGTACTGATTTTGTTCAAACATACGAGATGTACTTCAACCAAAATGTTATAGTGAACGAAAATTGGGTACCAAATATAGTGTGTAAAAGCTGCTACAACCGTCTAATGGATTGGAAAAATAGAAGACGTGAAAGTATGCCATTCGGTATCCCAATGACTTGGACTAATCCTGGCGAAGGTCACAATCCATTGAATTGCTATGCATGTGTGAATAAAGGAGCCGCAAAAAGGATAAGAAAATCGTATAATTACGTTGGTGTTGCAAGTGCCGCAACACCATTGCTCATTCGGACCACATTATTGTGCCAAAAGCTTCTAGCCCAGATATTTTCTCTTCTACGACTGCTCCGACATATCATGCACGTGATGATCCCCCATATGAGCCAGCAGTATCCAATGAGCCAATTTTAATAAATCAAAATAAGCTTGATACAATTGTTGCCAAGTTGGAATTACCACAGCATAAATCGGAAGAGCTGGCTTCCATTTTGAAATCAAACAATTTGTTGGCACCCGGTGTGAAAGTCACAGCTTATCGAAGTCGTCAGGCAACACTCCAAAGTTTATTCCTTGTGAATGGACGCAATGGAAATAAAATATGAAGCAGATGACTGGAGATTATTTATTGACAGTTCAAAACTCAGCTTGAAGGCGGTTTTACTGCATAAGACCAATAAAAAAACCTTCAGTTCCAATCGCCTATAATACAGAAACGAAAGAAACATATGATGCACTGGAAAATATTTTAAAAATGGTTAACTACGCCAAACATATGTGGCGCATATGCTGCGATTTAAAAGTTATAGCAATGCTTTGCGGTCTTAAAAGCGGCTATATAAAATATATGTGCGATTGGGACACACGATTTTGTGACCAATATGTATGCCACGGATGGAAACTCAGAGAGCACAGCAGGTTACAAACGGCCAATATTATTCGTGAGCCTCTAGTGCCGAAGGAGAAGATATTGCTGCCTCCACTGCATATTAAACTTGGAATTGTTAAGAATTTTATCAAAACTGTCGCCAAAAGAGATGAAGTTTTCTTGTGTTTGAAACTAATTTACCCGAGACTCAGCGAAAGTAAAATTAAAGAAGGTAAGTTATAATATCACATTCATTTCCCATGATTTTCCATCTTAACAAATAATTTTTTTCCAATCAGGCGTAGTAAATGGTCCAGATATACGAAAGCTGATTAAAAGTGACGCATTCAACAATATTTTGATTGACGCTGAATTGAATGCATGGCAGGCAATCAAAGAAGTAATAGAAGGCTTGTTGAGAAAGCATCGTTCTAACAACTACGATGTTTCTGTCGCAAGGATGTTAAGAGCATTCTCGGAAATTGGTGTCCACATGTCCTTGAAAATCCATTATTTACATCATCATCTGGACTACTTCAGCAAACAATTGGCTACCGAATCTGATGAACAAGGTGAACGCTATCATCAAGTTGCTATGCCATTTGAAATGAGGTAATACTGATTTTTTATTTTTTCAAACTCATTTTAATAAAACAAAAACTTACAGATATAGAGGCAAAAAGTCGCCGAGTGCAATAATTGCGGAAATTTGCTGGTGGAGTAAGCTTGTGTGGCAAGACAAGGATGATCTTGATGATAAAGAATTTTCAGGAGATGCAGAAGAGCCAACAGTGGAGTCACACATTGACATTATGTGTGGTTCAGAAACTGATGATAGCGATGAATGCGATGCCACTAGTCCCGAACAACCACCATCGAAAAAGTCTAGGCAATATTTATT
The DNA here is from genome assembly GCA_949748255.1 of Eustalomyia histrio. Taxonomy (NCBI): domain Eukaryota; kingdom Metazoa; phylum Arthropoda; class Insecta; order Diptera; family Anthomyiidae; genus Eustalomyia; species Eustalomyia histrio. The sequence continues at coordinate 28,968,007 of OX456527.1, forward strand.
AAAATAAATAAAAATAAATAAATAAAATAAAAATAAAAAATTATAAAAATGTTTACTTAATTTTTTTAGTAGTTTATGGCCAGAAGTCTGGAGTTATTGGGGAAAATTTATAAAAAAAGGCTATAAATGACACCTTTTTGAATAAAAACAAATATCAATATTCTTGTCAAAATGGGATACCTTCAGTTAATTGTAAATAAAAGCAGAACACGTTAATAGATTTCTATGATCTATGTCGCATTTTGTTTATAGGTTATGTGACTTTACATGAAATTAATAACACTTGATCCTTTTTTCCGTTTTGGATTTTTTATGAATTTAAAAAGAAAAAATTTAAATTTTAAGGCAAAAAAATATTTTTTTTTCTCCACAAATTTATTTTTACCGGCAAAACTTTTCATTATAAAGAAACGGATGAAAGAAATTGTAATTCTAAATTTTTCTAAATTTGTTTCATCAAAATCGGACAAGTGGTTCTCGAGTTATGTTAAACTACGTTTTTGCCAAAATGTTACAACTAAGCGAAAAAACATCAAGATAAGGAAAAAATTTAAAAGGTCATAAAAAAAAGTGACACATACGAACGCCAAACCCTTTGAGGCTTTTACTATACTGACCTAGTACCATCACCCTGACTTGGAATTTCTCACCCCCCAGACAATAATCCCAAAAATGTTCCATAGTGTTATAAGCGTTTTAGTTTAATTTACCAAGTTATTGTGTAAAAATGTTGACAAATATATTATTCAACGTATTGGCAAAGGCTGGCCGCAACTTTTTCGCATCTTTCTGGCAATTTTCGCATACTAGCTCGGAAAAATTACTCGTCTTTGTTAGGAATTTTTGTTTGAAAGGATAGCAACACTCAGGAAATTCTTCTTACTAATTAATGTTTTGCTTTTTTTGGAAAGGGGATATATAAAAAATTAAAGGTGTTGAAAAATGAAGGCCTTAAATATCGAAACACTATAATTGCACGAGATGATAATTCTTAGAACACTTGTTGTCCACCATCTGATGAAGAGTTGGCGGAATTGTAGAAGCTTTTCATTTTCATAGCCCTGTTATATAATTTTACTTTGGTGGGGTTATATGCTATAAGATAAAATATGAAAGGTAGTATGTATGTGGGGATCAAACCCGCAACCTTCTGTGTAACAGTCCAACGCGCTAACCATTACACCACAACCCCCAAATTATTTGCATTGTTCATATGAAGTGAACTTTTGTTGGGACAGGCCATGTGTCATCGACCGGAACAAGTAGTAGTAGGAAGGAGCGATATCTGGAGAATACGGAGGGTGGGGTAGGACTTTCCCCTTCAGCGTTGGCCGGTCTTGCAACATGTGCTCGAGCGTTGCCATGCTTCAAAATCACTTTATCGTGCCTTTCTTTGTATTCCGGCGCGGCTCAAACGCATGAGTTGAGTACGACAGCGTGTCCCCGTGATAGTTTGAGCAGATAGTAGAAGATCAAACCTGTCTTAGTTCTCCACTGTACCGAGCTATTTATATCTCATGGATTTTTAGGATCATCTACCTCTCACTGACAGACTTTACCTTGGCCAATAAGCCTACCTTAAAGAAGAGCATACTGTGCTGCACGGCGACTGTTTTGACAAGTATAATTTCAGGTCCTCATGGTATCATGCTAGCTGACCCCGAGACAAATACTGGACTTATTATACCGTGACTTGCCAGTATCTATGTTTTATGACCTGTTTGAAATGGTCTTACATTTCAAAGGTATGGACCCTTAACATTATTATCTCCAAGAAGTTGAGAACATATCAAAACATACCAAATACATTCGAATTCGTCACGAACTTGCTTAGGTGTAGAATAATCAGACCACATACACTTGACGCATCAGTGGTAACCTAAGATGAATCAAGAGGTAATAACCACTACTCTGGAAGCTGACCATAAATCGTTGTCATGAACAACGTGGGCTGTAAGGCGGTAGCTTTTGCGGATGACGTGGCTATTGCAATATCGGAAAAATATCCGCATTTTCTGTTGGGGCTCACGGAATCTATTAACTGACTGGAGGGAGAGTAGCGGTCTGAGGCTTAATCCGAGGAAAACTGATCTTGTTATTTTCATTATGTAAAGTTTTAGGGAGTTTAAACTATCATAAGCTCTCAATATCCACCATCTACTGTTGCAAAACGACCATACGTTGGATGTACATCAAACCCCGTTATTTCAAATTACTTTTAAATGTAGTTATCATACCCATACTGACGTATGAAGCATCCATTTGTGCGTTAGATAAGGGCAATCATCGCATGAATGTATACATAAGATGCTCTCGATAATGGCGTAACAGATTACAGGCGCTCTTTGTACCACCCCAATGAACGCTCTATTGATCATTTTGAATTTGGTTACCAATAGATCTTCTCGTAAGGCAAATGCCTGCGAATATGGTTGTTAGGCTGGTGGAAATCGGCACAAGGATTTACAGATCGTTTGTACATGTCAGGATACTGGGGCTGCAGCGGGATACTTCAGTACTTATTGATTATCGCTACTTTTGCTACTTCAAACTCATCCTTACAGCCACATTTTAAAAATAAAAGTTTGTTGGGTTCAACGAGCATGCAAACAAACATTCATAACCGTAAATAAACATGTAAATGAATGAATTGAATGAAAATGTTTGTAATAGCAAAAAGAAGAAAAAAAAGGAATATAAAAAAAAGACTGCGGCAGAATAGACAAATAAAAAGCAGTTAGCAGACCTTTTTAATGCTTCAAAACAACACCTGCGTTTATCATAAAATTCTATAGGATTGCCAAAGTTAAAATATTTTTATAAAAACGATCACACTAACATCGATTTCGATGAAAATTTAACATAAACAAATTTCACAATATATCCCAATTTGTAGTAGGAAAACTGTTTCCTACTACTGTTTGTAGTTTAAAAAAAAGTTTTCCGTTCCATTTAAAAATAAAGGAAGATACATTTATTTTTCAAAGAAACTATATTAACTTTTTTATACATATATTCGAAATAATTTACTATCATTTACCGATTATTTTCAGTTTCATTTATTTTTTTCATTTGTTTGAAATTTAAAAAAATGTACCCACAAAACGGAGACATGTGGTTTATTTGTGTCCGTAACAGTTATTACAAATTTAAATTTTGTTTGCTGTCAAAAAAAATATTCGGAAAATTTCAATTTGTTTTTTTTTTATTTAAATTGGTTGTACATATATATACAAAATTTTTCAATACAAATTACAAGGACTTCATAAGCACATATACATATACAAACACATTCATACAAAAAGTGTTAATAGCTTCATATGCATACATACATTTTGTATTGTACAAGTATATTAAAAAAAAAAAACAAAAAATACAAAAACGGAAATAATTTCAAATGAAAAAACATTTATTTTTTAAGGATTGGTAGGTAAAATTTTGACATTTATTTAAACTGATTATAACATTTGTTTCTTACGGATGTGTCAGTTGATTAATCAACATTAAAAAATAAATAACAAATGGCATTTAATTTAAATGAAAATTAAGTAGACCGGTTTTTAAATGAAATATCATTTCTTTTAAATGTTATTTTCAGTTATTTTAACTTACAAACTTTTTTAAGTGTATGAGTGTTTCAAAAAATGTTTACACTTTACTTATCTTAAAATGCATAAAACTATTTCCTTTGTCGGTATGTTATTTTCCTATTTCCAAAAAGAAAATCAAAACATTGGCATAAAAGAATCTAAAAAAAATATAATTTTCTCAATTTTCAAACAAAAGTTTTTTATGTTCTCTATCTTTGTCAACAGAAATTGATAAATAAGGACCTGATGTTGATCATTTTTTTTTTAAATCTTTTTATAGTTCCTTGTTTTTTTACTTTGGCAACCCTTTTTTCATAATCCCACAAAAACTCAGCATGCAAACGCAAACATAAAGAATGCAAAAATCTATAAGCATATTTACTGATAGCGTTATAAAATGAATGGTTATATTCAAACAAAAATATGAATGATGATTACTTCATTCCGTTACTTAAATGATGGTCTGAATTTTTCTATATGTAGGGACAAACAGACAAAAAAAAAACTTCAAACAAAATGAATAAATTTATGTCTGTCCATTTACAGCTACTCATTTCAAAAGATGAGAAAAAAAAGAAATACGCAAATATAATATAAAGACATAAAGTATTGAAATGCCTGGCATTTAGCATTTTTAGTATTTTCAGCCGCTCTCGGCATTAAAAATTATACATAATGTAGCAAATGTGAAAGAATTATAAATCATGGCTTAATTTTCCTGTTTCCGTTTGTTAATGCTTTCAAATGAAATGAAATTTTTATGAAAATGCGAAATATTCTGTTTCTATCTTTTTTTTAACAATGAAAAATAATAATAATGAATGTTTGCAGAAAAGTTACAGGGAAAATATAGTATGAAGGGTCAGGAGTAAGAGTTGGGGTCATAGGATATTTAGTTGACTGTTTTTCTTTAAATAATATTATAAAAACCTTACCAGACCATATGGCTGTGTCTGAATGTGTCTAAAAGGAATAAATATATGACAGCGAGGTGTGACAATGTTTTTTTTATTATTAACAAAGCTAAAAAAACAGTGGGATATTTTCTAACATAATTGGAAATAAGTCACACACATCTATTATTTACCACATGGATTGTCATGAAATTTTACATATACATGGTCATATCGAAAGATCTTCAAATAGATTTATAGCCATAATAAGAGTTTATATTGAAATCATTTATCTTAAACTTAAATTTGTATATGAAATTTTATATAAAAAAATCTGCAACAAAATGATCTTAATTTTAAATCACTTTGCATCAAAAATGCAGCTCAATTTGTAATCAGAATTTTTTGGAAAAATAAAATTTTTTTTTTAAATAAAATTTTATTATAAATTCAAGCAAATTAATATGAAATCGTCTATTGTTTCAACGAAAATGGGAATTTTAGGACAAAACGGCTCTTACTTTAAAACCACCTATGTTTTTAACAAAAAGAGGGTTATTATTTAAAATTTTATTAAAAACCGATTGCTTGATTTAAACTAGATCCTTAAGAACACAATAAAGCTTGTAATGAAATAACCAATATTTTCGACTAAAAATTAAGTTTTATATTAAATTAGCTTAAAAATCTAATACTTCGTTAGCTTTAGTTTTAAATTTTGGAATACATTAAGAAGAAAATTTAATTTTTTTAAGGTTCTTTCTCTATAAAGGGTTTTTCAATAAGAGCGCTACAAAAGTTTTTTTTAATAAAAATCAATGAAATTTTTTATTCCTGTAAAAGTACGTTCGATGCCATTATGTATGGAACTCCATTTCTTTTGCATGGCCACCACGGTCACGCTTGCAGAAGTCCAGTCGCTGAACCCAATTTTCGACGGTTTTCAATCGGCCGATACTGTTGCAATTTCACTTTCGATATTCGTACGAAGTTCATCAGTCGTCGCTGGCTTGTTGGCATGGACCATAGACTTGACGTAGCCCCACAGGAAATAGTCTAACGGCGTCAAATCGCATGACCGAGGCGGCCAATCGACTGGACCATTTCGTGAGATAACACGTTCTCCAAACTTGATTTCCAATAAATTGATTGTGACATTCGCTGTGTGACTTGTGGCGCCGTCCTGTTGGAACTACATGTCTTCCAAGTCCATATCATCCAATTGTGGCCAAAAAATTCGGCTATCATTGAACGGTAGCGATTCCCATTCACAGTAAGGTGCCGGTCTTGATCATCACGGAAGAAGTACGGCCCAATGATGCCGCCGGCCCATAAACCGCACCAAACCGTAATTTTTTTGGGATGCAATAATGACTCATAGAGTACGTGTGGATTGCTGTCTGACTAATAACGCATTTTTAGTTTATTGACGAAGCCATTCAGCCAGAAATGAGCCTCATCGCTAAAGATGATTTTTCGATGAAAATTCGAATCATTTTCAAGTTGTTGCTCAGCCCAATACACGAACATACGACGCTTCTGGTGGTCAAGCGGCTTCAGTTCTTGCGTCAATTTGATTTTGTAAGGATTTAGGCTAAGATCTTTTTGCAAAATTCGACACAACGATGTCACAGAGATGCCCAGCGCTTGAGAACGATGTGTGAGAGACACATTTGGGCTTTCTTCAACTGAAGCCTCAGCGGCAGCAATATTCTCGACACTACGGGCACTTCTTTGTCGCACTGGCACGGGAACATTTTGTACTGTGCCTGTGGATTAAAATTTTTCCACTAGGCGCCCAATTGTTGATCTGCTAGGACGATTATGACGACCATAAATTGGACGTAGCGCTCTTAACGTTGAGGCCACTGACTCCGAATTTCGGCAGTAAATTTTTAATAATTTCGACTCGTTGTTGGCTCGTATATCTTTCCATCATGAAATGGCAAACCTTATTAAAGAGAAATGTCAAAAGAGCGGCAAGAAATATGGCGTCGTTTGCTGTCCCTGTCGCTCTACTTTTGTAGCGTCCCTGTTGAAAAACCCTTTATATAAATAAATTTTTTTCAAGAGGCACCTTCCCACCCTTCTATTTCAAATTTGAAGATCTCTACTGCCAGATATGTAGCCAATGATTCTTGGACAAGACACTAATGGGGAAAAATTTCCAGCAAAGATCTCCAAAAACTTAAACCTATTTTAACAAAATTTTTATTGAGAATTCCAAAGAGTATGTATATCTTCAGTAAATTAATACATATTCCAAGGAACACATATTCTAAGTTTCAGGTTTCTAGCCAAAGGAGATAACTCTCCCCCATTGGCACTAAGCCGCGTTCCTGACAAAAATTCCAAAAGGAACCTATTCAGGAAATTAGTCTGTACTTCAGGAACACATATTTTGATTTTCAGGATTTGAACCTGGCCGCTAAGGAAATAATATCACTTTCCTGAGGAAAAGTCTAAAAAGTACCTTATTAGGGGACTAGGACACATTCTAGCGAACACATACTTTAAATTTCAGATTTCTGGCCGATGAGGTTTATGCAGGATATTATGGGGAAAAATTTCAAAAATCCCATCCTAGCTCCTGCGGTACTGGGTAATTAAGTACACTTTTTCTCTTTCTAATTCAAGCCCATTCCCCAACGAAGACATAAATATTTCAAATTTCAGATTTCTTGTCAAAAGAATTCGGGCAGGCCTTTGAACTCTCTGAAGCGCCATTTTTAATACTGTTTTGGTTAAAATTAATAAAATAACCTTATCATCCAATAATTCAGGGAACAAAATAGATCGATCTGAACAGGCCCCTAAGGGGGAGAGTCTTCCCTTTAAGTACCAAATTTTTGTCATGTTCCTGATAAAAATTCATCAAAACGCCTGGAAATTATCCCATACTCAAGCATGCACACATTTTAAATTTGTGGTTTGTAACCACCCCCCGTTCCTCTTAATATTCCATTTATTCTTCCTTGTCTAATGTTTCAATTCCATTTGTTCTCCGTTTAATCCCATTTCACTCCCCTTGTCTAGTACTGCAATTCCATTCGTTGTCCTTTCAATTTCGTTCTTCTTGTCTAGTGCTGCAATTCCACTCGTTCCTCCTTACATTGCATCTTGTTACCTGTTCCATACCATATCGTTCCCCTGTCTAGTAATTAAATTACACTCGTTCGCCATTTCATTCCATTTCGTTCCCTTGCTTAGTGTTTTAGGGCCTCTTGTTCCCCGTTCTATTCAATTCGTTTTCCTGAATAGTGGTTTAATTTCACTCGTTCCCTGTTTTATTCATTTCGTTTACCTTGTTTATTACTCCAATTGAAATTGTTCTTCGTTCTATTCCAATGCGTTCTCTTTGTGTGGTGTTTGAATTTCATTTGTATGCCACTCAATGATCATGCTACCATTATGATGACGTTTTCATGCCTTTTGCCATATCGATTTGGGAATCCCTAAGGAGGAGACTTTTACTCCTTTGAACATATTGTAAACTTTTACCACGTCCATGTCGAAAATCCAAAACATATTTTAAATTTCAGGCTTCTAGTCAGAGCGGTTTGTATCTTCCCGTAGGAATTTCCAAAAATCACATATTTCTCTTAAAATTCGTGTTTAAAGCCAGAGGGTTTCCCCTTTTTTTGCTCCTCCCCGTAGAATTTTCCAAAAATCCCACGTTAGCTGATAGTAGACCGCCAAGAGGGAGACTTTTTACACTTTGAACCTCTATTCTTACCACGTCCCTGGAAAAAATTTCAAAATGAACCTTATTAGTGAGTTAGCCCATACCCCAAAGAACATATATTTAATTTTCTGGTTTATAGCCAAAGGGGTTTCTGCAGGCAGTCAGGGAGGAAATTTCCCCCTGTATTAATTTTCAAAAATTCCGTCTTCTCCGGATTTCTTCACCAGAGGTGAAATCTATACATAGAAAACAGATTCGTGCTGACAACCTATTTTGAAGCTAATCGAATGGCTCGGTTGTGGGAACCGAATTTTTCGGTTACGACAACAGAAAGTAAATAGAGGCATGAGTAATTTTATTGCGAAAGCAGCATTTCGGTTGCCTCAATAACAATTCGGAAAATTCGGTTGCTGCAACTGAACCATTCTATTGGAAACAAATTCGGTTGTCAGCACAAATCTGTTTTCTAGGTGTATGTATTAAGTTTCAACTCCCCAGTTCCAGCGACTTCGGCGGCTGAGCGATATTGAGTCAGTGAGTCAGTCTCGTTACTCCTTTATGTCAAGAGAAGCTGTTGGTAACAATGTACCTTGTTTAGATCACTTTTTTTTTCAAGTAACTAATTTCAAATTTCAAGTAATATTAAAATTCCTAAAATAACAATATATCATTAAATATCCCCACTGTTTTAAATTTTTACATTACTAGCTGTTGCATCTACTTATTACTATATTACAACCAAAATATCTTTTGGTGTATAGTAGTGGTAGTACAATATACCATGAGTTGTATCTATTAAATGCAATTATCTGTAAACCACGCGCCAACAGAACAAAAAACGACAAAAAATATAAAAAGAACAACCAACTATAGCAGACAACTGGCCCATAAGTCCTCACATTTACTATTGAAATTATTATTATAATAAAGTCGACTGTTTTATATAAGCGACGATACTAAAAAAAAAATTTTAAAAAAATATAAGAAAATAATACGGAAATGAAACATTATGTCTGTGGCTGTCAGAGCAACTGCCAAGCGAAAGAGAAATTAAGTCTGCTAAAATGACAAATGGCGTTGAACTTGCAATTACGCTTAAATATTTGCAAGTATTTTAATGAAAATAAGGAAGTATTTATAGGGGGAAAATTGTTTGTGTGTGTGTGTAAGCAATTTGTAAATTATTTTAAATATGAGTTTTTATGCAACAAATATTCAATTTAATTAAAATATTTTGTAAATGTAAAAATAAGAATAAAATAAAAAAAAAACTTTTTACATTTCTGGTAACTTGACAATTGCAATATTTGTATTATTTAATAATATTTAGAAAGTTTTTTGTTTTTGAATCCTGTGTATTAGAGGTGTATTTAAATTTTAACTTTATCAGCAGTAAATTTTTGTTACTTAAAAATAATACCAAATTTGATAAAAAAAAACTCAGTTTAAATAGGCAACTATAACTACTTTTATAAACAAATTAGAAGTTTGGGAAGCTCTTTACAATGCCTCATTTATTTTTGTCTTCTCAACTATGCATAATATTTAACAAAATTGCAAAGGAACCTACAATTTTTTGGGGAATGATTTTATTTACTCACTTTTACCGCATTAAAGCAACACTGAATGGAATGATACTATAAATGCAGAACAATGTGTTTTTATCTGAAAAATAGTTTATGAGGAGGAGGAAAGAGGGAGTAGTGCCTTGGGATATTAAATTTTTAGTTTTGAATTTTTTTACATTGTCGTTCTCAGAGAAGACCTCTGTGGGGATTCGATTCCAGTTTCGGAAATTTCGAAAGATAAGCCAATTTTTTCTGTAATGGACTGTGCGGTTTCCTGGGCATTAGACATCAAGACTAGATAAGTCCTCAGGTACAGCAAAAAACATTAAAATCGTAATTATTTTTTTCAACCCCACTCAGATTAAGTGATTAAGTGTGTCATTCATAATTTGCCTTCTTTCTCAATGTCTTGAAAAAAAAAGAATAACGTATATTATTGCCATCACAAAAAGAGTAGATTGGGTTGAAAGTTTCACCAAGAAGGTTGTTAAGAAAGATAAGAAAAAGCCAGAAATGAAGAACAGAACCTTACGGTACCCCTTATCCCAGCTGAAACTCGTTTGATAATACACCCATAAATAGCAAGACGTACAGTGCGATCTCTGATAAAGCTCGAAATAAAGCAAGTGAAGTCATTACCGACACCAAAAGCAATACACGATTGAACACCTTCGAAAATTTAGAGCAATCATTTTGTTTCACCAAATTTGTGTATAGAACAGGTCTGCCGTAATATTATCTTAATTGTACTGCCGATTGCTAAGAAGTAATGTGAACTATGGATATTTTAAAAGATGGTAATTAATCATACACTTCATCATCTTCGAGAGCGCTGGGCGTGTGGAAATTGTGCGGTATTTTTCAGGGTTATTAGCCGCACACTGTCAGGATATTGGCAACCTTCCATCTTAAGTGGAAGATTCCCGCACGGTATGACGAGCTAAAAAGGTAAGCTAATGGACGAGCAAGTCTCGAAGAGCACAGTTTCAGCACCAGTACGGTATACCCTCCGGCCCCGCTAACTTATTTACATTGAGATTTACCAGAATGAGATTTCAATAGTTGAAAGCCAAAAAAGAACCTAGGATCGACCTGTCTCTGCATTTTAGTCATTTAAATTATATACAATAAGTTTAAAATTACTAAAAAAATTTCGAAGACATCGTATATTTTACGAAAGATTTTAGTGGAGCGAAATAACAAAATATTTCGTGTAATTTATGAAAGTTTTTGTATGTTGAGGGTGTTTCAAAATTCATGCAATATTTGAATTAAATAAAAAAATAGTTATTTTTTTCTTTTTCAGATTGTTATTTTTTATTGAGTTATAAAGTAAAGAGGATAGAGTTATGTATGAAATAGCCCCCATAGCTTTGTCGTCACACACGCATTTTTTTCTCAAAATTTCCCAAGTGGAATAGACCTTTGACTTTAAATAACTTAATAGAAAAAACTTAATGATGTTAAATCCACAATCTAGGCGGACAATTTTGATCACCGAAACTAAAAAGTACAGGACCAGGAAATGTCTCATGCAGTAATTGAATTGTTACACGGACTGTATGTCTTGCAGTACTGTCTTGTTGACACCACATGTTGTTAAAATCAATATCATTCAATTTAGATAGAAAGAATTTTGTGAACATGTCGCGATATTGATCACTGCGTAACCAGTTTTAGTTTCAAAAAAGTATGATCCTATTATGACCCCAAAACAAAATCTCCACCAAGCAGTGACACGTTATGGGTACTTTTGTTTTTTGACAATCACACGTGAGTTCTCTGAAACCCAAATGCCGCAGTTTTGACTTGACAACAATGATTTAAAAGGCTAATTTTGCTCGAAAAATCTTTGAAAAAATGAATAATATTGTTCACCAATAAAAACGTGGTGTTCTATTGTGTAAAGTTCCATTTTGTTCCAACCCTATACTATCAGCTGTCAAACTATTATTTTTTTGTTTTGTTGGCAAAACCTTACTCCACAAATGGAATGAATTTTGATACACTGCATTGAAATGCACCAAACTCTCCTAGTTAAAAATATGACCACCCTATGCGTATGAGTGATATAAATAGTACTCATGTAATTAAATATAACGTATACGCATAAAACAAGGACAAATACTACATACAAAATTGATCAATTTGAACAATTTAAAAACAAGTTTCAATAAAAAAAACTACTATATCAATTACACAGTACAACAAAATAAAAAAAAAATTTGATGCATCTGAGATGCGACTCATTAATTCTAATAGATTTTGGGATGTAAATTATTATTATTATAATATTTTCGAAAACGCTAAAATGGAAAATCATTGCTTCTCGTTCCAAATGATATTTCATTTAAAAACCGGTCTACTTACTTTTCATTAAAATCAAATATTTCAACAACTGATAAATCACAAAAAAACAAATAAAAAATAAAAGAATGGTTCTTTATTTTTAACTGAATTGAAAACACTATTCTGAGTGTATAAATTTCCAAGAAAACTTAAAAATCTCAATATTCATTTATAAGAATGGCTCTAGCTACAGCCGCGGGCAAACTTGGAAAAAGTGAGAACTAATTTTTATGACCAAAAGAATAACTAACATACACGACTACAATTTTGTGTACATAAATTATTTGGCGTCATTTAAAGATTTTTTCAAAACAATATATTATAGTGGGAATTCAAAATCATAAATGAAGAAATATTTTATCTTATTTTCTTTTGAATATTCGTAAATATTATTGTTGTGATATTTATCATAAATAGTATACTCACAATATTATCTCGTTTAACATACATATTAAATTAATCGAAAATACAATCAAAAAGAGGACTACTGATTTTTCATTATATTCAACCAATTTTTTTGTTTATTTTTAATCATTGTTTAATAATCGGCAAAAGTAAAAACAAATCTTTACTGACAAAAAGTTAGAAAAAACTATTTTTGTGGTTTGTTTTTTATATTGAAAGTTTTTTTATTTGTATGTAATTAAAAAACACAACACACACAGATGTTTATATTTACATATATTGGCTTTATGTGTATGTATATTTTGAATAATTTGTTGTAATTTTTCTTGAAATAATTTTGGGTATATACAAACTATTTTGGTAAAAAAAAAAACAATAAGGAATTATATGAATTTATATTTTTAAAAAGAGAAAACATAAAATTTTACATTTAACTGAAAATATCAACTCCTACTGAATGTCTGTAAATTTTTGTAGTTTGTTTTTTGAATGACTGATTCAAATAGTTAAAAAATATATTTCTATGAATTTCAATTGATTCTTAATTTAAAAACAAACTTTACGTATTACTTTTTAAGCAAACTACAGTCGGTTACGGAAAATATATTGTGAGTTTAGGAATGGCGACAAAGCACTTTCTACTGTTTTTTTCTTAATGTCCACAAATTTATATTTTCACCTAATATTATATATAAAAATATTTATATAAAATTTTGTAAAGTATTCAAATATGTAGGCATATTTTTAGGAGCTCAAAACTAATATACTTCATATACGCATGTAAGTTTTGTTAGCAAATGTCTATTGTTGTTTGCTAGTAGTTGTATTGCTGCCTATTTCATGTTAATGTCATATTGGTTTTATCTGTTTATGTATGAAAATATGTGTGTAATAGGGTGGAATGATTTGAAAGATTTTCAATATTAAAACTGTTTTAGTTTTTTGGAACATTTGAGCGGAATTTGTTTATAGTTAAACTTGACTTCTAGTTGCACATGTAAAATTTAAAAGAAAAATACTGTTTATTAAGACATTTATATAGTTTTTTAAAAATATTTTTTTATATTTTTTAATACATAAAATTCAATTGTAGAACAATTTTGACTTTATCTTACAATTTTTTACAGAATTTAGTAATGCAAAATAGTTATTTAAAGTGATAATTTTAGTTTTGCTTTAATGTATATTTAGCCATTCACTGCCAGTGATGCCATATGGCATCAACAGTTTATGTGTCTGAAAATTCCCGGATATAATGGCAGCTATTGTTGCTTCATACTGTTAACACAAGAAATTACAATTGTTTGTCTTCCTTTATTCTCCCTTTGAGCTGGAAATTAAAAAAAAAAAATATGGTTATCAAAATTTTTTCAAGTTCGGTCCACACTCAAATATGTAAGTATATTTATATGTACACCTATAAGCCTTCCTCTCTGGTTGTATGTTATATGTATGTATGTGTATATAATTGCTTTTAAAAACACTGTCTAGTATATCCGTTTCCCTTTCCTCAAAAAAAAAAAAAAAGCAAACAAAACAATTTGAATGTCTAACTTCAAAATTCTATGTCTGTTTGTTGATACTTTTTGTCTAACTAATTGTCTGTATGTCTGTCTGTTGAATTATCTGACTCTGTCTATCAATTGGCCAAATTTCAATTTTAAAACCTTATGTTAGACATTTGAAAAATAGAAAATTGGTTAGAAAAATAGCAGCAAGGAAAAAAACTGATAGCTATTAGAAATTGATTGCAACTATGTTTTTTTGTTGTATGCCGCATACTTTGTGTAGTTACATTATGCCCTGCAAGTAATAACTGATGTTACTTTGACAATGTTAGTTTTGATGTTGCAATTATGACATATGGATCATTACAAAAAAATAATAAATAAACATTGACTATTTTAATAGTAGTAGCTTTAAAGGTTGAAGAACACTGAGCAGTGTTAGGACAAAAATATTCAATAGTAAATTATGTTTCGTTCTCAACCATAATAACTTTTTGGAATACAATAATTATTCCACATTTTTAAAATTTATAAATTTCTTATGAGTAATATATAATTTATTTACACCAATATTAATCATACGCCTTATAATTTATTTTTGATTTTTACTGTTGAATTTTTTTTTATTTTAAAATTTTTTTTATTTCACATTAAGTTAACAATTTTGTTTAAAATTCACCTGCTTTATTAAAAATATTGAACATTTAATAACACAAAAATCATGTGCCATAATCAATACATACGTATGTCCAACTCTTTTGTTTTAAGAGTATATTAAATTTAGAATTTCCCACAAAATTTGCATATTGTTAATCATACGTTGATAACTTGTAACTGCAAATTAAATTTCAAGCATGGAAATGACTTTTCTCATCATAGAAAAGTTAATTTGACATTCTTATCTCAAGTGCTAATTTCTTTGTCTGCTAAGGGTTGACAACTTATGGTCATCAATATGTGCATTATTTAAATTTTATAAAATATCATGTTATTTTACTTTATTATTTTTTTATATAAAAATAAAAGATTTGGTTACCATAGTTACTGTAATTGACAGGTTTTCTTTTTCTGTAATTAAATAATAGAAAATAGACACTGAATATGTTTCTACAATAATTTTTGTGTGTGTGTAAAAATTTAAATGCCTGCAAAGACCACATATTTTTTGAGTATTATAAATTTAATTAAAATTTACTTGTCCTTTTAACCCTCTAATGTTCTTTCTAAAGATATTGATTATATTTTTGTTATATATATTTTGCATTGACAGCTTACACTCAGAAAAACAGTAAGTAAAAAAATTTGTAAACGGGTTTCAACCCCACTTTACAACTTTTGTACTGATTTTTAGTGAAAAAAATATTATTTAGCAAATATTTTTACTATTTACAGTTTACAAATTACAGAATATTTACAAATTTTTGTTGTTAAATTTAGAAATTATTTTACAAAGTTTTGAAAATCGATTTGCTAAAATTAGCAAAAAAAAATTACTAATTTTAAAAAAAGGATAATGAAGGAATGTTATTTCTAATTAAAATTTAAGGATCGGAACTGAATATACCGACTCATATCATAGCACTAAAAAAATTTTTTAGTTCTAAAAATAAGCCCTAAAACAATAAAAATTTGACCATAAAAGTAAAAAAAAATGACTTAAAAAGTTTTCAAAACAAAAATTGCCAAATAAAAAACAAATGCGTTTATGTTTTAAGATGTTTAAGCCTCTAATTTTTTTCAGAAAAAAATAAATAAAATTAAAAAAAATTTGATGCTCGATAAAAAAATAAATTCCAAATTTTGTACTAATATTCACAATATTTAGTCAATTTTTTTGCTGATTTTAGCAAACCGCTTTTAAATTTCGCTTTACAAAAAGGTTACTAAAATTTAGTAGCGGCACTAATTTGTCTACCGATTTCTTTGTACTACACCTCAGCAGACATGTGTTGCTAAGATTAGCAAAAATACCGCTAGGCTCAAATTAGCAAAATTTCCCGTAATAATAGCAAACTTTTCAGTTGCCAGTACAGACTTTTTTTGGTGAGTGTGGATTTTTAATGTAGATTCTAAGAACATTTTAAAAATTTATTTTAGATAGTTCCTAGAATTTCAGAATTTTTCTTTAAGGAAAAGCCCTTAGCAACTAAGAATATTTCTATAACATACAGAAACTAAATTGGTTGAAATTTTATCGCAATTGCCAAAATTGTATCGTTATTTAAAATTTTTAATTGGATGTACTTTAAATTCTTCATCAAAATAATTGAATTGAATTATAAATAAAAAATATATAAAATTAAGCGAAAATACGTCACATCATCCAAAATATTGATTTTTCTAATAAATATTGAAAAAATATTATCTTCTGCAATACATTTGATACGCACAACCAACAATTTATCGAATACTTTGCCATTTGAGCAGAATATTTGCAGCAATAATTTGCTTTCAAAATTAAACAACATCTTGATGTAAGTATCTGTGGTTCAGTAGTTCTGAGTGCAAGCCCTTATGAATTTTAAACTTTTTTTAAATAGTTTTTTATTGAATAAAATTGAGACACAATTTATTTGCTGTTGTAGATATATGTTAAACCAAAAATATTCGAACGTCTAACTTGAAAAATATTCAAGTTTAAAATTTGACTAATAAAAAATGTATATAGTTTAGCCTAGAGGAAAAACAATGGTCTGACAAACAGAAGGTTGCCGGTTCTAGCCCAGATCCCTGCATAAAAATTATTATTTTTAAAACAAATTTTGTGTAGAATATTTATAGGATATTATAATCTATTTATAAAAAAGGAATAAAATATTACAATAAATATTCGGTATTTGTAAAGAAAATTAGGTAATTACAGCTGTATTAAAAATTTTTAAAAGTGATGGTAGATGGAACTAAGAATATTCCGTTGCAACTAAAGGTTGTTTTTTCGTAATACAAGTAAAAAACATAATAAAACAAGGAAATATATTTTAAAAATCAATAAAACGGGGTTTATTGCAAAAAAAATTTTATGAAATTAATGTTTAAATATGATTTCTGCCATGTGGCTGCCACGGCTGGCGTGTAGAGGGCGCAGTCTGGAACACCAATTTTCAACAACTTTTCGCAGCATTTGCGGCCGTATTTCGCCGAAAACTCTTCGAATGTTGATTTCCAAGTGTACACTGTTTGTGGTTTATCCAGGTGGACAAGTGACTTACCATAACCCCAATAATCCAATAGGGTTAAATTACACGATCTTGGTAGCCAATTAATTGGGCCATTAGGTGAAATTATTTTTTCATTAAAAGTTTCTTTGAGAATATCAATTGTGGTTCCCGCTGTGTGGAATGTGGCTCCGTTGTGTTGGAACAACATATCAGCAAGATTAATGCCAAGTAATTGAGGTACGAACTAATTTTGAATCATGTTCCTATACCGATCACCACAGTAACATTCTCACCATCATCGTTTTTGAAGACATATGGGCCAATGACTTTGCCAGCCCATAAAGCGCACCAAACAGTAAATTTCTGTTGATGTAATGATGTTTCGACAAAATCTTGTGGATTCTCCTCACTCCAAATGGTCCAAAAACGATATATTCTTCTTCGAATCAGCCGCTCTGAAGGACGATTATGCACGCCATAAAATGGAAGAAGTTCACGATGAGTTTGACGAATAGAACAATTATTTTAATTAAAAACTTCAACAATTTGCGTTGCTCTGGTGTAAATCAATTCATAATGAAATTTCAAAGCAAACTAAACAAAAAACAACTATCAGCTTTTAAATGGGTTGCAGTGATGCCAATTTAAAGTTGTGACACTCTTAAAAAACACGCTTTATAAATCAGTTTTCTGTTTGGGGATAAAGTCCTTAGAATCTAAGTATTTTTCGTGACGAAAAGTCCTGAAAATCTAAGAATTTTTTATTCAAAGAAAGGCATTAGAATCGAAGTTTTTTAAAAAATATGTAAATTTTTATTTCAGAAACAGCTTGAAAAATCTGAGAATTTTACATTAAGGAAACCCTTATAATCTAATCTACATTAAGGAAAAGCCCATAGAATCTAAAAATGTTTCTGTCAGAAAAATTTTCAAAAATCTAGTATTTGGTATAAGAAACCTTTTTAGTACAAAACAACTCTTAGGTTCTACGGACTTTTTCTTTCAAAAAATTATTTTATTAATATTCTGAGTACTTTTTCCACAAAAATGTCGTGACTTTACAAGAAATTAATTAGTCAACATATTTTTGAAAAAAATTATTTATGTTTTTATTGAAAAGATTTAAAACAAAATTAAATATTAATATAAAAACTTTTTGACAATGAATTGATTAGTGTGACTTATAAGTTTATATGTATAAGACATTTTGGAAAATAAAACCCGCCAGGTGAAAATTATTATATATTATCATTTTTACGTGGATCACTGAACTGATTTAATAATTTTTTTATGAAAGCAAGACATTATAATGTATGCAAATGTCAAAGTCGTGTTTTATTTGATTTATAATTATTCATTGATTGTTGTTAGTATTTTATAGTTCCATAATTATCATATTTTTTCATAGTCAGAATTTTCGCTACCACAGTATGATTACAGCCAATCATGTTTTAAAATATATAAAGTGACAATAATGAAGTACTTAAATATTTAAATAATGATGGTATTAACCATCATTTATAACTTGATTGTGACAACATTCCCAAATGTAGCAAGCAAAGGGTGGTCAAATTTTAAGGGCCGATATTGATTTTGAATAAAAAACAAATTATTTAGGAAATTATTGTCATTTCTTTTTATTATGATAATATGGTATGGTTCAATTTTCTATTGAAAAAAATATCGGCCAAATGGCCGCCGCGACCTCGGCGGCACACCTCCATTCGATGGTCCAAATTTTCGATGACGCTGAGGTATAATTAAAGTTCTATGCCATTAATGTGCCGAATTATCTCATCCTTTAGCTCTTGAATTGTTACTGGCTTATCGACGTACACCTTTTATTTCAAATAACCCTAAAGAAAGAAGTCTAACGGTGTCAAATCAAATGATATTGGCGGCCAATTGACATCGCCACCACGTTAGATAAAACGGCCATTGAATTTGTCGCGTAAAAAAGCCATTGTTTCATTAGCTGCGTGGCAAGTGGCACCGTCCTTTTGAAACCACATATCGTCCAGGGTCATATTCTCAATTCCTGGCCACAATAAGTTCGTTATAATATCGCGATAGCGAACACCATTCACGGTAAATGCTTTGCCGACTTCATGACACACTATCGCGAACAACAGCAATGTTTTCTGCAGAACAAACTGCGCGAGCATGAACAGGTGTTTTCGCAGACCCTTTTTGCTGAAATTTTCCGACAATTCTCCCGATTGTGGACAAATTTGGTAGATTTTGCTGACCAAAAAAAAAAAAAATCACGAAGTGCGAGAAATGCATTTTAATTTGAACGCCAATTTTCATAATAAGCCTGAATAACTTTAACGCGCTGCTCAGTTGTGTATCTTTTCATGGTTCAAATTAAGATAGTCTGAAATTGAGAAATGTCAAATGAAATGCAGAAAAAAACTTGACGTTTAGGTGTGGTTCACATTCAACATGGGCCCTTAAAATTTAACCACCCTTTATGTAGTAGCAGGGATTATGTTGCATCCATGTTTTTTCTCTGTGTGTAGTTCAATTTAGTATATGGCAAAATATACTTTTGTTTTTAATATTGATATTTTTATAAAATTTGTTTTTTAGCTATAGATAATTTTTCCAAGAAAATTCATAAAAATATATATTAGTTATTCTTTATAAACACATAAAACTAAAATAAAGACCACAAACACAAACATTGTGTTTAAGGCTGAAATATTTATTTACAATGTATGTATTTTGAACTCTTATATAATTTTCTCCATTTAATTTTGTTATATGTACGTACAATTCCAAACGCCATCCTACCTGTCATGTTAATATGAGACACAACGTTTAATATACTTGATATTGTATTAAAAAATATTTAAAAGGAACACAATGAATATACATTTTGGTTATAAACTGTAGAAGATCTATGACATGACAACAGTCTACAATAATTTTATAACCCCTTCTTGTCTATGATACAAAAAAAAAAAAGAAATGTTTAAAATATAAGCTTGAGTACACGCTTTATTTTGTATGTTGTTTTAAATCTACATGCAAGAAACATCATGATAAGTTTAAACTTAAAATAAGAATGGAGAGAATATAAAATAAAGGGTCTGCTAACCTGTACCAGTATCCTTGTTTAAATATGTGTTTGTAAATGTTGAATGCGAGTGTGTGTGTGTGTGCATAAATTTTGTAAATGTAGGTACATAAATATGTATTATTTTTGGTAAGCGTTATTTGTTGCATGTTCTTGTTGCTTTTGTCGTTGTTGTTTTGGTTTATGTATGCATGTTTTGTCATGACACATTGCTGACGTTTATTAACACATAAATTTTGATGAGCAGGTGTTTATGATGCACATATAGACAGACTTCTACAGACTGTGCCCCCTCATTGTTGTATTTCATGGGCGATTTAATAAAGAGGAGTTTTGCTGTTACAGATATTCAAATCTAGTCAATTATTTTATGTGCTTGTGTAGGAACATTTGAATTTGTATCCCCCTTTATTGTAATTATTATGTTATATATATTTTATTTGTTATTTTTTGTTGAGATTTTTCTTGGACTTATTGTGATTCTTTATATTTTTCAGATTATAATGTTTGAAATGCACATAAATTGTATATAAATACTTATTTTTATATGCAACTACTTCCTTTTTGGATTTGTAATATGCAGATTTTTTTTTTTATATTTTTGCCAAATAATTGCTATAAGCAGCTTAGAATATTTAATTTGTACTATCAAATGCATAAAATTCATTTAAGATACAAAATATGTATCAGAGATGGATATATTTTTCATGATAAGCATGTCGGAATGCGGGTGCGGGAATGGCGAATCTAGCCCTTGCTTTTTGGGGGGGGGAGGGGGGGGATAATTTTTACATTTAAACTAAGAAGATTTTAATGTTTTTATTTTTTTGTAAAACTTATCTTAAACCTTTATTTCTCTTAATTTCAACTTTTTTCCTTCTTTGGTTCGAAATCAATAGAAGACAAGTAAAAAATGGTAAATTCGGCTGTGTCGAATCTTTGAATACAGCCCACCTACGTCCTGCATTATACACGTCAACAAAAAGAATTTAAATATAGTCTATCTTTTTAGTAAATTTATATAAGGTTCGAATTTTATATCTTTATCTATAACTACTTGTAGAGAAAGCGACAATCCCTTCTTACCTATCTTTTCCTTATTTTTTGTAAACAAAAATAATGTGAACATTTGGGGCCGCCTTTGTACTAAAGCTGTTTTCGATATAGAGCAATTATATTCAGCCTCATTGCGATTGCCGTTGCCGATATCGACAGTTAGGCGTTTTTACAAAAAATTTGTTATAAAAACAGTTCTTGCAAAATTTTACAATCGAGTTCACCGTATATATTCTCTAAACTACAATATATTTGTCAGGAGAGTTGTATTTTTTTGTAAATTTTAAAACAAACAATATCATTTTAAATGCAGGCGTACTTTTTTGACATCGACAACGCCAACCGCAATCAGGCTGATTGTTTGCTCTGCTCTACCTTTACTTACAAACATATAATTCATTTTTTATCTTTTGTTTTTTAATATATTATCAAATTGAAAATCAAAAAAATTTTAAATACTTTAATGACAAATATTTTTGTTTACATTTAAAAGAGAAAAGCTAATAATTTGTAAGACTTGGCAGCATTTTTAAACATTCTTAATTGTTAAGTAGATATATCTATAACTACTTAGCAAGTCTATATCTACTTATATTTTATATAGGGTCCGCCATCTAACGTTTTTTTTTCAACTAGTGCTTATTTCGTAAATGGTAACACTTAGCTCATGTCTGATTTGACAGATAATTAATTTTATCCTTCCGCTGAACTGATATGGTTGTGTATACGCTTGAACAGCGCTGGGAAATATTGCGACATTACTTTGAAAATCATGGTAATGTTGGAGAATGTCATCTTTTCAATGTCATCTTTTCAGATGAAGCTCATTTTGATCTTGGCGGGTATGTAAACAAGCAAAATTGTCGCATTTGGGGCACAAAAAACCCGCACACATACATTGAAAAGCCGATGCACCCAAAACGTGTCACTGTTTGGTGCGGATTTTAGTCCAGAGGCATAATTGGTCCATTTTTCTTCGAAAATGAGCAAGGAGTGGCCGTTACAGTCAATGGCGATCGTAATCGGGCCATGTTGAACAAATTTTTGTTCACAAAAATTGAAGAAAAGGATATTGGCAACATTTGGTTTCAACAGGACGGCGCTACGTGCCACACAGCCGAAGCTACACTCGATGTTTTGCGCCCTGTTTTTGAAGATCGCATTATCATCCGCAGAGCTGATGTCGTTTGGCCACCTCGGAGCTGCGATTTGACACCGTTGGGCTATTATTTGTGAGGTGCCGTCAAAGATAAGTGTTACGCCGACAAGCCAGAGACAATTGACGCTTTAAAGGACAATATTCGTGAAGCCATTGGTGAAATACAGCTGCACACAATCGATAATGTGCTTAAAAATTGGACCGATTGTGTAGGCTACTGCATGGCCAGCCGAGGCAGCCATTTGAATGAAATTATTTTCCATTATTAACCGGAAGGATTGTACTTTCAAATAAAAAAAGAAATTTGAGAAAATATTCAGTAGTTTTTTTTATAGCATTTTCAACAAAAAAAAAAAGATATTCGGCGGACCCTATATAAAATTCGAAAAAACAAACCTTACAAAATATTTCTTTATACAATATGACACCATTTCCAAATTAACATCAGAAATTAATAATTATTTGCAGAAATTATCAATTTAGTTTTAGAAAATAACAATTGCTATCAATTTAATTTCAATGCTATCAATTTAATTTCACATATATTAATTTAATTTCAATTATTATAATAAAAATTTCTGAAATAAAATTTTTAATATCTGAAATAAAATAGTTTTTAAAAATAGTTGGTACCTTCTGAAATTAAATTGGAAATGGTGTATTTATTCATTTCCTTCCTTGTTATTAGTTCCATAACGACTTATAAACTCATTTTATGTAGCCACTCTTTCAGTACCTATTGATAATTTGCACCCCTTATGACAACTTGTTTTAATTACCTTCAAGCCACCAGTTTTGTTTTAGCAGGCAAACTTCAACCAGTTACTGCTCATTCTAAAACGCACTATTTGGTAAGGTCTTTTTTCTGGGGTACTAGTCTTTATAAAAAGATCTACTTTGAAAACACATTTTGTAAAGTAAATATTTAAAAAAAAATTTCTTTATAATACCCATTACCCATCTCTGATAAACAATATAATAAGAAATTATTTTCAATTTTAATCCTTTATAGTTGCCATATACACACAATACAATAACTGTAGAGAATAAGAAGAGGAAAAAAACTTTAACTGAAATTATGCCATAAAAGGTAGAAAGGCATCAAACCAATTTTAATTCACGAATGAATATAAAGTTATAATACGTGTGTGTGTATAAGTTCTCACACACACATTAAAACATATGAAAATCCGATTACATTTCAGTGCAAAATACACTGACAGGCATTAATACAACTTACTTTTAAAATCTTTATATGTATATTTTTTTGAGTTTATAACAACAAATACAATAGCTACAAAACAAAAAAAGAGAAACAAGATGGTGGTGAGTATAAAATGGCGGTGAAGCAAATTAAACGAATTATTATTGTAATCATAACAATTTCCGGTGCAACCAATTACTAAAGATTTTATACAGCTACTATTACTTTTACACCTGCTTACTATGGGACAGAGAAACTCTATTTTTCATAACTTTCAAGTAACATTAAAACGCAGCTTAAATGGTGAAATTTTTTGTTAACATATTTTCATATTTAAAACTTTAACCCATGGATACACAGACAATAAAAAAAATTATAATGTTTTGATTTTACACTAAAATGTCTTGAAAACTAATTAAGTCTCGGAAGAAGTAATTTATATTTGTGAAAGATAATTTTGTTAAGAATTTAACAAAAAACATTTATACAAATTGTCCAACAAGACGGAGCATTTTAGGTAGTGACATCTTGATTGTGGATTTCTTCCATAAAGACTGGGAAATTATTGGACTGAACTTTCTTCTTTAATTTCTATAGGGTACACGCAGAGAAAAAACATGGTTGGGGCGATCATATTCGAAGAGCATCATATATTTGTAGGTTTATGATTGTGCCAACCATAGTCATACTATAATATGGTTATCATATTATGATAATAAAATAACCATAATTTTACCATAATATGGTCCCTTCAGTTATATTATGATTCAAAAATTACCATATTATGATTCTAAATAAACATATTATGATGTTGAATTTTAGTTTAAGTAAAAGTCCATAGAATCTAAAAATGTTTTTATCAGATAAATTTATAAATATCTAGTATTTTGTGTAAGAAAAATCTTTTCGTACAAAAAAATTCTTGAGTTCTACAGACTTTTACTTATAAAAAAATATTTTATTAATATTATAAGAACTTTTCCAAGAAATAAATTAATAAATATATTTTTTTAGAAATATTTCTTATTGTTTTTGTTGAAACGAATTTAAAAATATAAAATCTTTATATAGAATCTTTTTGACAATGAATTAATTAGTGTAAATAATTTTTTATGTATAAGAAATTTTCGAAAAAATACCTATTAAAAAAATCGAAAGTTAACTGTATCTTAATGGGTCAATTGATGAAATTTTTTAATGCCACATGACATCTGACATTTGTCCAGTTTCAGTTAATAATATACGATTATTTTTTTAAAACATTTTGTAGTAAAAACAAACTGATTGAACTGATTAAACTTTGGTTTTTATGAAAACAAGAAAATATAATGACCGTAAATGTCAAAGTCATGTTTTATTTGATGTATAATTAATTATTGATTCTTGCCAGCATTTTATGGTTGCAAAATTATCATAAAAATAATAAAAATAACATGGTTGTTACAATCATACCCGATTGCAGCTAGCACAATTTAGTAAATGATAATGTTGCAACCATGTTTTTTCTCTGCGTGTATGGTACAATGAAATTTTTTTATTCTATTTAGTGTAAATGGACTTGCCTCTGTCCTTGTAAACTCCACTCAACAAAATATATGATGTTGCGGATGTACACGGCCATCCTATGCCCAATACTCGCGGTTCTATTGTATGTTGGACGAAAACAACCAAGCAGTAGGTTACTAAGCAAGTGTACAGGGTTCAGTGCTTGGCTTGTGTTAAAGTTACTGGTTCTATAAGTACTTTGCTTTATATTATGATGATGGCGGTTTCTCCAAGCCGTTCAGCAAGACTTACTACATCAGATCCCAGGGAGGGCAGAATCCATGGACATGCTAAACTGTTTAACCATCTTCCTCCGTAGCTCTGGCTACAGCCTGACTACTCAGTTTTCATTCTAGAGGGGAATTGGATACGGGTGGTCCTATAGTTGGACCTGATATTAAGATACACCGAAAAAACGGTTTCGTGCTGACAACTGATGTTGTTGCCAATCGAACGGTTCAGTTGCAGTTCCCGATTTTTTCGTGCCGATAAAATTACTCATGTGACAATTGGTTTCCTGATCCCACAACCAAAAAATTCGGTTATCTCAACCGAATCACGCGATTTGTTAAAAATTTGTTTGTTAGCACGAATATCTTTTATCCGTGTTTATACCGACGGTTCAATGGTGAATTGTGGTTAGGCTCTAGGGTATTCTCCGGTGATTGCGGCATAAAGGGGTTCTTTATCGGTCGGTGGAAACTGGAACTGTCTTGACTAAGGCCCCAACTACAATTGGCTTAAGCTATGTATCGGCATGAAACGAAAATTTAAGATTTTTTAAAATTAAAAGTTTTTATTTCCAAAACATCGTTTCATATCACAATAAAGCTTAAGCCACTCAAACAAATTGTAGTTGGGCCTTAAGTTGCTACTCCCTGATTTCGTTGGTATGGGGCAGTGATTTAAAGGCCTTTGCCAGAAAGGATATATAATAGGAGTCGCAGAACCTTTCAAACACAATATAAAAAGATTGGCCTCTAAAATAGGGTGGAGTGCACTCAGGGAAAAGCCGTCATTCTTTATCAATGGTATGAAATTCACATCCTGCCAAAAATGTCTCCACAGTGATTGACTTCGTTGAGGAGTCACTGACAGACTCCGTTGCTGTGGCATACCGAGAGAGGACGAGAAGGTAGGTAATTTCTTCTGTGATTACGCGGCATTGAAGGGCCTCCGGTATTGAATATTGGACAATGTTTTACTGGATTGGCTTAAGTGATTTAATACGCAGAGAAAATTGATTCATCGTGACAACTGAATTTCTCGCCAACTGAATATTTTGGTTGCATCAACTGAATTATTAAGTTGTCCGAATTAAATGTTTTCCTGATACAACAGAAATTTTTTTAAATATATTGGTGCCTCCAACAAACCGAATTTCTTGCCAACCGAATGGCAAGAAATTCGATTGTTACTATAAATCTGTTTTCTGTCTGTATCGGTAATATGTGGCGTTTGATTGTTGTTCTTATTCGTTATCATTTTAGTTTTGGGTCTATTCCCGACACAGCGTACACAGGGAAGACACGGTGATTAGAGCGCCTTTTTTTACGGCCTTTTATAAAACTACGTGGAAACTACTATTTTAATACACTATAAAAGCAACTGCGCTATGACTAACTGTAGGTGAAACAACTGTATGACAAATTATTCTGTCTCTCTTTATTGCGTCTGATTTTCCACTTCGTCAGCTTATTATTGGTTTGGCCCACTCACCATTTTTGTAATAATAGAGGCGAATGAATTATATATAATATGAATATCCTCTTTCTATTTCTGAAACTCGTTTTTCGATATCTGGCATCATAACTGAGATAACTAATATCAACTTTGATATAATATTAAGAATGAAAACTATTTTCATTGTTTTTCTTTTAAATCTTTGGGCAAACTAATAATAAGCTGACGATTAATAAAAATGTGTTTTGTGAGTGATTTATTTGCTCATACATTTTACAGATCCTATAAATGTGAAACTTTGTTGTATGTTTTGTTCTTTTGAATACTGAGATAAAATTAAAAAATATACATTAATTATGTGCAAAAATGTTATAAAAACATAAAACAGTTTTTGTTGTGAGTTGACTTAGTACAAAGTTTATAAAACAACAATTTTAGTAAATACAGTCATGTTGCACTTCTATGGTATCTTTTTGATATTTTTGGCGATCATATGTTTTAAAACATGCTGTGTAGTTGTTCACTTTTACACATTATTTTTTTGTATACATTGTTTTTAAATCTCTTTCTGGCCTAGGACATGAAATACAACAACAACCCTCACTATACTGTTTTTGATCACTCGTTCGACAGCTGTCACTTTTGACATCACTGTATACCCTGTGATTCCCGAGATCAGCTCCCTGCGTGTGTTAATGTCTTTTAAATCGGAGTAGCTTTTTGACTTTACTTGATGCTTACGAGGGCCTGAACTTTCACTTGATCCAACCAATCAGAAAGAGGAAATTTTGTACGTATAATTGAAACCAGTAGTTACCGTTGGAGTTATAATTATTTGTCAAATTTATGTACGTATGTGCGCATAAATACAATATCCCTGCAAAACTTTGGTAATGGGTTACCTTGTAATTATAGCTCATTACCTTTTTCATTATTTGCAAGCATAAAGTAATACGTTACTGATTATTGATTACGTAATATATGATTTATAAATGTTAAGTAATAATTGAAATATTTTTAAAAATCTATTTTTAGATACATTACTTTGTGGTTTTTCGTAAGCAAAAGGGTAATGTATGTTTTTTTGACAATACTAGCGAAAAATCGAAGCGCAACAATTCATTTAAGTTTAAAGCAATAAAATACTATATGCGTCGATAGCTTAGTGGGTAGAGTTCTTGGCTGGCAACCAGATTTCCCTGGTTCGATTTCAAATAAAATATTTGTAATAAATTTTTTTAATAAAAATTCGTCTTTTTTAAAAATCTATTTTTAGACACATTACTTTTTCCATTCTTGTAACCATATAAGTAACACCTTACATTATCACCTCTAAAGTAATGGGTATATACATTACTTTGTGGCTCATCGCCTGTAAAATTCATCAATGAAGTAAGGTGTAAAGTAAGCCATCGGCCCCTATGGCTATACATTACTTTAGCCATTATTTGGTAATGTGTGATTTTGCTGGGATATAGTCTATGTAGTGGAGAAACTCTTTTTTTACAAAAATGGAGTATTAGGATATTAAGTTTTTTATTATATGTTTGTAATTAAATAATAGTTAGCAACATTGTTTTTTTTTGGCAAAAAGTCTTCTAAGATAATATACTCAAATGTTTGTATTTCCTTATTAGAAGATTTTAATTAATTAATTATATTTAATATTGGTATACATAATTAATAATATTTTTAATAAAAGAAAAAACAAAAAAAGATAATAAAAAACTTAATATATCAATACTTAATTTTTGTAGTTAATGAGTTTTCCCACTATATAGACGATATATAATAATAATTGTCTTTTGCAAATTTACAATTTTTAATGCCCAAACGCTTTTTTTGTGGATGTTTAAATTTCAAGTCTCAGATTTCTGGCTTAAATAGTTTGCACAGATCAATCAAGGGACACGTTTCGCTTTTTAACCCCATTTGTAGTATGCTTATATGTAGTATGCTTACCGCAAAATCTTCCAAGATTCACTTCAGGGGATGTCTAAGTTTTAGGAACCTATATGACTCATTTAAACTTAATATGTCCTTAGGTTGAGATGGGTAATTAAGAAGTCACCTTCTTCCTTCTTATTGGATATTCCAAAATGTACCTTATCAGTTAATTTAAATGTAAAGCAGAAGTTGTTAAAGCAAGACGTTTAGTGGGAGACTAATGCCTTATTTTCTATTCCCTGTAATAAATTTCAAAAACCTCTGCCTTTGTGGGTGCCGAATTTCAAATCTCTAGCCCAGCGGTTTGGGGTTAGGAAACAAGGTAGCACTTTATATTTTTAAATTCCCATTTGTCCAAGATTTTAGTTGAAATTGAAAAAATATTACTTTAGTGACTTTGCCTATACTTCAGGGAATACAATTTTTTTATTTTTCATCTCTAGCCGAAGGGGTTTGGACAGTACATAAAATCAGGAACTTTTTTCCGCTTTTTTCCTTCCCTTGAGAATTTCGTAAAATCACTGCTGTGTGATTAAGAGGCAGTTACATAGACCATTAAAGGGCCAATTTACTCATTTGTGATCTTTTTTTTTACCGCGTTGTTGAAGAAAAAATACATATTTGAAAATTCTTGCGCTTTGGGCCAGATGCTTAAAGAAAAAACTTTATCAAAGCTTTGTTTAGCCAGAAAATTGAACTTTAGACTAAAAAATGTATCTTAAGCATAATATATAAGTTATACAGATTCAATGGTTTGCACTAGTGCTATCAAATTAAGTGGTACATTTTGTCATATATTATAATTTTTTAAAAAGAAAAAGAACCTTTCTTTGCTATTAAATTAAATTCGCTAAGAAAATGCTTAAAAAATAAAATTATTGGAGAAATAATGGATTCCGTTTTGGGAGGCATTTAAAAAATCATCAATTTAAGATATTTTTTTGGGTTTTAAAAATTCTTCTATATGTATATTTTAGAGATTCTAACCCATAGTGTCTGCCTAAAGGAAAACGTATAAGTTGATATGTGTAAAAATGTATGTGTGTGAAGTAGTTATAACAACCCAAACCACATTTATATATCTGTATGAGTGAATAAATATATGGACGTGTAAAACATTTGGTATTTTGTTGCACATACTCATTACACACACACACACACATACACAGATCCATATTGGCTTAAGGGCTTATAAAATATCAAAGAATATAAATGTAATTTCAACATGGATTGAAGGTTATTATGATCATCATTTATAGGTAACTGTGGTTCCCTCTCAAAATCCTTACCACACACACACACTACCACAACATCATAGTTTCATTAAAATATAAAATAAAAACATATTTCGAAGGTTGTTATAACCCATTTTTTATACATTTTGTTCTTTAGATTGCTGCATGTGAGTTGTTTGAATATATTTATAATTTCATATGTTGCAATATGCCACAAAAGTTTACAATGTGGTATAAAAGTTATATATTTTTTTTTCATTTTTAAGTTAAAACAAAGTTTTTTTTTTATCGTTTTAAAGGGGAGGTTTTATTGAAACTGGTTTATGAAAATTGATGTGTACAGGTATTGTATCGCTTGAAATTGCCTTTAATATGTTTTAATAACAATTTCATGGGTTTTATATATAAATAAAAAATATAAAATTGATGAAACAGAACAATAGTTATTAGCTTAAGAATTTGGCTCAAGAATGGTACTTGAAATGAAAAGAACGTTTTAATCAAGTTATTAAAAAATATAATTTGTATATGATGTGAAATCAGTTTTATTGAAAAATATTAAGAACACATAAATTAAAATTTACACTCAGAGAATAACATGGTTGCAACATAATTCCTGCTACTATATAATGCTTGTTCAGTCAGGTATGGTTGTTACAAACAAGTCATTGATTTATAAATAGGTTCTAATCATCATGATTGTCACTCTTATTTATAACATGGTTGGCTGTAACTATACTGGGGTAACAATAAATTATGTCTATTAAAAATATGATAATTATGGAGCTATGAAATGCTTATAACAATTAATAATTTATTATAAATAAAAGAAGATATGACACTGACACTTACAGTCATAATACTGTATTAATTTAATGAAAAAATAATTGTATCAGTTCAGTCACCCATGTAAAAATAATAATATACGTATGTGACATTCTCCGAGAAAAGGGACCTAGTGTCTCAAAAAATGGGTTTGGACTTAAGAGTGGATTCTGGTACCTAAAAGGGTGTAGAATAAGAAGAAATGAGTTAGATTTCTGATAAAAATTTATTTACCCCATAAAAACGTACAAAACGAACTTGGGAAAATTGATAAAAATGAGAAAAACATTAAAATTTTAGCTGAGAACAAACAGAGCAGCAAAAATAGCAAAGGTATTTTTACACTAAAAGCGAAAAAAATATGTCACCACATAGGCATGAAGTCACCAAAGTCGGCACTCAATCATAACTAAACATACCAAATCGCTTCTTCCAACTGAAGGTGTGTTCACAGTAATAATGCGTTATAAAACTTTAAATGCATTTTTCTCAAAATTTCATTTTCTCACACTAGGTCCCTTTTCTAAAATGCCTAATGCATATAACATTATAATTTACACTAATAAATTCATTGTCGAAAAAATTCATTATAAAAAATATTATATAGGAGTATTTAAAGTTTGTATATTTTAATAAAAACAAAAATATATTTTTTCTAACAAAATATGTTTAATAATATAAAGAAAAAGTCTGTAGAATCCAAGAGTTGTTTTGTACGAAAAGTTTTCATATAAAAAGTGCTAGATTTTGATTATATGGACTTTTCCTTAAAGTAAAATTCTCAAATTCTGCAAACTCTTTCTAAAATAAAAATTTATACATTCTTAAAAAAAACCTAGATTTTAAAAAATTCTTCATTCTGAGGACTTTTCATCATGAAAAACAGTTTGATTCCAAGAAATTTTTCTATACGAAACATTATTAAATTCTAATGACTTTTTCTAAATTATAATTCTGAGCTTTTAAGGACTATCTAAAAAAAATCTTAAAGTTTTCTTAAAGTCTAAGAATTTTTCTATAAGAAACAGTCCATAGTATATATTTTTTTTATTAAAAATTGCTTAGA
This sequence comes from Eustalomyia histrio, assembly GCA_949748255.1. Lineage (NCBI taxonomy): Eukaryota > Metazoa > Arthropoda > Insecta > Diptera > Anthomyiidae > Eustalomyia > Eustalomyia histrio. The sequence goes on from OX456527.1 coordinate 28,999,965, forward strand.
ATTTAGATTTTTAAAGTACTTTTCTTCCATTTAATCAAAGAATTTCTCTCGAAGAACTCCTTAATATAAATTTTTTTCTTTAGGAAAAATATCCTGAAAGGAATAGTCTTAAATTTAAAGGACTTTTTTATAGTATCGAATCATAATATAATTGTAGGGACTATATTATGGTAAAATTATGGTTATTTTATTAACATAATATCATAACCATATTTTAGTACGACAATGGTTGACACAGTCATAATCCAAAAAATATATGATGCTCTTCGAATATGATTGCCCCAACTATATTTTTTCTCTGCGTGAATTTAGATTATTGTATTGTATTATTTAATGTACTGTTCGTGGGTTAATAAAAAAGTTTTCCGTTAAATTAAATATAAAGAAATATAAATAAATCAAAGAAAAGTTTATTTCCAATTTTTTTTTTATAAAATTTTTTGGAAATCTGTCTTTTTTTTGCGGTCTATTAAAAATTACCTTTTATTATTTTGTATCTAAGTTGTTTATTTAGAGCTTAAAAAACTTGACACACACTCATAAAGCGTTTGCCTATATTTTGCTTACAAAAAAACAAAATAAAAACTAAAACAATTTTACAAAATAAATAATTAATGAATAAACATTTATTTTACCGAATATGTATGTAAATTTTAAAATTTTATTTGTAACTTATTAAATTTAAGCTTCAGAATCAGCTTTAGGTGAAAATATTTTTACAATTGCATGAAAAATTATATATGGAAAAAATGAAGCTGCCAGCGGTGACTCCAGATTTTGGTACACTGTGTTAGTAATATGAAATAATTTGGGCATCATCTTAAACTGGTTTTTCGATTTAGATTAGTATTTTATTTATAAAAAAATACAAATATGTGATAAATGCGCCCAAGTTTCCCCTAATAATTTCAAAGTAACTTAAAAAAGTAATGTAAATCATAATTAAAAAAAATATTCATTTCAGTTAAGCCTTTTCCAAGAATTCTATTAAAAGAGAAAATTTTATACAATATTTTTTATTTTCTTTTTTATAGCATTTCTTACAAAAAAAAAAAAAACATTACAAAAATTTCAATGCAATTGTTGAAAATGCATTATAATGTAAATTGTGACAACAATCAGCAACAAAATGAAAATGATTTATTAACACAACCAAAGAACCAACTAACAAACACTTTATAATTGTCACTATAATCATAATAATGATGATGATGATGTTTATGACAAAAGAAAAACAATCAAGCAACCAACCAAAACTTATATTATTTTACAACCAGCCAACAATAATGAAATGAAAAGACTTTAAAACAAATTATGGATTTTAAGAAAAGAAGCAAATATAAAATATATAAAATGAATCAGTTATAAAGTTAAATTTGAAATTACAAAGAAAGTATAATATTATTAAAAAGCGCACAGAATATAATTAACATTACAAATTCTCGTTGTATATCGAGTTTGATTTTTATGAAATTTTATTATATTATAGAGAAAATTATAGGGTTAGAGGATGGAAAAAAATTGTGAATATGTTTAACCCAATAGTGGCCAGAGCATTTTTTTTTCGAATTTCTTGCTGAATTTTGTTGGGAAGTCCCGACTTCAAATCAGGTAAAAAGTAAAATTTCTGCAAGTGAAACCAAAAAATCTCCTAAAATACAACAAAATTAGAAGAAACATATGAACAAAAATTAAATTTGACGTTTCTATTTGCATTTATTTTTCTATGAAAGGCAGCGGCAAAGACGGAAACATAAAACCTAAATACATGTCTCAAAATTCTTTGGCCACACGCAGAGAAAAACCATGGTTGGGGCAATCATATTCCAAGAGCTTCATATATATTTGCGATAATGATTGTGCCAACAATAGTCGTACTATAATATAGCTATCATATTATGATAATAAAATAATCAAAATTTTTCCAAAATATAATTCCTACTGTAATATTATGATTCGAAACTATGAAAAAATTTTTTAAATTTAAAAAAAAATTCATTAAGAATAGTTTTTCCTAAAGAAAAATTTCATATTAAGAACTTCCTCAAAAAACTTCTTTGATTCTATGGACTTTTTTTAAAGAAAAATACTTGAAAAAAGTTACTAAATTCTAAGGACTTTAAAAAAAACATAGATTTTATGGTCTTTTTCTAATAGAATAATTTTTAAATTCTAAGGACATTTTAAAGATTTTTTTTTATTTAGTCTCAGAATTTTTCTTTTGGTATAAGGCATTTTCGAAAATAAAACCCTCAGTTGCAAATAATTATAAACACACAGAGAAAGAACATAGTTAGGGCAATCATAATCGAAAAGCATCATATATGTTTGGAATTGTGATTATGCCAACCATAGCCGTACTATTAAATAGTTATCGAAACCATGAAAAAGTCTTTTATAGAAAAATTTGATGTTAAGAACTTTTTTGATTTTTAAAGAAAAACACTTCAAAAAATTTTTTAATTCTTGGACCTTTATTTTCTAATCATTTAAAAACAAAATTCTAAGATTCGAGGAACATTTTTATATTTTTTTAAATATGTAGTACTCAGCATATAAGAATTTTTCTTTGGAAATATTCCTTAGAATGTAAAAATATTTCTATATAAAAATCTTTTTCATGATGAAAAGTTAGGCCTAAGAATACATGTTTTTTTTTTAAATATATAAATCTGAAAACTTTTCTTGAAAAAATCTGAGAACTTTTCTTGAAGGAAAAGTTCATAAAATATAAAAATCAGTGGCGTAAGTTATTGGTCCTTGGGTGGTGCATTGCACAAGGGCTCATGGCCGACAGGGGTCTTTTGTTGAGAGTAGTAAATAGTTTGTTTTATGAATTTTTTTATTTGTGTACTTAAGTAGTTCCAAATAATAATCACAGCCCTGTCAAGTAGACTTGTAAAAAGGCAAATCTTTATTGAATTAATTAGCCAAAAAAAATTAAATTCTCTTTCTAAATCGACGAGTTGATTCAATATATTATAAATCCATTCATTAAATCAGATTCAAAATTATAATTGATTAATCAATTTCATTTGAATCTTTTTTGATTCAATTAATTCAAATTATTTTAAACATAATCCTATGGTTGATTTGACTTGCAAATTAAACAAAATATAAAAAAACATTAAAATTGATTTGCAAATCTCGTTTTTTTAGATATTCGCCATTTTGTAAAATAGTAATTTTTTAAAATGGCGGGTATCTCGAAAACTGACAAAATGCTTGACCCATTTTTATACGAACAAAATGGAACGCGAAACGCGAAATTTGTGTTATCAGTGTGTTACAATTTATATTATCATATTATTTGATAACAAAATAGTCACTTTGTGGCTGTTTTATATAAACCGAATCGAAGGATAACCTTTGACGAACTTTGCAAAAATTTGCGCAATCTCGAAGATATTCGCCATTTTGTAAAATGGACATTTTTAAAATGGCTGGTATCTCGATAACTAAGCGAGATAGGGAACAGCGAGCATAATTTTTGCTCTACCATGACAATTGCATTAATAAATATAGACCAGGTTCCGGAGATATCCCAAGTGATCCATTTCATAAATCACCCTATTTAAAGCAAGTTAATTTTGGCATTATCATTATTCAAACTAATGCTAATGAAATTTCAATGCCAATGAAAAATCTAAACATCTAAAATATAAATTAATTAGTTCATGATTTTTTGTACTTGTTAGTGATTTTGATATATTTTTGTTAGGGGTACAATTTGATGTTTTGCACACAGGCCCTTGCTGACTCAGCTACGCCACTGATAAAAATGTTTTTATTTAGACAAATTTCAAAACATCTAGTATTTTTATAATAAAGGTTTTCGTTCTACCGACTTTTTCTGGTAAAAAAAAGAGCTTAAAAAGGGATTTTTGCAGATCAAAATATTTTAAGAAAGTTTTTTAAAGAAGACTGTCCAAAAAAAATTGTCAATTTTTGTTGAGTAGTAATATTTTTTAGTCAATGTTGTTAGTTTTTCATATAAATTTTTACCAAATAAGTGAAACGTAGTACACTATTCTGTATAATTCTCTAGATTTATCAGATTTTCATGAGGTTTCTTGCAAATCTTGTAAATTTGCGGGATTTCATTTGACATACTTTTTGAAAAAGAAAAATTCAATATTAATTATATTCTTCGAGAAATAATCTTTCGAACTAGATACCCAAAAAAATCACATTGAAATTTTTCACATATTTTTCAAAATCTGTTTTTTGTTAACTTTTGCATTAGACAAATTAATTCAAATTATTTCGAAGTAATTGATTCTCTGACATTGGTCTAGAAAAAGAGACACGTTGCTTTGTTAACTCTAGACGATACCTTATAATAATTAAATCCATCGCCTGTCTTGTAGCCCGATGTGAATGCAATATATTCCGGTTAAATTTCAAAGTGTGAGAACCAAGGCTCTTTATAAATTTAAAAATATATATTAAAAGTTGTTGTTTGTATAAACCACTGACTGGTAGTACTGTTTTGGCATAGTTTTTAAACAGGTTTATTGTACTTAATGGTAACGGAAGATTGAAAACAATTTGTAATGCTTTATTTTGTGCTGGCTGAAGCGATCTCAATGCTGAGGTTTAAATACAACCACACACCATGGAGATCTCCCCATGGGAGTGAACTAACAACATTTTAGTTTTAACATCTACCTTGTTTTTAAACTTATTAAGAATACCAATTCCTGATAAAATTTTCGATTTTTTTTGAATTATATGATTTTTCCATACACCCAGAAAACAGTATCAGTTGTAGCCACCGAATTTGTTGCCAATCGAATTATTTTATTTATTTACCCAAGAAACATTTTAACGAACCTCTGATACGTACGGATTCATGAATCCGGCTTCTACTGTACGTTTACGGTCCGAAAATACGTATCCGTCAAAGCTTGTACGTAAACGGAACATTAACGGACCGTGTAATTGAATTTTCGAAAACAATACGTTTTGACCCCGTTTTAGTGTATCCGTTTCTGTACCGTAAAATACGGACCACTGTTTTTCATCAGTTTTTCTTCCGTTGCTTTTGGATTTGTTTAGTTGTCAAAAAAGAATACTGAAATATCCATAAGGTAAATATTTATGAAATTGAAAACAAGTTTTACGATTATGTGTGGAAATTTATGTGGATTTGCAAATAAAAATATTGCCTGAAAGTTTATAATAGATTTTATGCAAAAATTTGCAAATTTGCATTGTGTGCTACATCATGTCGTAAGTCCATCACTTAAACCAAAATTAGATTTTTGTTTTATTTTTTTCATAATTTTTAAGGGGCCACAATTGCAGTAATTTATGGATGCTAATTGTGCTGGAGATAAATATGGTATTTGTTTGTAATTTTATTTCGTATTTGTTGTATTAAGTGTGTAAAAGTTTTATTTAAAATATCTTTGTAAATAAATTTAAAACAAAAAAAAAATAAAATTTGCTATCAAAAATCATTGACGGACTTTTAACGGACAACTCCGTTTTTCATCCGATATATCGGTCCGTTATTGACGGCATTTCAACGGATTCGAATCAGTTTCGATGTTCCTTAAAACACCTTTTCTGGTCCGTTTACGGATACAGAAAACGGTACGTAAACAGAGTTGGATTCCGTTTATGACGGGCCGAAAACGGTACTTAAGCGGAACGTATTGTTTGTTGGGTATTTATTGAAAAAATAAAATAATAATAACAATAAAATATTCAGTAAAAATTCATTTACATTTATGACCTTGTGAAGCCATTGCGGCTTGTCTGCAGGTACAGAAATTTAAAATTACATTTATAATTTACAATAATTTACAATAATAGAGCATTCATTGCTGGTTTATAAAAAAATTTTAAAATATTTTTTTCCTTTTATGATAATTGGTTGCGTTATTAATTAGTTCATTTGGCATTTTGTTGAATATTGTTGGTAGCATTACAGATAGGGGGCTTTTGCCATAATGATTTTTTTGTCTTTGTACACGGTATCTTCCTTCAGCATTCATTCTGGTCTGGTGGATGTGATCAATTCTTTTCAGAAATCTGGAATCATTGAAAAATTTTACGACAATGTAGTATAATAGATGCTGTTAACGTCTAAAATATTCAAAACTTTAGCTATATTGTTAGTTGATGAGCTGTAGTTCGCATTTGTTGTACTGTACGTGTTGTTTGTATGAACATGATAATTCAAATTATAGGATAGATTTTGTAAGTGGCCAATATTACTTGCTGTGTCGTAATTGGTGTTAGTATTAACCATTAATCTATCAGCGTTTATATTAATTGTTGCAGTATTCAGTGAATTGTTTGTTGTCCATGTGTTTTTTTAGTTATTTTTAGCAGCTGATCTTGTGTTCTTTAAAGTTTATTGCAACATGTTGAGCTACCCCAGGCTGTTATCCCTTGACGAAGATGAGTTGCTACTAAGGAAAAATATGCTTGTCTGACTACCACCCTGTTTGAACTGTAACTTAAATGTCGCATCATGAAAGCAGCTTTCCTCAGCTTTTTAGGAACTTCTTCAATGTGCCCCAGCAAAAAAAAATGTAGCAAAAGAAGAGAAAAAGAAGCAGTGATTTTGATTCCGGTGTTGTGAAAATTTGGATCGGAACCAATGATTTTTACATAGGGGTGTCATAGGGTGGAAGTTTTCTTTTATGATCGTTTTTCGTTGCATCTAAAGCCCTTCTTATGGTTTAGTGAAAAATTAAATATTTTGTTCTTCCCAAATAAATTTTGAATTTGTAATTTAGATTTCTACATTACATCAGTAATCGAGCCTTAACCTCAGTTTCACAATCTCCCGTTAGCTTCTACCTGGGAATTTAACTGACACATTTGTTGTTGTTTCCTATACAAAGTTTGAGTTTTACTGTTCGTTAAATTTTAGCGGGAAATTCAGCAATCGGGCCTTATTAATCTCTATTCGAAATGCTTGCAACTTTTACTACAATAATTTTTTTACTTGTTGTAGCGTCATAGATTTGAAAAGTGTTTAATTTCATTAAAAATCACATTTTTATAAGTTGTGCAAAAGAACTTCCTTAGAAGAGAAAAATCAGAACAAAACGATACTTTAGAATCAATGAAAAATTAATTCCTTAAGAATCACTTCCATTTATTTTTGCTGGGGCACCATCCATTTAAACTTTGTCCGGCGGAAGAGGTACAATTGTACCTTTTTCGTTTTTGAATTGCAATAACTTTTTTTTGTTAATACTAGATATCTAAAATTTTCTGACATCTCTAAACTTTTATATACTTTTTAGCCACGGGCCTGTTCTATCATTTGTTTATTAAATAAGAACAGAATAATTTAATTATATAAATAGGAAAAGCCATACATATCGTGTTAAGTATATAAGGGTACAATTGTACCCATACCGCCTTTTAACGTTGTAAAATTTTTCCGTTGGACAAAGGTTAAAGTTATGATCTACGTACATGCCCAGATATTTGTAGGTGTTGACAATTTCAATTGTAATGGAACATAGGTTGTCATTATAGTTGAAATCTAATAGCTTTTTATCATGTAAACATTTAGTGGAGTGAAATTTTAAATTAATTTCTCTATATAATATGTGTGGTGGTTTAATACCCAGCAAAAATAAATGGAAGTAATTCTTAAGGAATTAAGTTTTCACTGCTTCCAAGTATCGTTAAGTTCTGATTTTCCTCTTCTAAGGCAGTTCTTTTTCACAACTTCCAAAAATGTGATTTTTAATGAAATTTAACACTTTTCAAATGTATAACGGGTAACTTATTTTAAAAACAACCAAAGTTAAACATTAATCATAGATATTTCTATATAAATTTAACATTTATAACTATGGTTTAAGTGATTTTTTTAAAACTTTAACTTACAATTTACCACATTTTAAATTCTTAAAATCGTAATTACAAATTCAAAATATATTTGGGAACTTCAAAATATCTCCTTTTTCACCAGATCATAAGAAGGGCTTTAGATGCAATGAAAAAGGATCATAAAACAAAACTTCCACCCTATGACACCCCTATGTAAAAATCATTGGTTCCGATCCAAATTTTCACAACACCGGAATCAAAATCACTGCTTCTTTTTCTCTTCTCTTGCTACTTTTTTTTTGCTGGGTATGCATAAGTTTGGTTGTGAAAGCCAATATTCAGTTGTACAATTTAATATTTATATTCCACAGAAATATTAATATGTTCCACAAAATTTTATTAAAAAATAATTATTTTTAGATTTTTCCGTTAATCAGATTTGTAGTTCACATTCTTACTTACTGCACCACAACTAATTTTAATTTTCTTTTATGTATTTGCTATTTAAATAATTGAATATTTTATTTTAATTAAAAAAAATAATTTTTTAAATGTTTGCTTTTTCGGAATTTTAACTCGGAAATTCGGAGTACCCTCTACCCAAATTTTGATGGCTAATTTTGAATTTAAACAATTTTATAGGAAAACAAATATTAGTAAAAAAATTGTTTATCAATACCAATCATTAGTGACGTCTGTTATCAATAAAATCCACAATTCGGTTGCTTCTACTGAAACCCTAATTAAATGATATATTTTATCAGAATAACCGTTCTTGTAGTTATCACTTTTGAATATCGACAATTTTTTAATAAATTTGATAGATTGTACCAAATTACTAATATATTCACTAAATACAGGGTTGCTTCCACCGCACGTAAATACTAAACGAATTTTATTTTTAAAGATGATTGGAAACACCATTAAATGAAAAATATGATTGATTTTTGGTTTCTTTTGCCTTTTTTTAATTTCCAATACAACATTTTTGATTTATTAATGAATTTTAGGTTACTCCAAATAAAATTAAATCCTCACAAATAAATGATAATGGTTTTGATCGATTTGCAAACAATCTTTTCTCTGGGTGTATCATTAATAAAAACTTTAAACAACAGTGGTCCTTGTGGAACACTACACTTTAAAACTTCTGATTATTTTCTTATAAAATTTTTATTTACAACTTTATTAAAAGTTATATTTTAAAACTGATGATGAAATAATAATAATGCACTAAAATAAAAAAAAATCTTGACACATGTTATTAAAAGGAAATGCTGACAGTTTGCTATTATTGTTTGTTGTTATTGTATATTACATATTCCTGGCTTTATTATTGTAGTTTGTTTTTAGATTTTCAATTAATAAAAAACAAGGAAAAATTGCAGTTGTCATAAATAAAAATGTCTAAACATAACTACTATGTAGTAGGTATATGTTTCCTTAAAAATGACAACAACTACTACTAATATTAGAAATAAGGAAAGGAAAGAATATGTTAATGCTAATATTTGCATTTATGGCTACAATTAACCCATTAATGATGGCTTAATTTGAGATATTTTTTGTAAAATCAAAAGGATATAAAGCAAAGAAAATCATCAACATTTTAACACTTTCTTTAAGAACTTTATTTGATTTGAAAATTTTTGTTTTGTCCTTCAAGGGTTAAATGTATATTTAAATTCGACCTAAACAGAAAGTATTTGTTTTAAGAAGAAAATATATACAACATAGTTAAAATATAAAATGCAGGAAGACTAAATTTGAATACGAGTCTCGATAATGTATATGGAAACTAAAATATACTGCATATAGTATATGGATGACATAAAATATTGTAGTATATGACAACTGCATTTTATATTTTACAATTTAGAAATAATACACACTACATATATTAACATAGTGTTAAAACCGCATGAGTATAAAGTATATAGCATACTATGTATGTACACTCAGAAAAAAAAGTTTGTAGAAAAATTTATAAACGATTTTCAATCCCACTTTACTATTTTTGTACTGATTTTTAGTAAAAAAAATTATTATTTAGCAAAGCTTTTTGCTACCTACATTTTACAAATTACAGATTTTTTACACGTATTTACAAATTTTTGTTGCTAATTTCAGAAACCATTTTACAAATTTTTAAAAACTGAAATGCTAAAATTAGCAAAAAAACACTAATTTTAAAAAAGTGGTTATTGAAAGAAAGGTTATTTCTAATTGAAACTTACACCTACAAACTTAAATTGCTTTAAAATGTTACATATACACTCAGAAAAAAAAGTTAGTAGAAAAATTTGTAAACGGTTTTCAATCCCACTTTATTATTTTTGTACTGATTTTTAGTAAAAACATTATTATTTAGCAAATCATTTTGCTATTTACATTTTAAAAATTACAGAGTTTTTACAGATTATTTACAAATTTTTGTTGCTAATTTCAGAAATCATTTTACAAATTTTTGAAAACCGATTTGCTAAAATTGTCAAAAAATATTACTAATTTTAAAAAATGTTAATTCTAATGATTAAAACTTATACATGCAAACTTAAATTGCCCTAAAATGTTACAAAGGTTTAAAAAAGGGATCGGAAGTGAAGATACCGACTCATGTCTAAAAAGAGGACATCCACGTAAAATAGCACTAAAAAGTTTTTTTAGTTCTAAAAATCAGCCCTAAAAACAATTAAAATTTACCTTAAAAGTAAAAAAAAAAATTGAATTAAATATTTTTCAAAACAGAAACTACCAAATTAAAACAAAATAATAAATTCGTTAAAAATTTAAAACTTTGTACTAATATTAATAATATTTAGTATTTTTTGATTTTGATTTTAGCAAACAGATTTTAAATTCCACTTTACTAAAAGTCTATTAAAAAGGGATCGGTAGTGAATATACCGACTCATGTCAAAAATAAGACATCCACTTACAATAGCAATAAAAAGTTTTTTTATTTAAAAATCAGCCCTTGAAGCAATAAAAATTTGACCTTAAAAGCAAAAAAAAAAATTCTAAAATATTTTTTAAAACAGAAATTACCAAATTAAAAAATAATGGCAAATTCGTTTATGTTTTAAACATTTTTAAGCCTTTGACTTTTTTTTTTATGTTTGTCTAAAATATTTTTTGAAAAAAATAAATAAATAAAATAAAAATTTTATGCTCGATAATAAAATTAAATTGAAATTTTATACTAATATTTATAATATTTAGTCAATTTTATTTGCTGATTTTAGCAAACAGATTTTATATTCCACTTCACAAAAAGTTTACTAAAATTTAGTAGCGGCAGCTTATTTTTCCTTCATGGTACTACACGTCATCAGACATGTGTTGCTAAGATTTGCAAAAAAAAATACCGCTGGGCTCAAATTAGCAAAATTTCCCGTAATAACATCAACATTTTCAATTGCCAAAACAGAATTTTTTTGGTGAGTGTATATGAATATCTTGGTTTTCTTTGAAAGTTACTGGTGGTCAAAGTTTTCATTGGTATGAGTGAAACATTGGTATGAGTGAAACACTGATGATGATTCAAATAAATGGCTTCTCAATATTGTATACTCGTATAATGTGTATTCTTTGTTCTTATCCTGTATAAGGCAAAAGAGTTTACTTTATTGTATTTATATTAATAAAAGAAACAATAAAATATTCATACTTATATACTTACTTGCATATATCACCACCACATGCAAATATGTGCATACCTTAAGAATAGTACCTCACTCAGCCATCTCATAAATATACACTTAAACACTTTTGAATAATTGAATACTTCTTTATGGTTAGTTTATAATGACAGGGTGGGATACAATTAACATACAATATACAATTATTTGGAAATAATTCACATCATTATTTATTAATAGATAAACAGAACAAAGAACTCATTATCCCTAGGGAGAGTTAATATTTGCAGTGGCATAATACTTTTTTTTTTAAATATATCCAAAAATGCCGATTTCAAGAGAAGAGAGTCAATAACAATGTACAACAAAATCAAACTTTTTTCAAAATACCAAGATTGCGACTTCGGATTCTGGTAGAGGAGACCAATAAAAATTTAACGGCTTTTTCAAAGTTTACGTCTAAATTTTATTTTAGGGGGGACTAAAGTTTCACCTTTTGCGCATTCTTATGATGAATTGACATAAGAAACCATGTAATCCTTACATTTTAGGAACAAAATGTATTTAGCAGATTTATGTAAAAAATTATGAGGCACTTTTTTGGTGTGTGATTACCTCAATGTATGGGTCTTTTTTGTCCCTCTTGTGAAAAAGGGGGGAAAAAAAGGTTAAAAAAAACGAAAAACTTAAATACTATGTTTGAGATATTTTAGCCAACGCTAGTACGAATTCGGTTGGACAATGAAATTGCACACATGAAAAGACCTTTAAAAAAAAGAACTATTTATTGAAAAACCTACTCTATTACATCTTATATTTAATTACCTTGTTGTTGTTAGTATTTTGTTGTATAACCACGGTTTTTATTAGTTTCTTGGCATCTGCAAGGCAAGCTCCCAACCAACTTTTGGCATTTACTCTGTGGAATGGAGTACCAAGCTTCTTGGATATCCATCCAAACTTCATCCGCATTTTTTTATTTCCTCCCCCATGCTTAAATGTTTTGGTGGTGTATTTCGAACTGAATTCTTGATATTTTTGACGACGCCCAAATGTGTTTGTTCAGGTACAACTCGATTAATCTTCGTATTGTCACTCCAAAGTACTCTTTTCCAAAATTTTACATCTTTACTTAAATAAGGCTTTGCAAAATTAAGTCGGCCTTTTATGTTTTTCTTTTTTACAGTAGCGGTTTTTTTCTGCTGGTGCGTCCAAACAGTCCAGCACCGCTAAGTCGTCTTCTTACAAGTCTACTCGAAACGTTTATGTCATATTCCTCATTTTTTGGTCATTATTATACGAATATAAATTATAGGAATATTCTATGAGGTCTTGCGAGTATTATCTGCGGTCCTGTGAACATTCTTTGAGGTTTAACGAATATCCTTAGAATGTCCTTCAAAGCCCAGTGGATATCCCTCGAGCTCCTCTGAATATCCTTTGTGATCCTGTAAATATCCTTCAAGGTCTTGCAAACATTTTTAAACCTCCTTTGGTTGTCCCAAAGATCATCAGTATGGTCGCCTTTTGAAATATCCTTCGATTATCCTGCCATATCATGCAAAGGTCCTTCAACGTATTTTTCATCTAAGAAGTGTTTGATGTTTGTGTGGTCGCCTTGTGAAATATCCTTTATGTATCCTGCCATATCCTGGGAAGGTTCTTGAACGTCTTTTCCATCTAGGAAATGCCGCCTTCTGAAATATCTTACAAGTATCCTGCGAAGGTTCTTCAACGAGTTTCCAGCTGGGAAGTGGGCCATACCTAAGTCACCTTTTTTGAATATCCTTCGACGTTCTGCCAATATCCTTTGAGGTCTTGTGTAATATCAACTGAAAATTTTGCTGTTATTACGGGAATTTTGTCTAATTTGAGCCCAGCGGTATTATTTGCTAATCAGTAGAAATTAGTAGAAAAAACTTTGTAGATAATGCTATGGAAAATATTTTTGTAAAACATATTAACCCTCTATCTCCCCCTTAGAACGGTATTTATTGGCTTTATTACAACAAAATGTAAAAAACATCTCCAAAAAGGGGAAGGGCGGGAATGAAATGTTCTACAAAAATGTTGGCCATAAAAATCTACTATATATGTCAGAACACACAAACACCAAAAACCAATCCATTTAAAGATTTCTCATCAGATTTGTAGTCAGATTTTGGGATGACCTACATATTATGGTTTGGGTTTGGTGTGTTCCAACTTTACAATACTAACATAAGATTTTGCAAAAATTTTTATTTGTCTTTTCGTAGTCAATTTAAAATTTTTTATAGATTTTATCAATTTTCTAGTAAATAAATGATTGCGTCTATTACTAAATGATTTTTTTTCTAAAGTTCCCTGGAAATAATATATTATTCCTTAAATCGAGTTCAAGATTTTTTTATAAAAAAAAAATAATGATTATTTATTATTTCCTAAATAATAAATAATCATTATTATTTTTTATAAAAAGATCTTATTCCCTGGAAATACCAATAATATAATAAAACACAGCAAATGTATCGGACATGTAACCCATAACTTCTAATAGATTTAAGGATGCAATTTAAAATTAAGACTAGATTAAATTAGATTTGCTTGTGGATACATTCAGAAATTTAACTTTTATTGAAAAGTTTATTCAGTAAAATTTAATTTTAACTCCTATACGTAAGCAAACTAAGGATAATTTTGAATATGGTTTTAAGTTATGGACTTTGAGCTTTAATATCTATACAAATCTATCTTTCAAAACCAACTTTCCTAAAAAAAATTTTCTAAGATCACTTTCATGATCTGTGTATAAATAAAAATCTTCGTATTTTGTTGTACTGTGTAAATAATATAGTAAATTTTTTATTTGAAACTAGTTTTTAATTTTTTATATGATATATTTGTGGTAAAAATCTATATATAAATATTATTTTTGCTTATTTTATACGTATACGTTATATTTATTTAATAACGTGGGTACTATTTATATCACTCATACGCATGGGGTACTTATGATTTAAATAACACTGTCCAACAAATTAAGACTTTGAATGGAACAGAAAAGCGATCCCATAATTCTGAAAGGGTATGTTGAGTAGATCATTTTTGTAGAACAAACTTATGGTCCAGCACGTCTGATTTTTTTTTTTACAGTGGGTCAAAGTTTTCATTTTTTGGTCGAAGGGAGCATTATACTATATGAAAAAAATGTTGTAAGTTAATGTCTGAGAGAATTCTTATGGTCAGAGTTGTATTGTCGAATTGTATGAGGATTATTTTTGTGGAAGATCTTTACCCTCTAGCTGGTCTCTTTATGGGTCAATTTGACCCTTTTTTCGAGAAAATCAAAAAATATCCATTAAAAAAGGACTTTTAAGGATTAAAATATTCTACGAAAATGTTTGCCGGAAAATTTCAGTGGGGGTCACCAAAGACACCAATGTTGTAAATAAAGCTCTTTACGATTAATTGACAAAATTACACGCGCTTCACTACTAAGCTCCATTAGGGAGAGGAATTTTTTCTTGCCCGTGTCTGAGGGCAAGAAACTTTTAACACTAAATCTTTGGCCCTTTCAAGGACTTTCACCGGCGATAGTCCCTCCGACTTTCGGTCTCCTACGCAGTTTCTCCTGGAGAATCCTATTAAACTTAGACCATCCGATTCTTCTAGGATTCCTGAAATATACTTTCTACCGAACTGCCAAGTTGGCGTGGAAAAGTATCCAGTTATAATCCGAAACATAACACATAACAGAAGAATTACCTGAGGGTTTTAATCTTTAAAATAATTTCAGTTATTCCCTAGATGATGTGTCTAGTATTGGCATTACAGGCCTGGATAAAAACCCTGTAGGAAATGTCGATAGTGAAACTGTACTGATTCACTATTGACTTTGTCACCCAGCCAACGCTTTCTGCTGTAGACATTTAACATGTGCCCGTAGTTGTGAATCTACACAATTGTGACTAGGTGTTGACATTGGAACCAGAGTTTCACTAGTACCCCTGGACGAAATGTCGATAGTGAGACTGTACTGATTCACTATTGAGTTTGTCACCAGTACAACTGACTATTTATACCCCAGTCAAAGCTCTCTGCTGTAGGCATTTAACATGTGCTTGTCATTGCGAATCTACACAACTATTGACTAGGTGTAGACATTGGGACTAGAGATTCACTAAAACATTTTCGTAATTCTAGTCTACACATTTGGAACTTTTTACTTGATTCCCACACTAGGAAGGAAATAAGTTTAAACAGGTGCATTTATTTTGTTAAATTAGATATTTTATCAATAAAATTTCATTAAATTAAAAACAAAAATTGTGCAAATTTAATTTTGGAGTAGACAAATCTTCAAAAGACTGCACAAAATCATCCACAGGCTCCGTAAAATCTTCATCAGGCTTCACAAAATCTCTAGAGTTGCAACTTTCACTAAAAATTGTTGACTCTTTCTGATTATTTTTATTGTTATACAAAACTGATTTTTTTTTTTCACAAGTTATTTCTAATTTCTTTTGCTCATTATACCTTATATTTTGTTCAAATATGTATGTTTACTTTTAAAATTCATGTTTCTTTATATTTTTATTAAAAACTTTTATTTTGCATGCAGCTATGCACATGTGTTTTCAACAAAATAAAACAATAAACAAATTAAGAATAAGCACAGCTTTGTAGCTGCAAAATAGGAATGTAAAAAGTATAGACGCTTTGTTGACATTTCACCAAAAAAGTCACCCAAAATAGTCGACAAAGTGGTGACTTCCTACAGGGAAGTGATTTGCAGCAATGGAGAGCGTCATTAATCTCCCTTCCCCTCGTGGGGAATCCCTGTCGTGTGTTATCTAGCAGAAGGCATATCTGATGTTGCGGCCATCTATTAGTTAAATATTCCCTACCGTAAAGACCGCTGTTCGAAAACGTGTACATATGAAAATTGTCCTAGAAACACATTTGATTGCGGTAGCCAAATAATATGGCTAGAACAACCAAATCATTATTTTGGCAAAAAAATCGCTTGACACAATGAATTTTATATCTCTGATCCATAAATGATTATTGAAGCAAACATTTTTAAATTCTATTTCATGAAAGTTTAATACAAATTCCTTTTTTTTGTATGTTTTACAGTACATTTTTTCTTTATTCAGAAAACAATTACAACATCCGTTGATAAAGCGTTAGCACGTCAACTTATGTTAATAGATACATTTATCATTAAAATTTATTTAACCTACTTCCCAAAGGCCTAAGGAAACATAATGGTTGTTTGATATTTTTGTTTAAGAATAAAAATCATCTAAGATATGGACAGCAAACACTTTAAGGCTTTACTTTTCATGCAATTTCAAAGCAAACTGCTTAAATAATGAAGATGTATTAGGAAAACCATTGTAATATTGAAGCTTTGTGTGTTTATTTGTTTGTTTGCCTGTCGGTTAGTTATTGTCTTGATACTTATTTGCCGGAATGTTTATTAGTATGTGTAAAAGTGTGTGTGTGTGTGTACGCGTATAAGTTTTTGTAAATACATGTGCATATAAGGAATAAATTGGTCTATATCATCCAACAGGCAAACACAATAACAAAAGAAATACAAGACGTAGAAAAGCATCAGCTCATATAAAATTACCATAAGCAAATGCAAATTTGCATTCAACCTGAAAACAACTTCAACTACATTTTGTTTATGTTCATATATATACACTTAGAGAAAAAAATTTGTCAGTTTCCAATTCGGTTACTATCACATAATATGATTAGTAGAATTGGATATTATTATTTTGCCAATAAATTTCGTTTAATACAACTAAATTTTAGTTGCAAGCAGCTAAAATGTTAAGAAATAACATTTACATATGGTTGCACTAATAAAAATGTATTGGTTATATCCACCAATATATGTTAGGCTTCACAATTCGGTCGTCACTTTATTTTTGGCTGTGTGCATGTTTGCCTTAACAACTACAACAAAAGAAATATCTTACAAATACATACATGCAAACTCCGGTAAATTGTATATGTAAATATGTGTTACTTGTTTGTTTGGTTGGTTGGTTGGTTTAGTTTATATCCAGGATACAGGATGTGTGAATATTAAAGTATCCTCTACTTTTATACATCCTGTTCATTGTCCATTGTATAGAATAACATACATACATATGTATGTGTTTATGTTTATACATATACAAACAACATTAAATACATACAAAATATATATTTACACATAGACTACTTAACAAGAACCTACAAAAAAAATAAATAAAAAACCAGTTCTTTATTCACCCAGTAAGGAAGTAAAATCTACATTTATACTTAATTTTGTATCTGCTTGCGTACGGTTTTGTGTTATGTTTTTTTTTTCTTTCTCGGACACAAGTGTAATTTTAAGGAGTATTTACTACATCAATACAGAGACAAAAATCGTAGTTAAATCAATTAGTCTATCATATTTTGATTCTTATCTTACTTTTTCAAACATTTTAAAATTTAGTATGAATCTTTTCAAAGTTAAACTGATTGTAGTTAATATTTTTTAATCGATATATATACATATATGAAAATACATGATCATACATGGGCTTGCATATGATTATATATGGGCATACATGGTCATATATATCCATGCATGGTTCAATATACGACGCTTCATGATCTCATATATGACCACATTTTATTATCTTCGGATCTGAAATTTGGAGGTATATGATGACCATGTATGCCCATTAGAGTGGTCCAAAAATCATCAACGTTTGAATTCGCTATCTCCACAATATTATTATAGTAAATTTCTCAAATCTGATCTTAATTTTTATAACAATTACGAATCAGCAACAAAAATTAAAAACAAATTTGTGGTTTTTAAATTATGCTCGTTTTGAAAACTCAACAAAATTCGATTTTTTGTTGTTGTCACGTTGTCATCGAAAAATCCAACTTCTTGTAATATTGTAATCTACTTTTTAAGGGCTTTCATAAGATATTACTGTATTTAAAATTTTTGAAATCCTTTCTCATATAAGAAGACATTCCGTTGACATATAATCATAATAAAACTAATTTTGCACAGAGGCAAATATAAGCAAATTTCTTGATCAAAGTGGAACATTTTTTGTATGAAATTTTCGCGAAATACGCGATTCCGAATTTAATTTTGCTTTAATATTCATAAAGTACGCCCAAAAATATATTAGATTTGATTATTTAAAATAATAGAGCAAGTACAATTTTGAAAATTCAATGGTGATGAGCTACCTCTAAAAACTTTTTCTTTTAAGTTTCTTTGGCGGAACATATTTTTTTCCATAATGGCATATTTGTAGGGTTGTGGAGCTCATGAATTTGAACTTTTTTGACCACTCCAATGCCCATATATGGTCATATGCAAGCCCATGTATGATCATGTATGTTTATATATATTTCGATTTTTACACGGGTGTAGTTAAAATTTTTTATTTAAATTCTTAGGTCAATATTTCCCAATTGGTTTCAGCGTTTTACAAATAAGTTGAAACATAGGTCGGATTGAGTTGGCTGGTCAAAGACCTCGCATAGATCAGACAGATGTGATGGCAACCAGGGTGAACCACAATCTTTAAGCAAGGATTCTTAGAATTTCGATTGTAGACATTACCTCCAAATCGTCAGTACCCTAACAAGAGCTCTACAATCACATATGTTTAAGTACAGTAGAAGATCAGTCGCTTTAGGGATAAATGATTTTCACATAATCCTCAATACGCTGCACGTTCTGATTTTGCCCCAAACCGCGTACGCCCTGCCCATTACAGTGGAGCCTACGTCTCGTTTCAAAAAATGAAGTGGCACATGAATATGCATTGCAACTGGACCCCCCAGTCCACAATCTCGATACTGATAGTACCCCGTCTCCACGAACCCAATAGATGTTTACTCTACTGTTGGCACAAATTCTACCTAAAGAGTCCTTGCACTCTTGAGCAATCGATGAGTATGTCAGTTTGGCGGAGGTCGCCATTATAGACGCTTGACTATCAAGGTAGATCTTAAAGAAAGCAAAAATTATCTCAGGAGCAAAAGAAAGGTCAGAACTTTCACCAAAAAGCGCAGTTTATACGATTCCTCGATACCCGGGAGAGGCCTACTAACCTACTAACGTATACACAAACTGCCAGGTAGTACGCAAGAGAACAGCAGACCATATTCATCGATTGTAGATTCAAGACTATATCCTGTGTGGATGTACTACGTAGCGCGTCGGTGTTACATAACACTCTCCAGGTGCCTGCTGTAGAAAATCCTCTCAAATGTAGTCCACCAATCAAGTACTCCATAAAGTTAAAAAATGTTTTTCCGTTCCAGAAGGATTGGATGAACGGTCATGTCAGGTTACATCAGTTCAATATATTTACCGATATCCACCGATAAAACAAATTCATTATAACAACAGAATTTCTTGCCAACCGAATGGTTTGGTTGAATCGACCGATATCTTTGTTCGGTTGCTTCAACCAAAATATTTAGTTGGCAAGAAAGTCGGTTGTCAGGATGAATCTGTTTTCTCTGTGTTCCGTTTAATGGTTTTTAGTGTCAGTAATTGAGTATAAAAAGTAGAGATTTATGCTATCTTTTAAGCTGCTGAACAAATTTCAATACTGCCGATATATAAAATGGGTCATAAACATTCACTCGATATTGTTTGCTTTAACTTGATTTCTCTTATATTTATTTGGATATTATATTTTTTCCATTATTTTCTGATAATCATATGAGCTCCTTTTACCACATGTTTCCATAGTTGTGGAGAAAACTTCGGGCGATAAGTACTGTCACACTTGTCGGATATTTTCTATGAGAGCTTGCAGAGTCTGTGGAGTGTTCATATAGGCGCATGACTTCAAAAAACCCTAAAGAAAAAAGTCTGAAGTGGTTTAATTGGGCAATCTTGCTGGGTACTCTAAATATTCAAAACGAGACATTTGGCAAAGCGAAAACTTGTCCTTAAAAAATCCATTTTCGGCATACTGTGTCTGCAGTTGCCACGTCTTGTTAGATCTGCATGTCCTTCAGTCTCATGTCATTAATTTTCGTCAATAAAATTGATAAATTGTTCATGGTATCGCTCGCTAGCCACAGTAATCAAATTATCCACGGTGTCCTCGAAAAACTTAAGACCCAATAAGGCCTCCGGCCTAAATGGAGCACCATGCAGTGACTATGAGTGAGGGATACGTAGATTTTCAATGCCCCAGAAGCTAAAATTTTCTTTAATTACGTAGACGTTCAGATGAAAATGGGCCTGGTCGCTTATGATAAAATCGGCAGTGCGTCATTGAGGTTCAGGAGAGCTCGAGCGTAGTGCAGATGTACTGCCTGCACTTCCTGTGGAACATCTTCAAGTCTTTCCTAAAATGCGCTTCTGAGTCGAACTTGTGATGGACAATTGGGTAGCACTTCGTCTTGTCGACGGATCATCCAAGATGTCTTCAGTCACAACGGAGATATCATCTGCGAAACCAGAACTACAAGGTTTTCTGGCACTTCTTGGAGGCGAGCGGCTAAACGACTTAGTGTTTGGCCAAAATCATTCAAGATTTGTGGCGTAAAAAAATTTCTCAAGTGTTGTTCGTGCTCGTAAAAAGTATAGCATTCCACGACTTTCGAAGTGTATTCTGTATCTGTGTACTACACACAAAAGTTATAGCATTCTCCGATTGTGGTATAGATTTTGGACCACCTTGTACAGCCAATAATAGCTCTGGACTCAGATAATATCAGGTCAACATCTGCTACAGAGAACTTAAAATCCTCTGCCAGTACCATTATATTATAGTGTGCTGCGTACCTGGACACAAAGATACTTCTTCATCCTTTTAAAAGGACTGCTTGGTTTATTCGATGATCAAATTTATAAAGCAGTTTGTAGACTAAATCGTTATTGGTAAAGAACTTCATTACAGGTAACTACACTCCGGGTAGGCACTTGGTAAGAATGAGGCGAGATCTCACATTTTATATTTAAATATTGTTTTTTATTCATTTTATATGTATTTTTTTCTGTGTGAACTACTTTACATGTGTAGAAGCCTTGTATTTATAAGTATCTTTGAATTTATTTTATTCTATTCCGTAACATTATAAATGCCTTAACTAACATTTACATTATTTTAACAAAAAACTTACAATGTTTAAGGAAAATACTAGATATCTTAAAATAGCTCTATTACAACTTACAATCTAGTGAAACAATTTTGTTTGAAGTTTTTACTTTGTAATGATTTCAGTTACCCTAAAATATCACTTTTTGCCATTTTGTATTTAAATTAGTTTATAGTTATCTTTCTATTCAATTAATCCTTGTATATATTCAATAAGTTGGGATTTACTTTAAAAGACTTATAATGAAGATGCATCAAACGAAAAATTCTGATTTAAAAAAAACTAGGATATGTAACAGAGAAAAAATCTAAGGTTGATGTGGCTTTGGGTCTCTGAGATTTAAGATGTGTTTTTTTTTATGAATGTACGTCGATTAAAGCGTTATTTATTGTGAACTTTTCTACGTACTAAGTATTACTTCTACGTACTAAGTATTATATATATTTTGACTACCTGAACTTGATAAACAAATTTTTGGATTAGATTTTGTATATTTTTTTTGTTGCTTTTTCGTCGAAGGTAACATTTTTTTCATGTGATTTGGAGGAATAAGGGAGAAGTGCTTGTTGATGTTTGACTTAAACTAAACAAAAAAAAAATCCAAATTATATCTAATATTTCTTCCTTTTAGTTGTAGGATCCATGTTTCAGTAAAGATATCATGTTTTATATTTAGAGAATCCATGGATAAATAAAAAAATTATAGCCAATTTTATTGCATATAATATGTCATTTTTGCACTTAATGTCTTGTTAGTACTACGAAGCGTATGAGTATTAATTAATACTAAAAAATATTACTCATACGTCTTTTTTGAACTCATGCAGTGAAGAATTTCAAATGTCTTTTTTAACATAATCATATCTCGTTTTTTATACCCTCCACCATATATGGTGAGGGTATATATCAGTTTGTCATTCCGTTTGTAATATGTCGAAATATAGGTTTAAGACCCCATAAAGTATATAAGTTAACACGGTAACAACAACAACAACAACGACTACAATTACTGCACAAGCCATTCAACACAGTTATAACATCAACAACAACAACAACTATAATCGTCACGTCAACAGAAGTAAGAGTTCAGCAACCAACAAACGTGCCAACATTAAAAGTGCAATGCTGGCAAATTCCATAAAAGTAACCAGAGCCACACAGGCCACAATAATGAAACGATGGTTCGATGGGAAATGCGGAATCAGCAAATACGTTGCCAAAGTAAATTCATTGACGGGAAATGCAAACTCAACAAAAACGCTACACGCGAAGCCATAAGCCTATGGTTTGGTGGGAATGCAAATTCAACAGTTTAGTTTAATAAATTAAGTTTCATTATTGTAAAGCTTCGCAGTCAATTTCGTGAATTCAGAAAATAAAGAACGTTACCTAAAGGTAACTAAAAAAAAATAATTTTTTTGAAAAACATTTTTTAAAAAACTTAATTTATATATTCGTGATCCTTATGCAATTTTAAGTTGATTTAGCGATGTCCGTCTGTCTCTCCGTCTGCCTGTCTGTCTGTTGAAATCACGATCACGACGCGAATACGCAAGCGGGGGTGCCTATTTTTACCCAGATTATTGAACATCCTCCCGAGCAGTTTGGTATTTAAAATGAGCAAAATCGGTCAAGCGGTTATGAGTGAAAATGTGAAGGTACCTCTAAATTTTCCATACAAATTTGTACAATTTTTCTGTATCTATTTTTTTTTCTGTTAAGTAAGTCAAATTGTTATTAAGTCTTCCTATTGTTCGATTACATTTATTGTCTTACATACTATGATAACTAAGTTAACGTAAAAATGAACAATGTTAAAGTCGCTAACAGAGCAGACCTCTGTAAATAACATTGCTAAAACTAAATAACAAAAGTTCGTTACATAAATTGACAAAACATATTCATATTACAGTTCATGCAAAATTTAGTATATACGTATATCATCTTCATCCCCTTTGGTGGAGGGTTTCAAAGATTCGGCACAGCCGAATTTAGCCTTTTTTTTACTAGTTTTTTGCTAAAAATAAAAAAAATCGTTTTTGTTTAACGTTTTATATATTCCAACGATTTTTTTTTAAATATCCGTTTTGTGAAATTCAGATTTATTTTTTAAATATATTTTTACTGTTGCACTAAAACTACAAAACTAATTAAAATTCAGTATTAAAAAGTTTATACCTTACTATTTATTTGTTTATATTAATAGCATTTGTAAACTTTTTCTAATATCTAAAATTTGTTGATATAATTAAACTGTCTCCAATAAGTCTTTGAAATAAAAATTAAGAGCTAAAATAAACAGGTGTGATTTTTGTGTTTAACAAACCTAATTCTATAAAAAGAATTAAAATTTAATTGCAGTGTACAATTCATCTTTTTCTTTTGTTTGTTTTAGAATTCCTTGCTCCTGCTTTATTCAATGGTAGGATAAAAAGTTTCAATTACACTTGAAAAAAAAAAAAAAGACATGAACTAAAATGTAATAAAAATTTTCTTCAAAATAGTTAATAAATTGTCCTCAATTTAAGTAGAATTTTATTAAAACTTAGAGAAATTTTCTTAAAAAGAATAAAAATTCCTAAGTTTGAGGAAAAACGAAATAGTTTATATACTCAGAAATAGTTCATATTTTTCCTAAGTAATATTTCTTGATTTTAGGAAAAAAACATGTCAATTAAATAAAAATTTATAAATTTTAAGAAAAAACATCTTAGTTTTAAGAAATTTGCATACTCAAATGTAATAAAATCAAGTTTAGTTAAAAAAAAATTTAGAACATAATTTACTCCCATTAAGTTAAAATGGGAGTAGTAAAATTAACTAAATTTTAGAAAGCAATTTCCGAATTCAGTTTTTAAGTATACCACTTACTAATTTTGAAGAATTGTTTTCTAAAAATTAGGTCAGAAAATTAAAAACTTAAAGTAATAAATGTTTTCCTATGTAAAGGGTGTCCCAAGAAGAACGCATTTTTTAAATTTTAAATAAAACACAGATATTTAAAAAAAAAAATCGTGAAACTTTTTTATATCGTAAAGTAGACAGAATGAGGTTATGTATGGAACAATATATCGTGCAGATGGCCGCCGCGGCTTTGCTGGCATGCACGCGATCCTTTAATGAAATTTTCAATGACCGTTTTGCATGAATGCTGCGGTATTTCATTAATGCAGCGTCCAATTTCCTCTTTTAAGGCTTGAGTCGTCGTCGGCTTATTCGCGTAAACCATCGACTTCAAAAAACCCCAAAGAAAAAAATCTAATGGTGTTAAATCGCACGATCTAGGCGGCCAATTCTGATCTCCAAAACATGAAATAACACGACCGGGAAATGACTGATGCAGCAATTGAATTGTTTCTCTGGCGCCGTCTTGTTGGAACCACATGCCCTTCACATTCATTTCTTCAATTCTAGGCAAGAAAAAACTGGTTATCATTTCACGATACCGAACACCATTGACTGTTTGCGCTTGACCTGCCTCATTTTCATAAAAAAAAGTCCAATGATTCCTCCAGCCCAAAAACCACACCACACAGTGACACGTTGAGAATGCATTTGCTTCTAGTGAATCACTCGAGGATTTTCCTCACCCCAAATGCGACAGTTCTGCCTATTGACGAAGCCATCAAGATGAAAATGGGCCTCGTCACTGAAGATGATTTTATCGGCAAAATCAGCATTTTCATGTTGTCTCTCCAATACCCAATTAACGAACTCCCTTCGCTGTCCATCATGGTCAGCTGGCTTCAGTTCCTGAGTCAATTGAACTTTGTATGCATGAAGATGCAAATCTTTCGTCAAAATTCGCTGCAAAGTGAATTTGGAGACACCAATTTGCTGAGCTCGGTGTCGAATTGAGGTGGATGGAGTTTGAGCGACATCATCACGTACAGCTGCGACATTTTCGGTCGATCGACCTGGTCGATGGCGCGTTGTTGTCTTTACATCACTAACAAACCCAGTTTCGGCAAATTTATCCATTAATCTCTTTACAGTTGACTCTTTTGGAGCATTATTGTGACCCCAAATTGATCGCAATTTGCGAACTGTAGCCGCAAAACTTCCACCATTTTGGTAAAACAATTTCACAATGAGAATGCGTTGTTCATTCGTGTAGCGCTCCATTTTTACTAACCTCGTACCTTCTACTAGCAAACAATAACAATTGTTCAAATGTCAAACAATGACACTTCGAATGTTGCCAGATTTAAAAATTGCGTTCTTCTTGGGACACCCTTTATTAATTAAAATTTACTTGATATTAGAAACTGATGAACTATTTCTAAGGAAAACTTTCATGCAACTTAGTTCAGATAAATTTTAAAAATTTTAATATAATATTCTTTTTTTCAAGTAAAAGTTTTCTAATTTTCAAAAAATAATAAAATTTGGTATAGGATTTTTTTGCTGGAAAATGTTTAAATTATTTCCAATATTCTATTCCAAAAAAAAAACAATAAATTAAAAACAAACCAGTTAGTTTTCCTAATTTCCAAAAAAATATTATTAAAGGAAACAAATTAAAGTAACCATTGAAAAAAATTATCGTGCATCATTGTGATTTTTGGTGCATGATTCCAAAATGGCATCTCTAATCTTAACGGTCATTAACATTGAACTTAAAGTAGCTTAAAATATTTTTTTTTAAAATTTTGTAAGCAATGGTTAAAAATTTCGAATTTGCAGTTTTATGTAATAATTTTGTTTGCTGACTACAATACAAAATATCTCAGGCACATTTTATATATTACAGCATAATGGCTTTCCTATAATAGACGTAGCGCTTATTAACTTTATATTTATCGAACTATTTTTTTTTTTTCACTTAATAATAAAAACGTTAAAATTTGTATATGTCAAACAAAGTTTAAGCTAATAATCCCATAAAATAAACTTACAACTTTTACATTTTCCGATAATAACAAGAAATTTAACTGCGATGTTTTGTATTTTTGCAACAATTTCCTTATATTAGTAAATTTAAGAAGACAAAGGACCTCCAGTGTTCCTTATGCAGAAATGCCTTGTGTCACTTAGGTCGTCCTTTTTTGTAGTTCTCTCAAGCAGAACCTTTAATTAACTTCGAAAAAGATCTGACTTTGTCACAATTAATTACGTTTCAGGGTATCCTGCAGTACATTTGTTTAATTTGTTTACCTTTTTGCTAAATTTAATTTATATTTTTAATACATGAATTTAGTATAATTCAATTTAGTTTTAAGACAAAATTGTATAGAAAAAAGCTTGTTAAGAGCAGTGTCCTCACAAAGCGAAAGTCCTCCGAAAGTGGGAAAATACTTACTCAATGAGTGTAAAGTACTTTAAAATATATGATAAAAAGTAATATACCTTTACCATAGAAGCAGGATAAGGATAATTTTCACTTAAAAGAAGTGCTATTTAACTTGGTGTTAGAAAATATTTTCTTAGTTTTATGCTGTAAAGTCCTAGTTTTTAGTAAAAAAAAAAATATCTAATAAACTTAAATAAAATAAATTTTTTTTTAAAACTAAGGAAACACTTCCTTACTAAAAGTAAAATTTTAGATGATGTATGAACTAATTAGGAGGAATTTTTACTACTTTCTAAAAAATTTTTCTATAATTTAGAAATTTTTGCCAAATTTGAAGTAAAATTTATTTCTCAATTTCAAGGAAAATTTTATTAAATATAGGTAGAAAATATCTTTGGCGCCGTTTTCATTTCTATTTTTCCTCTAAATAAGTTAATTTTTCTAAATTCTAGTTAATTTTTTTTGAGTGTATGATGCTTTTTAAATTTCACAGAAGCTTTAGCAAATCCCCCTTGCCGAGTTGTTACTGTTTTGCAAAATTACAGGTTTTCTATGGCTGATTTAAAATTTTTTCCAATTTCCATAAAATGGGAAATGTTTAATTTTCAAACCTCCCCTGTAAGTAATTTGTGTCTTTCTTACATTGTATTTCCATATATTGTGCACATGTTTACATTTTGTTATATTTGTATTTATGCTAAATTACACAAATTTTATTTTTTATTATTATTTTTTTTTTGTTTATATTTCTATTCATGTGCAGCATTTAATTATCTCTTTATTTTAACAAATTTAATTATTATTCTTGAAATTACAAAAAGTATAATGCCTTTGTTATGCTAAATAATGTTTCTTTTGTTATAAAAGGAAAAATACAAAAAGTAAGTAAATATTTCTGATTTATGGCATGAATAGAGATTTTATACAATAGTATTAATATCAATTGTAATGAAATTATATTCATTACCATTATTTTAAGTAATGATAATGATTTTAGAATTTTATTTAATTCATTAATGGCAATGGTTTTATATTGTATTGTCATTAATCCACTTTACACTGATGTTGCTTTAAAGCAACACCAACTTTCAAGACTCTATAAATGTAGTTAGACCAGCGATATACGAGATCAATATCAAAATTAGTCGAAGAAAAAAAAAACAAATTTAGGAAAAATTTCCTTATTTCTCAACATAATCTACTTTTATCTCGATAAAATTTTTTCAGCGATATTAAATAGTTTCTATTCCCTTTTTTTGGTTAGAACTGTGTAGCTCCTTAAAAAAGCCATCAACCTCAAATATTTTCCCACCGAGCCATTTTTTCGAGTTTGGAAATAGAGACCCTGTGGGAAAAAAGGGTCAGTTGAGAATTGAGACCTGTACCATGATAGGTGAAAACTGGACCGGCTCAGAAAATACATATCACGAGATAGGCTTAAAAGTCACGACATTTTCTTCTAGACCAGTCATGTGACCGGGCAATTGACGCCCTCCTAGGACAAGCCCATGTCACGTGATGTGTCCTGGGATAGGTCCTTTTCCCGCAGGGGAATAATCCGAGGGAGCTAAATCTGGCAAAAGAGTTGCGTGAGGAAGCAATTGGAACTTTTGATTTTGAACATTGATTTTTTTAAATTTTTTCCATGTAACCTTTTTTCACTTTTTCAAATTTATTTTAAGTTTTGATGGCTATAATAAAAAAAATATTAAACTAATACTAATAAGCGTGTCACTCTTCACAAAAGTACTTTTTTTCAAACTAATATTCCATAATCCGTAATTTTTGGACCACCCTCGTAACAATGCAATAAAATGCATGTTATACCTTGAAGTTTATGCAAAACAAATAAATTTAAAATCTAAAAAATTAATTTTTAACACTCAGAATAATATGTAGTTAACTGTTTGTAGTTTAATAAAAAAGTTTTCCGTTCCATTTAAAAATGAAGGAATATACATTTATTTTTCAAAGAAATATCTATATTAACTTTTTTATGCATTTATTCGAAATAAATTACTATCATTTACCATTTTTTTTCAGTTTCATTTATTTTTTTCATTTGTTTGAAATTTAATAAAAATTTACCCACAGAACGGAAACTTGTGGTTTATTTGTATCCGTACCAGTTATTACAAATTTAAATTTTGTTTGCTGTCTGTTTCAAAAAAAAAAAAATATTCAAAAAATTTCAATTTGTTTTTTTATTTAAATTGTTTGTATATATACAAAATTTTTCAATACAAATTACAAGAACTTCATAAACACATATACATATACAAACACATTCATACAAAAAGTGTTTATAGATTCATATGCATACATACATTTTGTATTGTGCGAGTATTTAAAAAAAAAAAAAAAAACAAAAAATACAAAAACGGAAATAATTTATAATTGAAAAAAACATTTATTTTTTTAAGGATTGGTAGGTAAAATTTTGACATTTATTTTAACTGATTATATCAGTTGTTTCTTACGGATGTGTCAGTTGATTAATCAACATTTAAAAATAAATAACAAATGGCATTTAATTTAAATGAAAATTAAGTAGACCTGTTTTTAAATGAAATATCATATCTTTTAAATGATATTTTCAGTTATTTTAACTTACAAACTTTTTTAAGTGAATGTGAATTTTTCTTAGAAAGTAAGAATTTTTGAAAAAAAACAACCAACAAAATTAAAAAAAAAAAACAAACAAAAGCAAACTTATATACAAAGTGAGTGTTGTATTGCCCGAACTGTTCGTTTTAGGTTTCCGTCGTCTCACGATGCATATCGATGAGAATATGGCTGCTGTGGCCGCAAGTGTACAACAACATTCAACAACATCGACTCGTCAACGATCTCAACAACTCGGCATTATTCACTTACATGGTCCAATTGACTTATCAATTGAAGGAAAACGGCCATCCACGTCGTTACGACTTTTCAGTTTAGCCTTAGAGAAGATCAAATTGGACATCGGAAAATGTCAGCAATCGAAATTGCCCCATCTGAGAAAAAAAGAATCCGCATGTCTTTATCAAAACGCCAACGCTTTCACAAAGAGTGACTGTTTAGTGTGGATTTTGGAGTAGTGGCATCATTGGCAAATTCTTTTTCAAAGCTGCTGATAGAAACGCTATTTCAAGCAACGTCAAGTGCTAAAGAGCAATGATTAGGGAAAGATATAACGTAGGATATTCTTTGGTTTCAGCAGGATGGCGTACACGCAGAGAAAAACATGGTTTGGGCAATCATATTCAAAAAGAGAGTGTTACAACCATAGTTGATTTATTATATAGTCATCATACTA
Organism: Eustalomyia histrio; assembly: GCA_949748255.1. Taxonomy (NCBI): domain Eukaryota; kingdom Metazoa; phylum Arthropoda; class Insecta; order Diptera; family Anthomyiidae; genus Eustalomyia; species Eustalomyia histrio. The sequence continues at coordinate 29,030,137 of OX456527.1, forward strand.
TGATAACTAAATAACCATAATATTACCATAATATGGGCGCTCCAGTTATATTATTATTCGAAACCATAAAAGAGTTCTTGAAATTTAAGAATATTTCTTTAACTAAAGTTTTTCCTAAAGAAAAATTTGGTGTTATGAATTTTTTAAAGAAACCTTCTTTGATTTTATGGACTTTTTTAATAGAAACTACTTCAAAAAAAATTCTGAAATTCCAAGGGCTTTTTTTCTCAATATAATACAGATTCTATGGAATTTTTCTACAAGAAAAATTCTTAGACTCTAAAAAAATTTTTAAGATTTTTTTGAGATATTCCTTAGAGTATCAGAATTTTTGTTTTGGAAAAAAATCATTAGAATTTAAGAATATTTCTACTAGAAAAAGTTCTTAGGATCTACGTATTTTTCATACTGAAAAGTCCTCAAAATCTAAGTTTTTTTTTAAGAATTTATGAATATTTTATCTAAGAAACAGTTTGCAGAATCTGAAAATTTTACTTTAAGGAAATGTACACAGAATCAAACTATTTCTATCAGAAAATTTCTAAAAATATAGTATGTTATATAAAAACCTTTTGGTACAAAATAACTCTTAGGAAAGTGGTCATGTATCCTTTTTGAATGGGTGACTGAATTCATAAGTTTTTTTATAAAAACAAGATAATATTATGTCTGTAAATGTCTATGTCATATTGATTGATAATTATTTATTGATTGTTGTCTGCACTTAATAGTTCCATAATTATCATATTTTTGTCATAATTGTAACTGTGTTATCAGCCGCCTTGGCGATGTCAATTGGCTGCCTCGAAATTCAGATTTGACCCCTTTAGACCTTTCTTGTGGGGTTAATGACGACGCCATGTTAATAACAATCTTTTTTGCCCTTAAGGCAAATATTGCCTAAGGTGTACGTGGGATAGAACTAGTAACCCTCAACGAAGTCTTCGAAAATTGGACTTACACAACTCTACTTCGCAGCCAGCCGCTTTAGCCACATAAATGAAATCGTGTTCCATGAGTAATGGAAATATTATTTATTTATAATAAAACCATAATATACTAAAAGAAATTAAGCCTTGTTTGTTTAATTTAATTTTTAAAAGATACTTGTATTTTGATCACCCTTTGCATATATTTGGTAGTATTTTATTTAAACACTAAGCCCACATTTAATTTTTGATAAATTTTAACCCGCTATGTGCACACAAGGCATCATGATTTTAACTTTAATTGTTCAATTCACAACAGGTATTGTATCGTTGTATCTGTTGTATCGTGTATTACTTTACAATAGTGTAAAATTGTTGTTGGTAATTTACACCTAAAAATCTGATACAACTTCATTTGCTGTGTTTATTAAATGTTGTATTGTGTATCATAACATATCAGTCTCAAGTGAATGCCACTTTTTTCACTTTCACCTTTATTTTGCATTTTATTTTTATTTTTTCTTCTTGTTTCTATAAATTTATAAATATTTTTATTTTTCTTCTTCACTATTTGACGTTTTACAACATGAAAATACAACTGACTGTTCACAACAAAATATTTGTATAATGTATTTCAATACAACATAAAAAATACAATACCGACTGTGAATTGCCCGAATGTAATGAGCTAGAGGGCGGGATAAAAATACAAAAGCAAATAAAATGCGTATCGAAGACATTTAGGGATTTATGAATTTTGAAATAGTTTTTTAAACTACAGGAAAGCTATGGGAATATGTTTCTTGCTTGTTTATGTAAGTTAAAATAACAGAAAATAACATTTAAAAGAAATTATATTTTATTTAAACACCGGTCTATTTATTTATAATTTATATCAAAATGATTAATCAGTTTTAAACAATTGTTAAAACTCTACCAACTCCGTAAAAAATAACTGGTTTATTCTTTAATTTGAAATTGTTTACGTTTTTTGTATTTTTGTTTGCTTTTTAATCTACAAAATGTATACTTACACAGTCTATAGACATATTTTGTGTCAATGACCGTATGTGTGCGTGTTTTTGAAGTTCTTGTAATTTAAAATGAAATAATTTTGTTTATAAACATTGCTGTTGTTCGCGATAGTGTGGCAGAAGAGCCGTCAACCTGTCTCGTCGTCAGAACTCGTGGCGCTAAATTAAGGATATGGACCTGGACGATATGTGGTTCCAACAGGATGGTGCCACTTGCCACACAGCCAATGAAACAATGATTCTTTTGCGCGAGAAATTCAATGCCAGTGTTATCTCATGTGATCATATGATTTCTTAAATGACAGTTAGAACATGAGTAGAGAGTATTCAAAGATTTGACACATACAAAATAATTTAAAAAATTCAATCACATGTATGTGCAAAAACCTTGTTTACTAGTGTAAATAAAAAATTTATTCAAAAAAATTGATTTATAGCACATACAAAAATTTAGTTATTTCTAAATAAATATTTATGAAATATTTATACCTTTTAGAAGGGTTCGAAAAATTGATGTTATAAAAAAATTATATTTTTTACCGCAGGCAACACAATTAAACAAAGCCAAAAATCTCCTTTAACAATCGAATACAAAATGAATATTTTATAATATTCAACTTTTATTCAACATTCTCTTTTATATATTCATTTTACTAAAGATCGTATACATTGAAAATGAAAAACGTATAATCTGCAATGATAAGAAAACAAAACAATTTCTAGAATGTCTGTGGTCATTTTAATTATCACACAAAATACATACCGCTAAAAATGTTTGTATTGTCACCGGAGCCAATGATCCTGCCAATATAATGTTTGATTTTTGAGAACGCTGCATAAAAATGATTAACATTTTACGAAATAACTGATTTTGTTCCATCCAATTACAACTGTACATGGCCGTAGTTAAATAATCACTTTTCTCCATTAGAACATTAACATACCAACAGCAGGGAAACACTTGAAACAGTATGACACCCATATAGATAACGGCAAAAAATGTTTGAGTAACATCACGTTGAAATACAATTATATTGATGACCGTTAGACATAAAACAAAAGCGGTAATGAAAAATTGCAAAAATAAGGTAGCAGATATAACGGGGCGTATGCAATGGAAGTAACTGCAAATGGAAATTGAAATATGTTTTTATAATAGTAAAATGCAGTTGTATTCTATGTAGTAAGATTATATATTTATTGTATGATATTTAAAATTAAGCATTTAAACTATTTGAATGTAGTTGTTATAATCCCCAATGTATTCAAAAACTTCCGTTTTGAGTTGCAGCTATTTTATTTTTTTTTTTTGCCTCGTCTAGTTAATGCTTTAATGCATTTGAGTGTTAAAAAGTTGTTGTTTGGGTATGTGTGTGTGATGAGTTTTGAATATTTTAAGCTCTGTTTTTTTTTTCCTTTGGCATGCCAAAAAGTTATACAGATTTCATTCTATTATTTTTAAGTTTATATTTTAACTATTCCCAAAAACTGTAAAATAAAGGATTAAATTGTATTTGAAAAGAGCTGTTAAAAGCCATTCAATGGTATACATGGCACCTGTTTTAAATGCTGATGATATGCTAAGTACTTTCAGCCACAAAAATTTCCAAAAATTGCTACACTCATGCAAAGTGAGACTCACTCATACTCTTATTGCCTTCATTTTGGTGCTTAGTTTTGGTTGTATTGTAGTTGTATTCTACTACTTTTGTTGCTACTGCAACTGAAGTTGCAGTTTTGTCTATTTATAGTAAGTGTTGGTTTTAAGTTAAGCATACGTATACTGGGAGCACAGTGGGATTAAAATAGGTAAAACATGTTTTTTTAACTCTTTCAGTATCGGCTTTTTGTTTATTGATATATATTTTTTAAAGAGTCCTCAAATTAGTAAACAAAAAAATATATAAAATATTGGCTCACTCCCCTTGTAGGATAACGCAATCATATCCGAAGGGCATCATATATTTTTGGGATTATGATTGTGACAAACATAATTGTACTATAATATTGTTGTCATATTATAATAATAAAATAACAATAATTTTACCACAGTTTTATTATAATCCGAAACTATGAAAAACTTAAAATGTAAGAATATTTCTTTAAAAATTGTTTTTTTTTTTAAGAAAAATTTTATATTAAGGACTTTTTCAAGAAAACTTCATTGATTCTATGGACTTTAAAAAAAAGTTCTTCAAAAAAAAATTTAAATAATAGGGAGATTTTAAATAAAAAACATAGATTTTTAAGATTTTTTTATATACACCCAATTTACACGACGATTTAAAATCACGACTTTTTTTAATTCTCCTTTTAAGTAACTTCCAAAGACTTAACACTTTCATACAATGATTTTGTCCCCATGATTTTAGGGTTGATTTAATCGCTTATTCTTCTTTATTTTCTTCTTTACAACCTGATGTGTATACGTACCCAGCAAAAATAAATGGAAGTGATTCTTAAGGAATTAATTTTTCATTGATTCTAAAGTATCGTTTAGTTCTGATTTTTCTCTTCTAAGGCAGTTCTTTTTCACAACTTATAAAAATGTGATTTTTAATGAAATTTAACACTTTTCAAATCTATGACGCTACAAAAAGTAAAAAAATTATTGTAGTAAAAATCGCAAGAATTTCGAATAGAGATAAATTAGGCCCGATTGCTGAATTTCCCGGTAAACTTTAACGAACAGTAAAACTCAAACTTTATATAGGATATAACAACAAATCTGTCAGTTAAATTCCCAGGTAGAAGCTAACGGGAGATTGTGAAAATGAGGCTAAGTCCCGATTACTGATTTGGGAAGAACAAAAGATTTCATTTTTCACTAAACCATAAGAAGTGCTGTAGAAGCAATGAAAAAGGATCATAAAAGAAAACTTGGACCCCATGACACCCCTATGTAAAAATCATTGGTGCCGATCCAAATTTTCACAACACCGAAATCAAAATCGCTGCTTCTTTTTCTCTTCTTTTGCTACTTTTAATGTAGAGCGGGAATGGGAAAGTTGATACAAAATAATTAAAATACAAAAATGTTGCTCCATAAAAAAAAACATAAGTTTGTATATACGAATTTGTAAGGGAATTTCATAAGAAATGAGCAGCTCAAATTAGCAAAATTTTTTGTTTAATATAAAAAATATATATTTTTAACTTATGTTAATTTTATGTAAAAACGAATTAAATATACGTTTTGTGTTCATTTTTATTTTAATGTATGTAATTTTTTTGTTAAAAACAATTTAGTTCTCTGAACGTCAAAAATGTACTTTTGAATTTTTTTTTTTTTTTTTGATACCGAAAAAAATTAAATTTTCCATCCCTGTTGTAGAGATGTTGACACATTGAAAGAGAAAATTAAATGAAGCAATATAACGAAAAAAAACGAATGTCTGTAAAGAAATATATGAAAACACAGAAAACGTGATTTTTTCTCTACCCCGATAGCTTCTCTACACCGTTCGCCTACAAACTCAAACAATCATGATTTTCAAACATGGTGGAAAGTCATCGTGTGAATTTGTTGATAGTCCTCAGAGATATATAATTTTTCTTGTAGAAAAAAACCTTAGAATCTAAGAATAATTATATTACAAAAAGTTCTTAGAATCTAAGTATTTTTCATGATAAAAGTCCTCAGAATCTAAGAATTTTTTTAGAATCTAAGTTTGTTTAAAACTATATGAATTTTTATCTAAGAAAAAGTTTACAGAATCTAAGAATTTTACTTTATGGAAATAAAAGTTCATAGAAAATGTTTCTAAAAATCTAGTTTTTTGTATAAGAAACCTTTTCGTAGAAAACAACTCTTAGGTTATACAGACTATTTCTTATAAAAAATTTTTTATTAATATTCTGAGAACCTTTTTCAGAAGAAACTAGGTATTTTACAAGAAATGAATTAATAAACATATTTAAAAAAAAAAATATTATTGCTTTTATTAAAAAGTATTAAAAAATATAAAAACTTTATATATAGAATTTTGTTGACAATGAATTTGTTCTACAATGATTAGATTAGTGTAAATTATAATATTTTATGTATAAAACATTTTCGAAAATAAACCCCCCAGGGGAAAATCATAATATATTATCATTTGTACATGGGTGACTGAACTGATACAATTTTGTTTTATGAAAACAAACAAATATCAAAGTCATGTTTTACACTCACCAAAAAAAGTCTGTAATAGTAACTGATAATTAAGCTGTTATTTTGGTATTTTTTTGTTGCTAACACATGCCTGCCGATGGGTAATACAATCAAATTAGTAGAAAAAATTAGTAACTGCTACTAAATTTTAGTAAAATTTTTGGAAAATGAAATTTAAAATCGCTTTGCTAAATCAGCAAAAAAACTTGCCAAATATTAGTTAAACCAGATTAGAGCAAAAAATTAGTAAACTTTCCTAAATTTTAGTAAATTGCTGTAAAATTAATGAATTGTAAAATATAGCAAAATTTTAACTTATAAAAATATATTATTAAAATGCACAAATTAGCTGAAATATTTTTAGATACACTTGTTACACTTTGAAATTGCCTTACGGATTTGAAAACATAAGCAAATGTATCATTTTGTTATAATTTGGTAATTTTTGTTTTGAAAAATATTTTTAGTAAATTTTTTGGATTTTAAGGTCAAATTTTATTTGTTTTAAGGGCCGACACTTAGAACTAAAAAAGTTTTTAATGCTTTTTTAAATGCATGTCCTATTTTTGGACATGACTCGGTTGTGATCTTCACTTCCGATCCCTTTTTTCAACCTAAGTAGCATTTTAAGGCAATTTAAGTTTGTACTTATAAGTTTTAATTATTAGAAATAATATTTCTTTCAATAACCAATTTTCTAAAATTAGTAAATATTTTTGCAAATCGGTTTTAAAAAATTTGTAAAATGATTTTAGAAGTTAGCAACAAAAATTTGTAAATATTCTGTAAAAAATCTGTAATTTGTAAATTGTAAATAGCAAAAAAAATTACTAAATTATTTTTTTTTTTACTAAAATTTGTACAAAAATAGTAAAGTGGGATTGAAAATCCCACTAACTTTTTTCTGAGTGTATTTGATTTTTTTTTTGAATCATTGATTGTTATCTGCATTTTATATGTAGTTCCATAATTATCATATTTTTTTCATAGTCGTTACCGCACTATGGTTACAGCCAATCATGTTATAGAATAGAAAGTGGTGATCATGAAATAATAAAATATATACTATAATAATGATGGTGGGGATCATATTTATTTTCAGAACCTATTTATAAACCTTTAACTTAATTGTGACAACCATACCCAAGTGCAGCAAGAATAATATAGTAGCACTGATCATGTTGCAAACACTTTTTTGCGTGTCATGGCTGTCATTGTAGGTATAAAAAATTGGGAACATTAAATTTTTCCTCAGTGCTAAGGGTTATATAAAGTAACTTTCAACAAAAGTATGACAATTTATTTTCACTTAAATTTCGTCACTCCACTGTAAAAGCTGTTGTCATTTTAAAACAAATACTATGAATTGGACATTGCACTACTATAGTTAAACAATCATTCCTATTCCAACGCATTGTTCTTCTTTTACTAAATCTCAATACTTGTGTTGTCTCTATTGAACGTGTGTTATTTTAAGTTGAGCAAATTCCCGCACTCCCTTAAGTAGGAAAATAGAAAACAATAAGACTACCAGCAAAACCCAAAAAGGCAAAACACACCACCACTAAACTTCATGTTCGTGATAATGATGATTTTCTGAGTTTTGTGATATTTTGCAAAGCAATTTTGCTTGAAAAATTTGATTTTTTTGTCTTTGCTGTTGGCAAAACTCTGTTTTCAAGTGATGAATTAAAACTAAGGAGACAGTTAGAAAAAAGCGAATAGCCAGCAGTTGGGGAGTTAAATAGTTTGGTTAGCCATGATTTGCATGCTAATGAGAGAAATTCAGCAACAACAAATATAAAACTTTTGATTATTTTAAAATATAAAATAATTTTTGTGGCAAAAGTGATGATAAGGATTTGCAATAATTATACAAGATTATGCAAAGGCAAAGAAATGGCCATAAAAAAGTAAAGCCATAAAAGATTTTAAATTGCAATATCTAACTTACCCTATTACATTCTTATGATCTTGTATACACTGTCTTAACTCTTCAATATTCTGCTCAATTAATTGTCCTTTAGAATCCTTTCCTATTCTCGTTATACGATCAGCCAAAGCATCCAAATGACCAATCGCCAATCGAAGATAGCATAAAGGATACATATCATTATTGCCATTTTGAAATACCGTAAAGGTTTGAGCCAAATTTTGATATATAAATGCCGCAATAAAATTCGACTTTTCATTTTCAAAGAATGTTGGAAAATAGGCATTATATATCAATTGATGCTTAGTCCAGCCGATATAGGCAAAACCATTTGCACAAAATGCATAAAACAATATATAAATCATGTAAAAGCAATGACAATAACGTACCGCATTCAATATGTGAGCACGATCCCTGCTATGAGTATTACATCTCAAATCCAGTTGTTGTAAAAATTCATTTGCTTGCAACAAACGCTGACGTTGCTTTAATATTACCAATTGTTTGAATGTTGAAAAGGCTATGGTAAATGTTAACGAAAGATTTCCTATAAGTTCCTCCGTTGATTCAATAAACATTAGATTTGCCAACATTGAGGCTGGCAAACAGAAAGCAGCCAGAAAATTAATTACTGCAGAATACACAGAATACAACCAACGCCATAGACTATTATTTTTTGTATGAGTTGGTGGATGTATACCAATAAGACTCCAATTTATCCATAGATATTTGAGACCATAGACAGAATTTAATTGTTGTCCTAAATCTATAGGCTGTCTGAATTGCATGGTGTCGATGACTGGACTGGACTGACTGACTGGCTGGCTGGTTAACAAAATATGTATACTTAAATTTTTGTTGTTACACAATTTTTCTTGTTGCTTAATGAATTGAACAAAGACTAAGGTGTGAAAGATTTTCTAAAAGGGTTTTTATATGGTCGATAGTTTTAATTGGTTTATATAATTGTATATTATTTTTTTTTCTTGGTGGGTGGATAATATTTTTAATTATGGCTTTGGCTACATTTTAGTGGTCGTGTTAAGTTTATTACAGTTCTTTGCCACTGAATTGAAATTAGCCAAGGAATCGTTTAAATTAAATATTTTCTTCGATATTAATGGTATTCAGATACACGCAGAGAAAACACATTATCACTGCTACTATATTATATTTGCTGCATTCGGGTACGGTTGTCACAATCAAGTTATTGGTTTGTAAATACGATAGGTTGTAACCATCAATATGATCGCTACCATCATTATTATAGTAAATATTTTATTATTTCACAATAACCTCTTTCTATTTATAACATGATTGGCTGTAACAATACTGTGGTAATAAAAATTCTGATTATGATAAAAGTATTGTAAATATGGAACTATAAAATGCTGACAACAATAAATAAATAATTATAAATAAAATAACATATGACTGACATTTATAGTCATAATACTGTCTTAGTTTCATAAAAAAATGGAATCAATTCAGTCAAAATATTCATAAAATTATTTTTTATAAGAAAAAATCTGTAGAAACCAAGAGTTGTTTTTTACCAAAAGGTTTCTTATACGAAAAATTCTAGATTTATAGAAATTTGTCTAAAAGAAACAACTTATAGACTTTTCCTTAAAATAAAATTCAAAGATTCTGAAAACTGTTTCGTATATAAAAATTTTTATATCATTACAAAAGCCTAGATTCTCAAAAAATCTTAGATTCTGAGGACATTTAATATTTTTGAAGTATTTTCTTTAAAAAAGTCCAAAGCATTAAAGAAGTTTTCTTAAAAAAGTTCTTAATATCAAATTTTTTTCTTTAGGAAAAATATTTCTTTAAGAAATATTCTTAAATATAAAGAACTATTTCATAGTTTCGAATCATAATATAAGTGTTGGGATAACTATGGCTCGCACAATTATAACCCCAAAAATATATTATCCTCTGTGAAAATGATTGCTTCAGCCATTTTATTCTCTGCGTGTATATGATAGAGGACAATTATTTGTATGAAATATTTCACATATTTTTATGCAATGTAACACTTCATATAAATTGTTTTATAAAAATATTTTTGGAAAATTCTAAGTTTAACTCTGGTTTATTGGTTATTCCTTCAGCGTATACATGCACTTAAATTCCTACGTGCAGGGGCGAAAAGGGAAAAAAGTCTCCCACTTGACGGCCTGTACAAACCGCTGGAGCCAGCATGTTGATATGAAAGTTCCTCCTCCGGCGTAGACACCATCTTAGTGGGTTTTTGGAAGATCCTACAGAAAGGGGCAAAAGGAGACAATTTTTCCCCATGTCGGCCTGTAAAAACCACTATATCTTTGATGTTGTAATTTGGAACATGTGTTCCTTTTTTGGCTTAGACATATTTTCAGAAGAGAGTTTTGAAAATTTCAATGGCAAGGGGAAAAAAAAGAGAAAAGCCTCCCCGTTAACAGCCTATCAAAACGCTTTTGTCTAGAAACTAAAATCTAAAATAATATGATGAAACTCAACAATTTTCGCTAAGGACGTGGTAAAATTAGGGATAAAAAAAAGAAAAGTCGTCCTCTTAAATGCCAAAACCGCTGTAGCTAGGATGTTAAAATTGATCTGAAAGGTTCCTTCTGCAGAGTAGACATAACTTAAGACGGAATTTTAGAAAATTCTACGGAAAGCTTTTTAAAAGGGGACGGAAAGCTTTTTAAATAGTGCCAAAACCTCTGGAACTCGACAGTTAAAAATTTGTAGGTTTTTTACTGGGTAAAAATCTGCTCAAACGGATTTTTCAAAAATTCCGACATGAAGGAGCTAAAAGTGGAAAAGTTTCTTTTGCTAAAAACCTCATATTTAAAATACGCAAACTCTGAAATATAAAATATGTTGGGTGTGAGCTAATTCATTAATTTAAGTCAATAAAAAATAATCCCAATAATAGCACCTTTAATCTATATGAGGGAATAAGATAAATAAATGTAAATAACAAAAAATATTTCACAAGTATTTTCTGCACTCTTTCCAGCCGAGTACTACAATGTCCTACTTTGACCTGACATAAAACGTATAAATTAGTCTAATAGTAACGGGATCTGGAAAGTTCGAGGAATTTCTTTTTATAAATGTAAGCTTTTGGAATAATATAATTAATATATGGGATAAATGATATCATTAAGCCAAACACAACTCCTAGATCAAAAATTGAATCAGCGATTCTCAAATTTTAATCTCAGATTTTGTAAAACAATTGGATAGGATGACAAAATCTAGAGAAAGAAATATTAAGACATTTAGAAAGATTCAATTGAAGGTTATTAAGCCTACACCAATTTACCAAATTGTCCAAGTCCTCCAAGTAAGATATCGGCAAAGGTGGCAACTTCACAAAATATTTTTAAATCACTTGCATGCAAAAAAACTTTTTTTGCTCCCAGAAAAGCGTTCGTAATTTAATTTTTTAGCAATTTAAATAGTAACAGACCAAATATGCTACCCTGAGGAACGGCTAACGCTTGGATAAACGTTAAAGATGAAAATCCCTAAATCACAACTTCACATAATCTATTTGATATATATGATCTATAAGACATCTTATATATCGGCCTACAACTACCCTACGGGAAATGGATCAGTCACAGAGTTAGTTACGTGACTGGAACTTTGTTGCAGAAACAGGTTCTCGAAATGGTTCTCTTATATAAAAGTAACCGGTAACTTTAACATGGGATTGTCGTAGGAGGTGGCAATTTCTACCTTTTAAGCTACTTGCGACATATCACTGACCTTGTGTAGGGTACCATATCACTGCATTGGTATAAGTGAATGCGCAACAGAACAGGTTAGAATTATCTTACACATAACTAGTCTCATGACTGGCTCAAATGTACATACCACAGGACTGAGGACAAGTAATTAATAAAAAAAACCGGTTACATATGAATCACAATGTGTTATGTTGCAGAACTTGTAGGGAATGAATAGCAAACGGAAATTAGTTAACATGTAACCTGTGAAAATTTCTTCCGCGTGTTTCATATTCAGAACGTGTTTCTGAAAGGTTCAATAAGGTCCAGTCACTGAATTTACCTGCAATGTTTATTTCACAAGTTTTTACAATTTTTTCATTGAGCGAATAAAAATTGCAGATGCAAATTAAATTTACTCCTAATAAATCAATGTTTTTATAAAATCGAGTACTTTAAACAAATTAAAAATTTATTTTTCGTTAGACCTTCTCGAATTAGTGCGAATTTAAAAAAGATCGTTTTGGGTTTATGTTCAAAAATATTTATTTTTTGATTTCAACCATATTGTCCAATAGCAGTTCTAGAAATTTTAGTTGTTCTTATCGTGCAGATAATTCATTTGATTCAGATAAAATCGATGAATCATTTTTAACAAATCATTCGAACAAAAATTGGTGTTATTGATATGTATTTCACGAATTAATGTATAAAACAAATTATTCTACCGAAACAAAAGTAATTTAATATAAATTAAATTAAATCATATCCCACTTTATTCAATAAACAGCCATTTTCAAGTATATAGCCGTGTAAATGAAACAGTGTCCATAATGGGGTTAAGTGAAAAATAATAATAATTTTGCAATAAAATTTTAACACTGTTAAAGGAAAAGAGTTGTCGATCGAAAATTTCAATAACAAATTTTGGATTTTTAGGGATAACATCCCCTACAGTCACAAAGTCGCTTCTGTTTAAATCAGTTCAGTATTATGTCAGCTTTGCAACAGTCGCGGGATTAGGGTTTTCGCCACCGATTGACATTCCTTTATGCACTGCAAAATTTGATGAACCAGTTCCATATTCTGTCATTATTTCAACTATGTTGTGTCTTTATATCCTTAGTCCACATTGATGTTATGTTCATTTCTCTCTAGTTACATGATATATCTACAAATAACTAGTCAATGTTCTGCCACCATATCAATATTTGGGACACTGGTTATTTTACAGTAATTGCCACTTTTTTAGACACTGAATTATATTTTACAACAGCTTTGTGACATGTCCCTTATTTATCTATCACAGATTTATCACCTTGGATCAATCGACCCTTCATTTTCCGTAGGGTAGTAACATCGTCCTTTCTTTCACTCTTAAAAATGGCGAATTAAATCCTGAGTTTGATTATTCAATGAAAACCCCATCGTAGAAGAGTGAAATGGATGTAATGCAGTATTCTTGAACATAGAAACAGTGTGCATTTGTAATTTAAATGCGTTTAACATTTTATCCATTATTAAAACTATTATAAAGTCGAGCAGCCAAAAAAACCCTTAAAAATTTCTGCTCTGCTACTTATCCAAAGATTGTTAAGTTCTGTGTATTATCTTCGTCATCAAACTTTCCGTTTTTGTTAAATTTTAACTTACCCCAATACATGTTTATGATCTTTTATACACTGCCTCAACTCTTCTATATTTTCCTCAACCAAATTTTGTTTATTCTCGTTGCCAATTCTCGTAATACGATCGGCCAAAGCATCCAAATGACCAATCATTATTGTAAGAAAACACAAAGGATACAAATCATTGGTGCCATTTTGAAATATTGTAAATAGTTGAGACAAATTTTGAAATATGAATGCTGCAATATAATTCGTCTCAGGATTAGTAAAGAATGTTGGAAAATAAGCATTATAATATAAAGTATGATTGGACCAAGCAATGTAGGCAAATCCACAGCCACAAAATGTGTAAAACATTATATAAGCCATATAGATACAGTGGCAGTTCCGTACGGCATTCAATATATTCATGCGATCTCTTGTATGGGTGTTACATCTCAAATCCAGCGGCTGTAACCATTTATTGGCCTCTAATAAACGCAAACGATTTTTTAATATGGCCAATTGTTTAAATGTGGAAACTACGATGGTACCACTTAAGGAAAAGTTTCCTACAACTTCTTCCCAAGACTCAACAAAAATTAGATTTGCTATCATTGAAGCTGGAAAGCAGAATGCTCCAACAAAATTTATAACTGCAGAATACAGGTAATACAACCAACGCCATAGCCTGCTATGTTTCGTATAAGATGGTGGATGTATACCAATAATACTCCATGACAGCCATACATATTTGAGACCATAGACGGAATTTAATTGCTGTCCCACATCAACTGGCTTTTGTAACTGCATGATGTTGACTAACCGGCTTTTATGCTTTGCTGACTTGAATTGGTGTTAAAAAAGACTAATGTGTAAATGAGTTTTGAAAGGGTTTTTATAGGGGTTTATATAAGGTGTATACTTTTTTAATTATGGGTTTTAACTAGTGTTTCTAATACGGTTAATCGATTAAAAGATTCCTTGATTAATCGCCTGTTTTGGTTAATATTGAAATAAAAAAATATATTTTTGTTAAAGCTGCAGATACTTTCTTAGATAGTTCTAGGGGACTTAATGTCAACCCGTTTAAGAAAGTGCTTAATCTGTTTAATAGGGGTTTGAACATGGAAATTAGGGATAGTTTTAAGTACCTGGGAATTGTTCTGGATAGGAAACTCTATTGGTGAGGCCACATTAAGATTACAATTAAAAAAGCTAACTGTGTGTGGCAATGTGTGCATAACAGAAGTATTGTCAGATCAATAATAATAGATTTCGCTATTGTGTGCTGACTTTCGATCCTGAAGAAATGTAACATAGCAAAACTCCAAAGCGTTCAACGGTTATCTACAAAGGCAAAGGAGACAATACTCTCCATCAAATTGATAAATGTGTAGATTAAGTACGATGCGTTACTTGTGATTTACAGAACGGTACTTGGGGAGTGATCTCTTGGAGGTTTGCGGTCCCAGCATCGGAAAGTCTTCGAAAATCTGTCAGAATATCACATTGTGGATATGGATTGCGATAGGTTGATTAAACAACGTGTATTGCCAAATTGCGATTTTCTTATTCTGGACAGAAAGTTATGGGATAACAATATGATTCATTTCTACATTTATGGATCCAAACTGAACGGAAGAACTTGTTTAGGGTGGTTTTGTAATCATATAGAAATGTGCATCCGGCTCCAAAGCCACAACACAGAATTTAAGATGGATATTGTGGCATTAAGGAGTGAATTTGGTTTTTAACTACGACTGATTATTTTCAAAATTCTATTCATCTTCACTGATAGTAAGGCTACCGTTTGGATGTGATGAAGTTTGTAAAATCAAAGACGGTTTTAAACTGCAAGAAAGTAATAAGCGTTTATTTTTGCTGGAGACGTCTGAGGTTGATATGGGTACCCTAGCACTTTGGTGTGGATGGCAAGGCATAGATTCAACCTGGTCTCCATTAGCTTTCAAAATCTTAGACCTTTTCAGATGACAGAACCGGAACGATGGGCCATTAACACGCCCTAGGAGATCCGGCCCGAAGATAGTGTTGGTGAGGTCACAAACATTCTGTGTGGTGACCCGGATGTGGGCTATACGAGGAGGGTTTCAAGGCTGGGGAAGGGGAAACTGTCCAACCTGATAGGAATTGTCACGGGCCACTCTACACCATAACCACACTTTTTGGAATTGGCAAGTAGTGACACAGTAATTCGTATGGCCTCATCAGTTTTCCCTAATCAATCATCCGCAAGAATTTCATCGACGGTATAACTGCCCTGAGCCAATGTTTTAACCTCGCTTCTTGCTAAAGCCGGAAAAAATAAAGAAAGTGATTTTAGCACTTATTTTGTTCCTTTTTAGCACTTATTTTGTTCCTTTTTAGCACTTCCTTTGTTTTTTGGGACGGGGACGTTATACCGGCATTGGAATGCTTTCGAAAGATTGATTTGGGGAAACTGATGAGATACCTGACTGAATTCTTTACGTAGACCGGAATGTTAATTTATGGCGCACAACATGCCGATTCTATGACATAGGGCAAACAGCCCTTTTTCTTTTCAACCTAACCTAACCTACTTCCTCATTAAAACTTTATTTCGTTCGTAGGAAAACAAACCATTATATACAAGTTCTGTCCACTAAAGCTGAATTTGTACAGCATTATACAATTTTTTGTTTAAAAACTAAAATAATCAATTTATTTTACATTAAACGATTAATCGCAATATTATTTCGTTAAAAAGAACTTAAAATACATAATAAATTAATCGAAAATACAATCAAAAAGAGGACTACTGATCTTTTATCATATTTAACCCATTTTGTTGCTTATTTTCAATCATTGTTTAATAATCGACAAAAGTAGCAAAAAGAATAGAAAGTCGTTTAAAATGACCATCAATTTTTTACTGATAAAAAGTTAGAAAAAACTACTTTTTGGTTCGTTTTTAAAATTGAAAGTTTTTTTTATTTGTATGTAATTACAAAACACAACACAACACACACATATGTATATTATTGTTGGCTTTGTGTGTATGTATATTTGAATACTTTCTCGTAATTTTTATTGAAATAATTTTGTATATATACAAAATATTTTGGTAAAAAACAAAAAAGAATTATATGAAGTTTAATTTTTAGAAACAGAAAACATAAAATTTTACATTTAACAGAAAATATCAACTCCTCCTGAATGTCTGTAAATTTCAATATTTTGTATTTTGAATGACTGATTGAAATAGTTAAAAAATATATTTCTATGAATTTCAATTGATTCTTCATTTAAAAACAAACTTTACGTATTACTTTTTAAATAAACTTCAGTCGGTAACGGAAAATATATTGTGAGTGTACAGAAATATATGAGGGCGGTCCCAAAACTAGTCTACCTGATGTATAGATGGTTGACAAAATTACTTTGTTGAAAAAAATTACCAAAATCAATGAATTAAAGTTCGAATTGCTTCATCACGCAACTTATTAGTCAAATTTAGCTCCCTCGGATTAGTTTTTTTTTTAAACTGGAAAATATGGCTCGGTGGTGGAAGATTTGTGATTGATGGCTTTTTTAAGAGCTAAATAGTTTTAACTACAAACAAGGTATTGAAGCTATTGAATATCGCTATGAAAAATGTATCAGATAAAAAAAAGGATTATTTTGAGAAATAAAAAACATTTTCCCCAAATTTGTTGTGTTTTCTTTATCAGGTCGGGTAATATTGGGACTGCCCTGGTATTTGACTGAGATAATAAAATAAATCTGTTTTTGCCACAAAAAAGAAAATGTGTGGTGCTAAATTCTGTAATGCATTTTTCCCGATTTGGTATGAGACTTAAGCTAATTGGGGCGTTTAAAAACTTTGTTAAAGCATTAACTGACAATATTATTTTGTTACACTCAGAAAAAAAATTTTAGTAGAAAAATTTGTAAACTCTTTTCAATCACATTTTATTATTTTTGTACTGATTTTTAGTAAAAAAAATATTATTTAGCAAATCTTTTTGCTATTTACATTTTACAAATCACAGAATTTTTACAGAATATTTGCAAATTTTTAATGCTAATTTTAAAATAAAAATTTACTTATTTTAAAAAAGTGGATATAGAAGGAAATGTTATTTCTTATTAAAACTTACACCTACAAACTTAAATTACCTTAAAATGTTACATAGATTAAAAAAGGGATCGTAACTGAATATACCGACTCCTGATTAGAAATAGGACATGCACTTAAAATAGCACCAAACAGTTTTTTTAAGTTCTAAAAATCAGCCCTAAAAACAATAAAAATTAAAGGTAATAAAAAATTAACTGAAATATTGTTTAAAACAGAAATTACCAAATTTAAATAAAATTATAAATTCGTTCATGTTTTAAAAATTTTTAAGCCTTTGATTTTTTTTTTGAAAAAATAAATAAAATAAAAAAAAAAATAAATTTAAAATTTTGTACTTATATTAATAATATTTAGTAATTTTTTTTTTGCTGATTTTAACAAACATATTTTAAATTCCACTTAACAGAAAGTTTACTAAAGATTAGTAGCGGCTACTAATTTTTCTTCTAATTTAATTGTCAGCATACATGTGCTGCTACGATTAGCAAAAATACCGCTGGGCTCAAATTAGCAAAATTTCCCGTAATAACATCAAAATTTTCAGTTTCCATTACAGCATTGTTTTGGTGAGTGTACAAACTATCTAAAATACCAAATTTAATTAATGGAAAATACAATCAAAAAGAGGACTACTAATTTTTAATTTTATTCAGCTCATTTTCTTGTTTATTTTTAATCCTTGTTTACATAGTAATCCACAAAACTATCAAAAGGCGTTAAAAAAATAATCATCATAAATTTTAACTGACAAAACGTTAGAAAAACAATTTTTTTAGTTTGTTTTTCAAATTGATTTTTTGTTGTATGTAAATACAAAACACAACACACACAGAGGTATATATTTTAATTTTCTATGTTTTTATGTATAATTGAACAATTTCTTGTAATTTGTTTTGAAAATTTTTTGTATATAAACAAATTATTTTGATTAAAATAACCAAAAGAAAAACAAACTCTCTGTATTACATTTTCAATAAACTACACAGTCAGTAATGGAAAATATATTGTGAGTGTATGTAGCTTTTCATAAATAGGATGAAGCTTTTCCCTCAGTGTATTCTAAGGATCTACCCAATAGAAAAATATAAAAAAACAGTTCTAAGATAATAGTTTATTCCTATTCTTTTACAAACCACTTTTAAGCCAGAAAAATTAAGTTAGTTCGCGTTTTTTTTTTTTTTGTCACCTAAAATTTGTTAATTTTGTAACCATTCTTTATACATTTTCAAATTTCTCCTTGTTAATTTAAATTCATTCATCCTACCTAGTGTAGGGTATAATACAAATTCAACTACGACAGCAACGCTTACTTAAACTTGTTACAATTTTAATGATTTCATTATATATTTTTTATTATTTTTAATTCGTAAATTATAAGTTTTATACTGTTTAATTAGTTTTCATGTCAAACCCATAATAAGTACTTTTTTATTATTATGGATTCCCTTACTCTACTCTGGTAGTTGTATATATAATTTCAAATGTCCTTAAGAAATATTTTTCCTCTCCATAACATTCGATTAACATCTGCGCATCACAATTTAATCCATAGATAATAAATAAAAAACGAAAAACAAGCAGAATTTACTAAATACTCTGTAGTAGTTCGAGCAAATACAAAATACTTATAATTTGTTGCAAATAAATCTCAAGGTATTAAAGATAAAGTTAAATCTCTATCTAAAACGATATAAAAAAAAAAACTTAATGTTATTTGTCTGAAGTATGAGTTCAATGTTTGTTGAAATCTACTATTTTTGTGTTGCTTTTAGTTCCAGTAAAGAATGAACAAAACAACACACGTTTCAGTAATAATTTATTACTTATTGAAGTAGAAAAAACGTAAACGTAAGCGAAAAATAGCAACTTTTTTTTTTTTGCACAAATACACAGAAAATTTCGCATACATAGATCAATACATACAATACAAATGTAGAAAAAACAACTTCAAAACTCAATTAGGCCTAAAAACCCCAGCAATAAAAAAATCTAGGATTATATTTGTATTTTGTTTATTCTCAACAATAAAAAAAACTTTAGCTAAAACCAAATAGAAAAAATACATGCTATTTTTTATTGTTGTTATTATATTTACTAAAAAAAAATATTGTATTTAACCCTGCAATGCATAATGATTTTAAAGAATAATTACACTGTCCAACAAATTAAGACTTTTTGAATGGAACATAATAGCGACCCCATAATTCTGAAAGGGTATGTTGAGTAGATCATTTTTGTAGAAACTTATGGTCCAGCACGTCTGAGTTTTTTTTTACAGTGGGTCAAAGTTTTCATTTTTTGGCCGATGGGAGCATTATACTATATGAAAAAAATGCGGTAAGTTAATGTCTGAGAGAATTCTTATGGTCAGAGTTGTATTGTGGAATTGTATGAGGATTATTTTTGTGGAAGATCTTAACCCTCTAACTGGTCTCTTTATGGGTCAATTTGACCCTTTTTTTGAGAAAATCAAAAAATATCCTTTAAAAAAGGACATTTAAGGATTAAAATATTCTAAAATGTTTGCCGGAAAATGTCAGTCACCAAAGACACCAATGTTGTAAATAAAGCTCTTTACGAATGTAAAATACGGTTTTAAGATATAATTTATTTCATTTAATGTAAATTACCTTTTCTAGGAATGCTCGTTGGACCCGATATAAGAAAATTATTACAAGATGAAGAATTTTATGGTCATCTGACGGATATGCAAAAGACAGCATTTGACTTTATGCAGCTGGTTATATCAGAATTCCTTGGAAACTTAAAAGCACAAAACTATGCAGAAAATATTGAAAGCATGCTAATCGGTTTTAACAATATTGGCGTTAAGATGTCACTAAAGCTGCATTTTCTGCACTCTAATCTCAATTTTTTTAAAGAAAACCTTGGAGCGGTTTCAGATGACCGCGGTGAACGGTTTCATCAGGATATAAAGGTATTGGAAGAAAGATTCAAAGGGAAATCCCAAAGCGGAATGTTTGCTGAATACGAATGGGGCTTGTACAGAAACCTTGACCCATCGGAACATTCACGTCAAGCTAAATACAGGAAAGCATATTAAGTTTAATCTTTAATCCATTGTCATACTACTGCTATTTCCCAATTCCCTTTTACTCGAAAATTTGAAGCAAAAAAATAAATATGTACATACTATAATAAACCACTATTAAAACAAAATTATAATTTTTTTATAAAAGTTAGCGTGTAATTTTACCAATTAATCGTAAAGAGCTTTATTTACAACAATGGTGTCTTTGGTGACCCCCACTGAAATTTCCGGCAAACATTTTCGTAGAATATTTTAATCCTTAAATGTCCTTTTTTAAAGGATATTTTTTGATTTTCTCGAAAAAAGGGTCGATTTTTTCGAAAAAAGGGTCGAAAAAAGGACCAGTTAGGGCTTAAGATCTTTCACAAAAATAATCCTCATACAATTCCACAATACAACTCTGACCATAAGAATTCTCTCAGACATTAACTTACAGCATTTTTTTATATAGTATAATGCTCCCTTCGACCGAAAAATTAAAACTTTGACCCACTGTAAAAAAAATACTCAGACGTGCTGGACCATAAGTTTGTTCTACAAAAATGATCTACTCAACATACCCTTTCAGAATTATAGGGTCGCTATTCTGTTCCAAAAATGCTGTTGGACAGTGTTATTATTATATTATTGTGAAATTAATTTAAAAATATAAAATATAACGCTTCATATTTACACCGAAGAAACTTTTGATTTTAAAATATTAACACAAGTATACACGATCTTAAATCTGAACATGAAAATTTTATTTTAAGATTGGTTCTAGTTTTTAAAATACTAAATTAATTAAATTTTTTTCAATTGATGGCCATTTGATTTAATTAAAATTAATAAATCAGAAATGAAGAGCGGTCAAACTGAATTGGCATTACAGTCCAACAATAGTCGCTCATCACACGCAGACAAAAAACCATATTCGAAAAGCATCATATATTATTGCGATTATCATTGTGCCAACCATAGTCTTACTATAATATAGTTATCATATTATAATACTTTTTCCATAATATAGTCCCTAAATTCTATAAATTTAAGAATAGTTTTTAAAGGAATATTTTTCCTGAAGAAAAAATTTGATATTAAAGACTTTTTCTATGGACTTTTTTAAAGAAATTTAAATAATTTTTTAAACTTCTAGGAATATCTTAATAAAAAATAACATAGATTCTATGTCCCATTTCTAATAGAAAAATTCTTAGATTCAAAGGATATTTTTAAGATTTGTTTAGATAGTACTTAAAGCTTCAAAATTTTTATTTTAGAAAAAGTCCTTTGAACCTGAGGATATTTCTACTAGAAAAAGTTCTTTGAATCTATATAATTTTCATAATAAAAAGTCCTCAGAATCTAAGAATTTTTTTAGAGACTAAATTTTTAATGATATATAAATTTTTATCTAAGAAAAATTTTGCAGAATAAAAAAAAAACATAGATTCTATGGACTTTTTCTAAAAGAAAAGTTCTTAGATTCTAAGGATATTTTTAAGCTTAGTTTATATAGTCCTTAGAGTCTCGAAATTTTTGTCTTATAAATAATCCTTAGAAGTGAAGAGTATTTCTACTTGAAATGTCTTTAGAATCTAAGATAAAAAGTCTTTAGAATCTAAGAATTTTTTATTTAAATAAAGGCTTTAGAATATATGTTTTTTTAAGAATATATGAATTTTTTTCTAAGAAACAGTTTTCAGAATCTGAGAATTTTACTTTAAGGAAAAGTCCATACACTCATAATCTAATATAGTTCCATTTAAGAATAAAGGAACGTACATTTATTTTTCAAAGAAATATTTATTTTAACTTTTTTATACATTTGTTCAAAATGATTTACTATCATTTATCGGATTTCATTTATTTTTTGATCACATGTTCACAAATTTTAAATTTGTGGTATATTTGTGTACGTTACATTTATTACAAATTTAATTTTTTTGCTGTCTTTTTAAAAAAATATTTAAAAAATTCCAATTTATTTTTTATTTCAATTCAAATTACAAGAACTACATAAAATCACATACATATTCACAGAAAATCAGTATATAGGCATACAAAGATTTTGTAGATTAAAAAAAAAAAATACAAACAATACAATAAACCATTTATTTTTTACGGAATTGGTAGGTAAAATTTTAACATTTATTTTAACTGATTAATCATTTCTTTCTTACGGATATGTCAGTTGTTTTAGCAGCATTTTAAATAAATAACAAAAACTCTTTGATTTAAATGAAAATTAAATAGACCGGTTTTTAAATGAATTGTCAATGGTTTTAAGTGGTATTTTCTGTTATCTTAACTAAAAATTTTTATATTAGAAAAATTAACCAAAATCTAGTATTTTGTAGAAGAAACCTTTTTCAATAAAACAACTCTTACGTTTTACAGACTTTTTCTATTAAAAAATATTATTTTTTTAATATTCTTAGTACTTTTTCCACATGAAAGTCATTATTTTGCAAATCGTTATGGGCAGGGGCTTCATAGTCTATTTTACGGCTTCTCGAGTGTGTTGGAGCTAATCAATGACAGTCAGGTGACCAGCTTAATTGACTCATTGGAGCATTGCGGGAGGTGGATTGTGTTATACTGTTTTGTCGATATTACGATCATAGGTGTTCTGGAGAGATATGTTAACCCATACCCAGGACCCGGGTTTTCGTTCTGAATACTCGCTAATATAACAGAGCATATTCGTTTGTTGTCGATTGGCCGCACAACACATTATAGGGAAAATTCGTTCTCTAGTCGTACTATCCGTATGTGGAATAGACTCCCCGCAAAGGTCTATCACTTTTAACTTTCTTTTTACTAACCTAACTTCCTTTCGCCAACGCAATGCATTATTAGGGTATCCCATGTGTGTTGGTTCAAAGTACAATGAATTAATAAACATATATTTTTTTAATTATAATTGTTTTTATTCAAAAGAATTAAAATATATTATATCATTTTATAAAATCTATTTGACAAAGTATTTTTTCGACAATGAATTTATTTGCTCATATATTAAGATTTTTACATGGTGAACTGCTGGAATTTTAGTTTTATGAAAACAAGATAGTAGTATGACTGTAAATGTCAATGACATCTTTTATTTGATTTATAATTAAGCATTTATTTTTGTGAGGATTTCAAATTGCTATTATTATCAAATTTTTTTCATAGTCAGAATTTTCGTTACCACAGTATGGTTATAGCCAATGATGTTATAAAATAGAAAGTGGCAGTTATGAAATAATATAATATTTTTTAAAATAATGATGGAAGTGACAATATTGATGGTTAGAACATTTCTATAAATCAATAACTTGATTGTCACAACCATAACCGAATGCAGCAACCATAATATTGTAGGAAAGATCATGTTGCGTGTGTGGAGTGAAGTTACGTCGGAAAAAGTGATTGGACCTTATTTTGTTAAAGGATATGACGGTAATGTTATTAAGTTGACGATCTGGATTTGGGGGACATGTGGTTCCAATAGGATGTCATACTGCACGCAACACAATACGCATTTTGAAAAACGCCTTCCCAGAGCGTCCCGAGTTTTGGCTTCACCAGATTTCCAGATTGAACTGTCCCGGACTTCTTCCTCTGACGATACTCAAAGTCTTTGGTGTACGAGAACAAGCCGAAATTGACAACGTGCCACTACAAATGCTGCTCATAATTATGCAAAATGTAATCAAAAGAACCCAAAATGTGCATTAATGCTGACGGCGGCCATTTGTCGAACATAATATTCCACTATTAATTGCAACATAATTTTTAAGTGTGAAGTGAGTAATAAGTTTTGACTTATAACAAAAACTATAGCGAAAGAAAATCAGATGATGGTTCTTAGCAAACCTTTTAAATATAAAGATCTAAAGCACATGTTTCGGTTTTAAATAAAGTGTACAAGTGAAAAAACGGAGTTCACATTTAGGCCTGCAAAGAAGTATTTATTGTAAAAGTATAAGATTATGTAAGGTTTTTGAAAAAAATGAATGGTTTGCATTGAAGAAATTTTTTGTCAAAAAACATAACTTTTTAAAATATCTTTTTTAAAAAACCCGGTTTATTAATCCAAAAAACTGGTTTCTCAGAATTTTCAAAATGCAAAATATTTGAAAACGGTCGAGTTTTAGAAAATACAAAAAAAAAATTTGGTTTACTGGTTTTGGACTACGGTTTTGTACACTCTATATTTTGTATAAGAAAAAATATAAGCTTAAACAACCAGTAAAGTCAGATAAAAACTTCTCTTAGAGTATTTTTAACTTGGGACTAAAAACGTTTGGAATATTTTTCTCTTAAAAATAAGAGGGTTAATTAAAAAAAAAAATACAAATTGAGTGGGAGACATTTCCTGGATTTTCTGTACTTTACCACAAAATTATATACAAATGTAAAAACTTCTACAGCCACTAAGTGCTAAGAACACAAATATAAAAACATTTTCAAATTGTTCAAAATGAAATTGAAAAACAATCAACCAATAACAACTGGAAAATGTAGAGAGTAATAAAAAAAATCATTGCAACTTAACTCATTTAAGCCTGCTTCATTACGAACGGAAATTGTGATGGCAAATGCATTTACAGCTGCTGTATATAAAGTATTCTACATACAAAACAAACAAACAAATAACAATAAAACAAACTTCTGTGTAAAAACCACAATAGTAACCCCGATATGCCTCCCATAAATGTTGTCAGGAATGAGCCAGCAATAAAAAACCCCCATCAATAAAAACAATTGATGGCTACCGTTACGGAGTTGAGGAAAAAAAAAAAGAAATCTACAATAATGGACATAATTGCATTTACGTTTTTTTTTTGCAACACAAAAAAAAAAAACAAATACACAGACTGTTTTTACTGTTTTACAATTGTTGTTAAATGATAACCCAGCAAAAATGTTCACTTACAATTTGTATTGTTTTATTTGATTTCAAAAAATTTTCATCAAATCTTCTTAAATATCAAGAGGATTCAAGTAAAATACAGATTGTGAGTTATATTTTTTTTTTCTATTAAGTGGTTCTAAGTTTTAAGACTTTTATTTGCTTAATGAAATCTTTTTGGATTCTATTATGGTTCCATAAGATTTAAACGACAGAAACATTAACAGATGCTGACATATTTTTCCCTAGAAACTTTTAAGATATTACTACATTTTTTCAAATATTTAAGTTAAATCAAGAGAAAATGTAATTTAAAAACACTTTTCATTCAAATCAAGTGGTTTTTGCCATTTATTTTTAAATGGTGTTTAAACAACTGTCAAATCAGTAAACTAAATGATTAATCAATTAAAAGTAAATATTAAAATTTTAGTTACAAATTCCGTAAAAATAAATGATTATTAAATTATATTTCATTGTTTCGGTTTCGGTTTTTGTTTTTTAATCTGTAAAATGCAGAATTACACAATGCATAAGCAGAGATCCTTTTTCTATTTTGACGGAGGTTTTAGTATTTTGCAATGTCATTGTACAAAGCCGGACAATCTTTGCGGGAATATCAAGCTCAGACATGGCGACGTAAAACTTTTCTTATCAGGCTATCAAACGCAGCTTAATAGTTGACAAAAAGATAGTGGGTGTCTATTTGCTTTTCTTGAGTTTTTTTTTCCAGGGTTTAGGGTAATGTTAATGTCTGGTATATTTATGGTGGACTTACCAGGCCTAAAACCGCACTGATACTTTCGCTTCAGGTTGGGTCTGGTCGTTCATTACGTTAGAAATTATTTTGTATGCAATGGAGAGGAGACCAATAACTCGATAATTGGTAAAAGTAGTTGGGTCTTCTTTTTGTGGAAAGGACAATGTACACTGAGGTGCCAATTATCGGGCATGCATTTTTCAGACCACAGTTTGCATAAGAGGTGTTGCCAGCACCTTTAAAAATTTGTCATCTCCGATTTTAATGAAATTCGCCATAAATATTGTTAATGGGTAGTGTTTATCAAATCATTAACCTTTCGACGACAAACCCTGTCGGTTATCGAAATATGACGTCATAAAAATTGGCAAAAACGTCAAAATATTGAAAAAGTGTCCATACAAATTCGCCCATAACTTTTAAACTATACAACCTAAAGTTTTTCTATTACTATTTTTAAAGGTGAAAACATTACCTTCAAAACGGAGACCTAATTTTTTTTTTGTATTAAAATGTAAGATATAATTTTTTTAAGTTTAATCTTTAAATACCCATATCTCAAAATCCAATTTTTTAAAAATTCTGAAAAAATATATGTTAAAAACTAAGGTCTGTCTACATTTGTGGCATAATTTCATACGGAAAATCTTTTACATGCAGTGTGTACAGTGTTTAATATACATATTGTTTTTTTGTGTAAACTTTTGCATATGAACTCGTCGACGAAAATTTGCTTGCTACCACGTTTGCCTTCATAACTCAGGAACAACATGAGTCTCCACCTTAACATTTTGCCACAAATGTAGAGAGATCTTACTTTTTAACATATATTTTTTTCAGAATTTTTAAGAAATTGAAATTTGAGATATGGGTATTTATGTTTAGACGATATTTTGAAAGTAATCTTTTCACCTTTAAAATGGTACCAATAGAAAAATTTTAGGTTGTATAGTTTAGAAGTTATGGGCAACTTTGTATGGACAGTTTTCCGATGTTTTGAAGTTTTTGCCAATTTTCATGACGTCTTATTTCGAAAACCGAAAGGGTTTGGGATTTGATAAACACTACCCATTTACAATATTTGTGGCGATTTTCATTAAAATTGGAGATGACAAATCCGAAAATGACAGTTTTCTGCACGTTTTGACATAGAATGGCCCATTGCCTTTATTATTATTTAACCGGTTAATAGCTGTTTGTACCTCTGGACGGTCGAGCGACAGTATATTGACGTCGTTGATTTGTTTGTACCTCTGTACAGTCGAGCGACGATATATTGACGTCGTTAATTTGCTTCTAAGGTGCAGAATTTCAATTTGCGGAATTGTTGTCTTTATCACCAGCTAAAATTTTAGAAAAATTCTTCTTTCACAACCTAAGTGTAACCTTTGTGTTTGTTTGTAGATTCACATTATTATATTTAGAGAAGTACATTTTAAACCCTACATTTTGACGCTTTACTTTTTGAAAGAACTTCTGGGTTTCATTTCAGTTGTAATACATCTCTATTTCCTCACACCCACATCTTAAATATTCTTATTTTTCTTGCGTCTGAACATGCAACGCTCATTCTTTCATGTCTCCTAATACCGCTGGCTCGCAGCATTATTTTCGTCTTGAGTGGCAGCTGCGTGTAGGATTGATCGGTAAGCAATATTTTTTTTGCAGTGGCGTTGCGACATTCCTGGTCGTACAGCTGTTTTCTTTTAGGGCGATCATATCCAAGTACCTTTTAGGCAACAGCGCAACTTAAGGAGGCATATGTGTCCATTGTTCGCCTGTAGTAGGGAGTCGAGCGTTTTCTTTAAGCATAACTTTGTATCAATCTGTTGGGATTGCAGCTTTATGATGTCTAGTTCATTTTTTTTTGTATTAGCACAGACAATTTTCGACTTACTGAGGCGAGTTGTGGTCCGAATCGATATTGTCATCCCATATAGTCCGTACGTCCAATACACTAGAGGCATGTCTTACATTTATCACAAGGTGATAAATTTGGATATCGGTGTTTTGATCTGGCGACAGCCAAGTAGCCTTTTGGATATTAAGATGTTTGAATCAATTAGTTCCATTCTGTTGTTGGAGGTGTTGCCATTGAAACTAAACTTACCGAGTGAAGGGCACAAATATATACGTTCTCTTTCCCAATTTTCCCATTGAAAGGACAATTTTAATACTGTGTTTTGGGCATCGATATTTCTCTTCGGTCGGCGCGTGAGCATAGATGAAGATTATGCTGAAAAGCTTAGCCTTGATGCAGATGCGGGTATAAACCCGGTGAAAGTTTGCGCAAAACTACAAACAACAACCGAACTTGTATTTATCTTCAAAACAGCTATAATATAGTATATATCCAAAATTTGCACTTTTGGATTACCCTTGCCCAATCCAACGCATTTCTTGGATTGCAGTGATGTCAGATTTATAATTTTCGAGGATATTTGTCAGTTGAATAGTTGGACATTGTCTGTAAAGAGTTCCAACATTCCAGGTGCATATCGTATAATCTTGATCCTTTATTCGTTTGTGGGGTTCGTTATCAAAGGGGATTCATTTTTTATTCTTATTTTCTTTTCATGGTTATTGTTAGCTCTGTGGGCCACCATGTAGGTGGCCCACAGAGCTAACGCACAAATTCGGGGAACACACCGCCTCTCAGCTAAGCCGACTAACAGCAGGTGCTGAGTGATGATGGGACGGCTTTATCATGCTTAAGCGATCGCTACGTTAACCAGCAAGAATCAATCCTCAATAAATTCCCCAGTTAATTTAAATATCAAAGATTTAGGACCCCATAAAAGCGTAATTTCACCCTCAAATTACCAACATCCCATTTTACTCTTATAATATTAACTGGGTTTTCATGTTTCATTTATATTTCATGTTTTGTTTTCTCTGTTTCCTACTTGTAGTGGTAATTGGATATTAAGGATATTATAGATTTCATAGTTTGTTACTTTATATATCTGGTAATAAAATATTATGATGAAAAAAGAAAACTTTTTTCATAGTTGCTGCTACTAACGTGGGGATTTGTTAAAAAATGTACTGACAAAAGGGTGAGAATTATATACATATGGCCTTTGGGTCATATAAAGGGGAGAATATTAATAAAAAAAACACTTTTGAACCGTTAATGAAGATTTAATTAGGAGTTAAATCGTAAAAAAAAATTAAAAAAAAAATATAGACAGGTCAACAATATGGCAGAAAAGCCTTAACAATCGATTATTTTAATGAGTAACAGGTAATGAATGATATAATACGACACAATAATGCTGAAGGTGTTATTAAAAAAAAATAAATTAAAATTAATAAGAATTTAAGTTAATGAAACATTTTTTAAATTAAGAGAAATTTCAACAATGCACAGTGGTCATTTTCGGATCAAAAATCTGTAACTTTTGATGATTTTTTTTTTGTTGAAAAGGTGGGACTTTAAGCTTTAATTTGTATCTTCAGTCAAAAAATCTAATCATAACAAAAAAAGTTATGAACGGTTAAAAATAAAATTTAGATTTTTTTTGAGTTTTCGTTAACGGCAACCTTCGGCACTTAGACTTAAAAGCCTCAATATTAAGAAAGGCCAAAGGTTGCATTTTTTTTAAAACATGTTTAGCTGCAGTAAAGCTAAATTAAAATTTCATTGGTAGCAAATGTAAGACACTTAAAAAAATGCATCCAAGTTTAAGGTTTAGAATTTATATTTTGGTGATTATTTGAATAAGTTTTTGGTAGAAAATAGTTTGATGATTATTATTTACAATGAAATAAATGATTTATTTTATATTTTTAGTGTTTTTTTTTTTAATTATTATATGGTATATTATATATTATATATTTGTACAAGTAATATTTAAAAAAAAATTAAAATTTATAATTTATGGTAAACAATAAAATATAAAAAAAAATATTACTTTCAGAAATATATCAAGTTACAAAAATTGTATTAAAAATCACGATTATTGTATCAGAATCACTTATAAAATGTGTAAACATCAAAAGTTTAAAAATCTCTTAATGAAAATCTTTTGTAAGTTTTACGGGTGGTTTTAAGTTTATTCAGTTTATTTCAGTTAATTAAGTCAATGGACTTACAGACTTCTTACAACATGTATTATAGTTAAAAAAAAATTACAAATTAAAAAATTCAAAAATTAAAAAAGTAATAATTTAAAGGTTTCTTTCGAAGTGCAAAATTCAATGACATGGTTTGGATTTTTATTGAAAGAAATTTCATTAAAAAAATTTATATCATTACACGCTCGATTTAAAATACTATTTTGGCCATAGCTAATGCGATTAAAAGGAATGTTAAAAATATAATGCTTATAGCGAAGTATTCTACGTAAAAATAAACTCTTTGACCTATAAGAAGGTTAAGGGTTATCAAACGTAAACGATGAAAGTGCAGTTTTAAGAAATATTCGTTGCACTCTTTCAATACGAGAGATATGAATTCCACAATATGGACTCGGATATATAGAGGAGTCTATTAAAAACGTCTTCATTGGTGGCAGATCATGAACACTTTCGAGAATGCTGCAAGCAGTATCGTTTGTAATCTTTTACAGCAAAATAAAATGGATACTACTCTTTTCAAATCTCTTTTTCAGAACATCCAAAAAAGTTAATTGTGGAAATTTTTCGATTTGTAAGAAGTAGTTTTAAACCACTTCCAAAATATTGATACTAACCCCTACTTATGAAGTCATAAGAATAAAATTTTTTGTAACAATTCCATTGAAAGCATATAAATTTTTTAATTTTTATATTTATTTATAACAATTTATAATTATAGTACAAAAAAAAAACAATTATTTAGTTGGTCCACAAATGGTTAATTCCTGTAGTCATTTAATGCCTTATTGAAAACATATTTTGCATACCAGTGATATCCACTTTGTCCTGGTCGGAATAATAATCCTGGGGGTGTTCAAAATCACATTTTTAACTTTAAAGCAAAGCCTCTCCCTATATTTTTTTGGTAGTCCCTATATTTAACAGTTCCGAAAGTTGCCCAATAGGCAATACTGCGAAATGACTTATTATACCTTCTACATGTATAAAAATGTTTGTGGACTGACGATGGCATCTAATACCAACATATGTTTTTGCCAGTGCATAATCCCCAAATTTTTTAGGGTCTATAGGTAAACCAGATGGCAAGCTTGAAGAATTACGTAAAATCTTTTTACAAGTTAATTTAAAATTAAAAAAAAAACCTTAAAATTATTCATTTTTAAATTTGTTGTTTTTTGTGAAAAACCAACACGTAAATTATTTTCTTGTTTATTAAGAAACGTAAAACCTGAAAGATAAAAAAAAAAAAAACAAATTAAATTTATATATATAATTTTTTTAATTTCTGAGTTGCTCATTGTTTCTGCAAGCAATTTCTTTATAGGCACGAAAAGGCAGGTAGATTCAATATATCTTTTAGATAATAAGTTAATCCTTAATTCGATGTTAAAACTAGATGGGCGGCAAACGGCGCCAACAGTTAAAATGCTAGTTAAAGTTGCGTAGTGAAAATATTATATACTTCAAATGAATGAATTTCAAATCTGATAACAATATTTACAAAACTCATTAAAAAACTAAAATCTGGAAAAGATACCAACAAGGTATAACAATCCTAAAAAAAAAATAATCATAAATATTAAAAATACGCTCTTGAATATGGTATAATTTTTTTTCCCCAAATCTTTAAAGTCGAAAGTAGTGTGTTCTGTCGCCATTTTCAAAAACTTCTGTTGGCATAATATTCATAAAATTATTGCTTGACATCTTAGCTTGACGATGGATCATGTTTTATGGTTAATTTCAAACATTTGCAAAAATAAAATGGAATTTTCTTTCAAATTACTGTTGTTAGCTCAAACAGAAAAAAAATATATAACTTTTTGCATATTATTTGATCTATCTGTTTTAATTATATATTTTTAATTTTATCAGGCTCAAAATCATTATTTTTTTAATGATACTAACGAATAGTAAACACTAATTTTTTTATTAAATGCAAAAAAATTGTAAGGATCAGCGCTAGAGCGAGTGCACACTTTCGACCCGAGCGACCAGGTCATCTTCAGCCTCCTTCAGAACCACCCAACACAAATAACTCATGGTTATGAACAGGCATTTAATTCACACACTCTAAGGAAAATGACTATGTGAAATTACATTTTTCAGTTAGTGAATTATTACCCGTACAAATGAGCTTTTTCCATCTATTTATAGAATTACCCTTTGGCAACCATCTTGAGCCTGATAAAATTAAAAATATATAAGAAAAAAAATATATAAAGGGGTTTTACTCTTGTTAGTAAAGTACCCTTGTAGACCTTGTAAAGGTTGTAAATATAGTAAAAGTACTACCATTTACTACACTACAAGAATAAAATGTATAGAACTAAAATTTACTAGACTGTGGTTAAAATAAAAGACAAAAAGGTATGGTAAATACATGTTCTAAATTTACAAGACTAAAACAGCTGATCGTTTAGCCGCCAAAACTATTGTTTGATATTTTTTATTTTTCATTTTGTGGTCATTTTGTGGTCATATAGTTGAATAATGGATCAAAATAATGAAAACCCCAACTTAAAACAAAAGCGTGAAAAAATAAGTAATAAAAGATGGACCGATAGTGAAATTTAGCAGCTATTAATTTTTATTATTACAAGTAATACCGTATCTTCAAACCCAGAATCTGTGGACATTATATTTGGTTAATTGCATTTTGCTCTAAAAAATCTATAATTTCATCTTTTTCTCTAATTATGGGCATTTTTGTTAACTTCAAATTCTTTTTGATATTTTAAGATTTCAAATTGAGGAAAATCAAAAAAAAAAAATCAGCTGATTTACAATAGCTGTGTTTATTCGGGAAGTAAATACACGAAAAAGTCGATCACGCTTTGTAGTATAAAATCGTTGTAAATATAAAAGCCTGAGTACACCCAGAATATTATGTAGTTGACTGCTTGTAGTTTAATTAAATAAGTTTTCTGTTCAGTTATAAATAAAGAGACATAAAGTTATTTTTCAATGAAATATTTATTTTAACTTTATGTACATTTGTTCAAAATGATTTACTGTCATTTATCGATTTTTTTTAATTTGATATTTTTTATTTGCATTAAATTTAAATAAATTTATCCTAAAAACGAAAATTTGTATTTTAATTGTTTCCGTTACGGTTATAACAAATTTAAATTTTAATATATAAATATTCAAAAAATTCAGATTTTTTTCAATGGTTTCTTTATAAACAAAATTATTTCAATTCAAATTACAAGAACTTCATAGACACACGCACTTGCACACTTGTGGGAATTCACACAAAATGTGTCTATAGACTGTGTGAGTATACAAAATTTGTTTTTTTTAACTGATTTATCAGCTGTTTCAACAACATTTACTAATAAATAACAAAAACTATTTGATTTAAATGAAAAGTATGAAAACGGGTTTTAAATGAAATATTATTTCTATTATTTTAACTTACAAACTATTTTAAGTGTATAATTAAAACATTAATTTCTTAAGTTAAATAATTACTATTGAAATTATATTCTATCTACTCTAAATGTATAATTATCACCTTCAATTAAAATCACACCAAAAACACACG